>JANZLC010000002.1:25806574-25840924 GCA_026413385.1 Erythroxylum gracilipes | reverse complement strand
CACGAATTAAGAGTCAAAAAGTACATTAAAAGCCATGAAAGTGTAGCCAATTTATATGATAAACTTGGGCTCAATCATAATGTGATTACCTATAAAGTGAGGTCAGTCGCTAAAGGTTATCATCAAAGATAAGAGTTGACTATAACGAGACATTTAACCCCATAGCCATGCTTAAATCTATTAGAATACTCCTAGCCATTGCTTCCCATTATGATTATGATTATGATTATGAGATATGGCAAATGGATGTGAAGACGACTTTCCTAAATGGAAACCTAGCCGAGGATATGTATATGATACAATATGAGGTCTTCATATCTAAAAACGGCGAAAAGGTATACAAGCTTTAAAAATCCATTTATAAATTGAAGCAAGCATCTAAAAGTTAGAACATCCGATTTGATGCGATAATCAAAGAGTTTAGTTTCTCACAAAATCTAGATGAACCTTGTGTGTACAAGAAGGTTAGTAAGAGTGCTATCATATTCCTTATGTTATATGTGGATGGCATATTACTAATAAGAAATGATGTCTTAAGTTTGCAATATGTCAAAATTTGGTTGTGTTGGAATTTCTCCATAAAAGAACTTGGAGAAGCAACTTATATATTGGAAATAAATATCTATAGAGATAGATCAAGGAGGTTGCTAATAAAGTGCTAAACAGGTTTAGTATGGAGCAGTCCAGGAGAGGGTTTCTTCCCATGACTCATGGGATAAAACTCTTGAAATCTATATGTCCCAAATGCAAGATGAGAAGACTCACGTGAGTTTGATCCCGTATGCTTCGATAATAGGATCAATCTTATATGATATATTATATATAAGACCGGATATATCATATGCTCTAAGTGTTATGAGCAGATATCAATCAGATCCTAGTGAGTGTCAATAGGTGGCTGTCTAGAATATCAAAGTACTTGAGAAGGACTAAAGATTTATTCTTGGTATATGGAGATGGAGATCTAGTAGTGGGAGGACATATAGATGCCAGTTTTCAATCTGAGCAGGATGACTCCAAATCCCAGTCAGGTTACGTTTTCACACTGAATAGTGGAGCAGTCAGTTGGAAGAGTTCCAAACAAGAGACGATTGTAGATTCAATGACCGAGTCAGAGTACATTGCAGCTACGGAAGAGACATAAGAAGGTGTTTAGATCAAAAAGTTTGTTATGGAACTTAGAGTGGTTCTAAGAACTGTAGACCTGATATTGTCGTATTGTGACAAATGGGGCTACTGCTCAAGCCAAGAAAATAAGGTCTCATCAGAGGTCCAAGCACATACTCAAGAGGTATCACCTGATCAGGTAGATCATTAATAGAGGTGATGTAAAAATAGAGAGAGTGCCCACAAATCAGAACATCGTTGATCCTTTCACTAAGCCACTACCTCAAATGAGATTTGATTCTAGTATACTTGCCTATGGTATTAGATACAAAGACAATTGACTTTAGTGTAAGTGGGATATTGTTAAAGTAGTGCTCTAAAGGCAATCACCATTAGCACTTTTGTACAAACTTTATTTTGATTAATAAAGCAAAAGGCAATTTTCATTAATTTGATGTTCATTTATTTATGTATTAATGTCGATCTTAAATTAAATTAATAAAGTCCATGATACAAAATATAGCATAAAGGAAATCATTATGAGATCATGATAATAAGATTCATATCATGTGCAATTATGTTAGTATCTAACTTATCCCTAGTCATAAGATTAATGAAACAGGACATTGTTAATCCGGATATACTAGCACATTTTATAGACTAGCACATATTATACTCCTTGATTTGATCAAGCAATGGATCTCATAAACTATAAGCATGAGATGTAGAGTTAACATGTGGATGCTTACTAAAAGTAATACGTACATCGGATGAACCGCTATGAGATTATCATATGGATGATCTATCAAATGTTAGTAATTAATCTCATCATAGGAATGGTGCAAATATCTTTATACTCGAGGTACTCAAGGATATCTTAGATATTGATCATGTGCTTTGAAAATATTCCTTGCTGTCTTAAGACGAGGTCGCCATAGGGTGGTGATTGGTTATAGCTATTGGTATTTGAAGGTAGTTAGGTAGCTAATTATTGGGCCTGGGTCCCGTTTCTTATCCCGAGGCGACCACTCGGGGCTGTCGGGTAAGGATCATACGAATAAGAAGTCAGAAGCATTCAAATTTGAAGGATTGGCAGTGTGGAAAGTGGCGGGTTCATCGCGACAACAAAATGCAGTTTGATAATAATTGTTTGAGTTAACAATTGCCCCTGATAGTACTATGATATTGAAGATTAAAGCGATGTAAAAATTTGATGACATGTTAAATGTATTCAAAAAGTTGAGAAGAATAGTTTGAATGCTTGAGGAGAAATGTGTAAATCATATGAATAATAAAAATAAAGAGAATTTTGAGGAATTATAACACTGATTTAAGTATATCATCAGGATTTGGAGATTTTATAGTATACAATGATGTTGTATAAGAGTTCAGGATAAAATCCAATGCAGTATGATAAAGTGATTTCATATGCAGGGAGACAATTGAGCCTCATGAGATGATTATTTGATGTATGAATTGGAACTTGCTACAATAGTGTTCATTTTGAAAGTTTGGCAAGACATTTAAGTTTAAAAAGCAATAAGCATTAAAGGAAGGGGAAAAATGGGCAATTCACATTCATTATGGTATAAATGAAAAAAAAGAGTTCTAGTCTTGTATTAGAAGAAGAGAAGTGTCGTGATTTGTGGGAGAGAAGAAGAAAATAACGAAAACAAAGATAGAAGAAATGAGTTCGTTTTTGATGATTGACTGGCGTGGGCATGCCACCCTTGTAAGATGCACGTCCAGATGTCACTTAGGACATCGAGAATGTGACTCATAAGGGCATGGTCCCAACACCAATAAATGATTCACCACTCCTGATAAAAGGAGATGATACCACGGCCTCTTGACGGGGTCATTACTCGGGAGTCTCTGGGCATAGCAGTTATATGTCATGAAGAGAGTTTCCAATGGCACATAGAGTAATGAGATTCCCAAGATAAGAACTAACATCACTTGGACTAGATGTGATGTAGTCAATCTAGTGGGAGTTCATATATAGTTAATACTCCGAACCAAGTGGGGTATGGGATGGTGAAGGGACGAATTGGATGATAATTATCCATTGAAAGGTTCGTAAGTGGGATAATTAACTATCAAAGAGTTTGTGTGTTAATTCACTTACGTTCTAGTAAATTAGCATCATGAAACCTTTCATGATTTGCTTGGATTAAGAGTTAATTCAAGTGGCATGAACCATTCATGATGCTCAGCTTAAGAGTTAATTCAAGTGCCCAAAATAACCGGGAATCTAAGGGTCACACGCATAAAAGATCGGATGAAAAACATAGTGTGCATGACTATCATTTTAAGTAAGTCACGATTGTGACTTATAATCGTGACCCACTTTATGATAGGTGGTACATAAATAAGTTCTTCACTTATGTACACACAAAAAAAATTTAGCCAAAAAACACACTCTATTGAGAGGTTAAAGGTCCATAAGAGTTCTGGAGGTTGAGAGGAGTGATCTTGAGGTTTGTTCATGCAATTTTATGCAATTGTTACATGAGTTTAATTGCATGTAACTTGATTATGATCTAACTCTCGATTGAGCATCTATTTGAATTCATCTTGTTCGGTGCTCTAACCACCATTAGACACTGTTATTCTCCATCTTTTCGTGCTATCAAGAGGCTAAAGAAGGTGTTTGGTGTTTGTAACAATCCAAACAAGGAGAAGAAGTAAGAAAGGAGGAGCTTTCCTTACGGTACACAATTTTAATTACTTGTTCTTTCAATTTTGTCTATTACATACATATGATTTTGGATTTTCTGGGGATGTCGTGGGGTTGGAATTTTGATTGCAATGCTTCCGTTACATAGCCATGCACGAGATGTACAGCCCATGGCTCCCCTACATATAGGATTTCTTATTTTCTATGTATGAAATCAGATTATGATCTAATATGCCTGAGTCTGTTTGAACATAGATAAAACACGTAATCAGATCACAATATAGTAAGCAAACCAATTCCCTTAATAAACAAATAAAATCATATTAAAGTATTAACATAAGGTTCATTTAACCTAAATACTAACGAGATGTTTAATTACACATTATTAAACACGAAATCAAACATAAACTGAAAGAAAAAATGAATTGAAAACAATTGGTTCATAATTCTAAATTTCCCTGATTGTCTTCTATTGAATATTCTTGCAATGTAAAGGTTTGATCTTGTATCCTGATGGATCTTTCAATGAATTATTCATGTTTTTTTCTTCTGTGGATCGAAATTGCCTCTTAAGAATAATCTACATTTCTAGAATTGCCTCCTCAAGTCTCCTCTCTGACTGCCTCTTCTAAATTGCCATCAAACACGTCTTTTATATTGAAATTTAGGATTATGGGAAGATGCACGATCTGATGCACCACCAAATTCTCTAAATATCATAAAACTACACGAGCTGGGAGAAATGCGTAGGCAGATGCACTACTGTGCATCGAATCTTTATTTTATGTCGTGTTTTTATCTGAATTCTTCTTCTTTAATTATGTAAAAGCAATTATACTTTGTAAATGCACTTGAAAGGCATTAAGTACCAAATATACACTAAAAGTATAATTTATCAAGCAAAATTATAACAAATTTGAGGTAAAAATAAGATCAATTATTCATATATCAACTTGTGTGCCTAGAAAAGATCAATGGGAGTTGGCTAGAGAACTTTGTGCAAAGTTGGAATTATTTTATAACGCGACTGAATTGTTCTCGGGAACAAAATATCTAACTTTGCATTATTGCTTTAGCACTATCTATGAGATAAAGAATGCATTATCTTATTAGTTGTTTGATTCCAATGAGGTTATTCGGATTATGGCGAAGCAGATGATGGAGAAGTTGAATTCTTATTGGTCTAAAGTTGGACTTATTATTGCATTGTTATATGTGTTGAACCCAAGATACAAGATAAAGGGGGTTAATTTTATTTATAATGCATTGTATGGTGATTGAGAGCAAGAGCAAGTAGATGTCATTAAACAATTTCGTATGAATTGTTTAATGATTATCAACTCATAATGGAAAATTTTCATTATTGGAATTGTGGTTGTTTAGGTTATTCAACTTCGGCTTCAGTTTCAGGTTCGAGCTCATCTTCTAAGAGTAGTTTGTTACTTTCACTTTCAAAATTTATGAAAGAAAAAGGGCTAGGACTTCATATAATACGATGGAATTTTATAAATATTTAGCTGAAGATTGTGTAGTCAAAGTTGAAGGTGAGCAGCTCGATATATTATTATAGTGAAAGAGTTGTGGAAATAATTTTCCGATCATGCAGACTCTAAGCCCTAATGGTTTGCTTTCAGCACTAGTGGTCAAGTTTTTATTCCTCATCATGCTCGTTGCATCCTCGTACTGTGAAAACCCTTATATGTGCTCAAAGTTGGTTTGATGATGAAGTTATTGAAGGTAAAAAAATTTTCGTTTTGATATATCAATTTCTTCAGTTTTTATAATATCTTACCTAATATTTTTTAATTTTCCTTTAATATAACCACAGTTATTAATGCAGAGGTGATTAGTAATACTCAACGATTAAGTGGACATTATTTTGGTAAAATATATGAAGATAAAGGTATATTTAATTATTTATTAATTATAACCATATCCTTAATATTCCTTTAATTTTAATATGTCATTACTAAATATAAGTTTGTACATACTGATGAAGCGAAGCAAACTATTAACAATCCTGACTACAACGATTAGCTACTCTCTTAGTCTACCCTCTCTAGTTTCCAGTCTCTAGTGTCTAGTCTCCAACCTTTGTCATGATATTATCATAATTTTTAAAATTGTATTTTTTGTAAAATGATTTGGATAATCATTCGTGTATAGTTAAGATTACTATATTTAATAAATTTGGATTTATCCTTTCTCTTCTTTTTAATTAATTGATTATTTAAGCAAAATTTCTTATAAGCTTCCTTATAACTTTTTTTCACTCTAAGTAAACATTCTAGAAAATGTAAACATTCTAGAAAAGAAAAGCATAATAGAAAAAATGAAAATGATATAAATGCCAAAACAAAAAATGAGAAAATGCAAGCTTCTTTCATTTCCCATAATCATATCCTCCATCATTAATGAATTTGATTTCATCTTATTCATTTTATCAATATACGTAAGTTATTATATATTCATTATAAAATCTCAAATTTTCCTAATTAATTGAAATTCGTAATTGTAATTAATTGAATTGATCACTTCAATTGTAATATTTTTCTTCCATTTCCTACAATCATATCCTCCTTCATTAATGAGTTTGATTTTATCTTATTAATTTTATCACTATATGTGAGTTATTATATATTCATTTATTATAAAATCTCAATTTTTCCTAATCAATTTAAATTAATGACTATAATTAATTGAATTGATCACTTCAATTATAATATTTTTCTTTTATTTCCTATAATTATATCCTTCATCATTAATGAACTTAATCCATCTTATTAAATATATCAAAATATGTAAATTTTAAAAATTTATTCATTATAAAATCTCAAATTTTCCTAATTAATTGAAATTTGAAATTGTAATTAATTGAATTGCTCGCTTCAATTATAATTTTTTTTTCTTTCATTTGCTGTAATCATATCCTCCGTCATTAATGTATTTGATTTATCTTATTAATTTTATCAATATATGTAAGTTTTTTATATATTTATTTATTATAAAATCTCAAAGTTTCTTAATTAATTGAAATTTGTAACTACAATTAATTGAACTGATCAGTTCAATTATAATCTCTTTGTCTTTCATTTTCTTTAATAATATCTTCCATCATTAAAGAATTTGATTTCATCTTATTCATTTTATAAATATGTGTAAGTTTTTTTATATTATTTTACATGAACTTCAAGATATTTTGGTGTGCATACCTATTTGTCCAATTGAATCAAATAATTAGTGTATAAATTTTATCATATTAATTTTGGTTGACTTTAACCAAGCTTGTTGTTTGTTATTTTTGTTGTTACAATTTGATAATATTTATATAATGTTACTTATATAAGGAATGCTCTAAATTTTGAATTAATAAAGTTTCCCTACAACTTAATTTGATAATAATAAGGAAATAATTCACAGTAAAAGAATATGTTAAGACATCATATAGAAAACGTCACAAAATGCTCAACACTATAGATTATGCAAAAAATTGCAAAAAGCTTTTGGCAATGTTTTCACATGCTTGTAGTTAAAAGACTTTACTTGCAAAATTATACAAACTTAGCTAAAAGACTATACTTACGAAATTACAAAAATATGGAAAAAGAATATATAAATACCATAATAAAAAACGCAGCCAAAAAATATTGTCCATATTTTAGTAAACATAGCAAAAAACAATAGTGTCTACGATTTTGGAAAACATTGCCTAATATTTTTTGCAATAGAGAATTGCAGATGTTTTTAGCGATGAATTGAAAATGTGACAAATGATAATACATGATGTTTTTTGACAAATTGGCTACATTTTTATCACTACCTATAACGTAGTTTGTTGAATTGGAAGCTGGATAATTTATATATGAATTTCTTCCACAATCCTAATTAACTTGCTACTTTTGAACTATAATACATAATCAAAGAGATGTTGGGTTTTATGCTCAACAATCCTAATCCCTTCGTTTTGAATTTAAACTAGTGAGTTGATCTTTTCTACATTGTGATCTCGTTCCTCAAAGTAAGACAATCATTACTGAACTTATTTATGAGGGAATCAGGTTAACTACATTGAAGTCCCATTATTCCTTTGACATTATCTTGGTTATTATGGGATTTATATGATCTACATGTTCTCATCCATCGAGGAAGGGCAAGTGTAATTATTACAAAAAAAGTTGAACATTAGATATCTAGATGTCTAATAATGAGATTGAAAAAGGATTATAAGCAAAGTTTAGTCATTTATATTGCACGCTTCCCTCTTTCTTTGTTATGGTCACTAAGGATTTGGCTAAATCTTCTTATATCAATTTTGCTACCCTTCTTGATCAAATCAACATTAATACCCTCAACTTCCTATGAATTTTAACTTACTATGCATTTTCACCATATATTTTGATTAGGTAACAATACTACAACCTTTACGTGTTACAAGGTACTCCCTTAAGTTTCTTATTTAGTTTGTAATTAAATTCTTTATTAATGAAAATATCCTTTTATTTCTTAAAAAAACATCAATACCGTTAAATAATCACTTTTTCCCTCCTAATTTGGTAATTATACAACCTTACCTATGTATGTAACACTAGGTAAAAATTCTTATTGGTATCTTAATTATATATGTTGTAATCATATGAGTTTTGTAACTTCCTTATTAAAAAAACATAAGCCTAGTTCCCATGCACCCACTGTACATAATAGTAATAATTCTCCTACGACTATTGGTCATATTAGTACCGTGTCTACATCTAACCTTACATTATCAAATATCTTATTAGTTTCAAAGTTTTCACTTAATCTTATCTCTATTAGTTAACTATTTAATTGTCTTGATGTTCATTTTTCAAGTCATGGTGGTCATATGTAGGATTCAAAAATGGTGCAGATCATTGAGACAAGGCATAAGGAGGGATGATTGTTTAAATTTATATCACTTTATTTACCATCAAATCAATCTAATTGTGGTGCCATGGTTACAATTGAAACTTAGCACGCACATTTTGATCATGTTTCTTTTCATCATTTGAATCCTTTAATTTCCAATGGATTATTAGGATTTGTTAAATAAAGATATGTTGATTTTTTATCTCTTAAGCTATCCAAACATCATACTTTACCTTTTAACGTCAGATACTTCTTTTACTTTTAATCCACTATGATATTTGGGAACCTTCTCCTATTCCTACTATAGGAGGTTCAAAATATTTCATAATCTTTATTGATGGATTTTCTCGATATAAATGGACATATATAGTTAATTTGCTTATATAATCAAAAGTTAGTTTTCTAAAACCATGAAAAAAAATTCAAATTGATAACATCATGGAATATAAAGATAATTAATTTCTTACACACTTGTTCTAATATGGTATAGTGCTTCATCAGACTTATCTAGGTACACCCCAACAAATAGGAGAGCTAATAGGAAACAAAAACACATTCTTAACATAATCAAAGCCTTACTTATTCTCCTTCGTACACTATTAGGAGATGTAGCTCTTATTGCTATTTATACTATCAATCATTATCCCTCTACTATAATAGGTAATCAATCTCTACATAAATGTTTGTTTAATCATATTCTTAATTATAGTCTCCTTTGAGTTTTTGGTTTCGCCTATTTTGTATTTCTTCAATCGTATGAACATTCCAATTTAGAACCTCGAGATCGTTTATGTTATTTTTTAGGGTATAACATTAAACACAAGGGATAGAGATGTTATGATCCTATCTCTAGACATTTTCAAATCTATAAACACATAACCTTCTATAGATATAAAATGCTCTCATCCTTGTCTTCCTTTAAAGTGTTACCCTCCACTTCTTTATCTATTGATCCCTTTATTAACTTATTTCATGATTATGTTCTCAATAGTTATATCTGAGTCTCTCCCAATTGTAAGTCTTAAAAACATTGACTATATGTTTTACATGACGATCCAACTTTATTGGAGGATCCAAGTTCCCCTGAACCATTTGAGTCATAACAACCTATTAAAACCATTAAACCCCTATCAAATTTATAATATGATGTTATAAGTCTCCCTAATCTTAAATTACAATGTTAACTCAACCATCACTTCCCTTTGTGAATCCAATAACTATAAAAAAGCTAGTGCTAATCCTTTATAATAGTAAGCTATGAAAGAAGAATTGTAAGCCTTAAAGAAAACCTAAACTAAGCATCTAGTCCCACTTCCTCCATGTAAGATGTTGTTGAACTATAAATGGATCTATAAGATCAGAACAAAGGTGTATGAAACTATAGGATATTATAAAGGTTGACTTATTATTAAAAGGTTCACTTATGAGTGTGGTACTAATTATGAAGAGACTTTTACTCCCATAGCCCACTTCACTTTAGTTTATAGCCTTATAGCTATTGCTAGCAATAAGAAATTACCAATTGTTTTAAATGGAAGTGAAAAATGTCATTTGAAATAGTGACCTTTCTAACAAAAAGACAATATGCAACCACCTCTAGTTTATAATCATCCTCCAGATACTATTTTTACCTTAAAAAAGCACTCTATAGCCTTAAACAAGTCACACAAGCTTGGTTTACAAAATTTAGCTATATTGTTCAACACTATGATAATGTCTTGTTTGTTTAACGCACATCTAGATATACTATTTTTTACCGTAGAAAGGCTCTTTACAGCCTTAAACAAGCCAACAAGCTTGGTTTACTAAATTTGGCTATATTGTTCAACAACTTGAATTTATTAGTAGCCCACATGATAATGTCTTATTTTTTCAACACACATTTAGAGGTCTTTTTTCTCTTATTACTCTACATAAATGATATGATTATTATTAGAGATGAACTTAATGGTGTTACAAAATTGAAATTGTACTTAGTTAACACTTCAAGATGAAAGGTTTAAGAAATCTAGCCTATTTCTTTATATTATACGTCATTTATGTTAATTCAGGTTATTGTCTCTCTCAAACAAAGTATTATATTGATCTCTTATCTCTTATCTCCCATAAGTAACAAAAAAAGTTGCTTTCACCTCTATTGAGAATAAAGTTCATCTTACAGCAACAAATAGTCAACCTCTAAATTACCCTACCTTTGTATAGACAACTAGTGGAGAGTTTAGTATATCTTATAGTTCCTCATCCTAACATAAGCTATATAGTCTATTTTTTTTAGTCATTTTATGATAACTCCTCGAGGTACTCACTATACTATAATCTTTTGTATTTCATGTTATATTATAGGTACTCTATTTTGTGGTATCCAAGTCTTATCATCCTCCTTTTTGGAGTTCTATGCATACTTTGATGTTGATTAGACTGCAGATCCTTCTGATTGACGCTTATAACTTGATTTTGTTTTTATTTTTATTGGTGATTCTCTTATCTCATAAAAAAGTCATACACATATTCAATTGTAGCTTGTTTAGTATTGAAGCTAAATTCCTAACTCTTGTTACACTACTTTTAAACATTTTATTAACATTGGCTCTTACATGATATGTGAATTGAAAATTCATCAACCAATACTATTTATTCTAATAATTGTATGGTCATTCAAATTGCTTATAATGATGTATTTAATGAATGAACAAAATATATTGAGAATGATTGTCACTTTTTTTGTCATCATCTTTTGCAAGGTACTATCTATTTTATCTCTTATCATCCTATGATCAAACAACTTATATCTTCACCAAAACTCAGTTACCAACTTGATACAATGAACTAGTTAATAAACTTAATTTAACTTCACTCTCACCATCTTAAGTTTGAATGGAAATATTAATCGACTACAATGTAATGTTGCTTAAATAAAATGAATTGATTAATATATCCATTACTTTAATAAGTATACATTAACTCTGATATTATCATTTCCTATATTTAGGAATTCTTGCACAGGGCTATAGGAAGAGAATTCACTATATTCAAGTAATAACTTTATTTTCAATGTTTAACAATTTCATTATATGTTTAATTTCCTCTTAGATAGTTTGTTTATACAAGATAAATATAGGCTAATTTTTTAAAAGATATTTGATTGATTATGATTGAAAGAGAGAAAATGAAAATTCTTAAGAAAAAGATAAAAAATTAAAATAGTCATTTAATGTAAATAACATGCAAGTATTATATCTTTAAAAAACATGCAAGTGTTATGACATATCATTTATATTAACAAACAACACAAATGAATTTTGATGATATATTATTGTAAAATATAAATTGCAAAATATATAATTATACTTATTAGCAAAATAAGTTATTGTTAATAGCAAAGTTTTACTTACATTCATATTCCAATGTAATTTATTTAATTAATTATGCAAAGTTTAATTCATATTATTTTTTTGGCATAAGAATTTTGTAATCACAGGAGGAAGGGAAATATTTTTCACACACACTTTTCATTTTGTATAGTTTTCTATTTATAGACAAGAGGAGGCTCAAATTTCAACTCTAATCATATAGTTAATCCTTATAATCAAACTAATAATAATAGCATATCGTTATGATTATGTAAATAATATGTAACACACTCTCTCAAGCAAGAGCATAGATATCAATCATGCCCAGCTTGTTACAAAGATATTCAATTCAAATCTTGTTTAAAGATTTTATAAGCAGGTCTCTTAGTTGTTCTCCATTCTTTATATATCTTGTAAAAACCAAGTTTGTTTCACCTTTTTCACAAATGAAATGACAGTTAATCTCAATATGCTTAGTTCATTCATAAAATATAGGATTAGAAGCTATAAGAAGAGCTTCTTATTTATCACATCATAACTTGGCTGGCATTGAAACTTTGAGAGCAATTTTAATCAATAACTGATATATCCACATTATTTCACACATGGATTGTGCCATAGATTTGTATTCTAATTCTACACTTAAGCAAGATATATAATAATTATTATTTTTACTCTTTCATGAGATCAAATTTCCTCTAACAAAAACATAATAACCTGTGGTGGATTTTCGATTAATCTTTGATCCTACCCAATATGCATATGAAAAGCTCTTTATACAAAAGTGATAGTGTTTTTTATATAACATACCTCGTTTAGGAGCTCCCTTCAAGTAACATGGGATTTGCTCCAAAGCGACTTAGTTATTAACAATAAGAGAAGACATAAATTAACTCATAATGCCAACTAAATAAGCAATATCAAGACAAGTTACTGTAAGATAATTCAATTCCCAAGTAATCTTCTATACTTCTTAAGATCTTCAAAAAAATCTCCATCTTTTGTAAAATGTAAAATAGGTGACATAGAAGTACTACATAGCTTAGTCCCTAATTTCCTAATTTTGGACAACAAGTCAAGCTCATATTTCCTTTGAGACAAAAAATACCTTTCTTATTCCTTGTCACCTCAACTCCTAAGAAGTACTTTAATATCCTTAAATCCTTCATCTAAAACTATTTGTAATGACCATTTTTAGAGATGAAATTCCTATAGTGTCATTGAAAGTAATAACAATATCATCCACATACACAAACAATGCCAGATATAGAGTTTTTGTTAAAGACTAAGTGGTCAAACTTGCTCTTACTCATTCCAAACTATTTAATTGCTTGAATAAAATTTTCAAACCACACATGAAGACTTTGTTTCAAACCATATAGAGATCTTTAAAGATGAAACACTTTCACATAATCCCCTTGAGCAACAGACCCAAGTGGTTACTCCATATAAACCTCCTCATACAAGTATCTATGTAAGAATGCAGTTTTTATGTCTAATTGTTAAAGGGCTAGTAACTGGTAGCTGCAATAGAAGTAAACAAATGAATTAAGGTCAACTTTTCCATAAAAGTGAAAGTATCAGAAAAGTCCACACCATAAGTATGAGCATAACCTTTAGCAACAAGGCAGACTTTAACAGCAAATAACCACTTACAACTGATAGCCTTTTCCCATAAGTAAATCCACTAAATTGCAATTGTTATTAGTATCTAGAGCATTAATTTATTTTATCATTATTACTTGCTATCCAGGATGAGATAAGGCCTCGTAAATAGTTTTGGGAAGAGACATAGTGTCAAGAGAGGCAATAAAAAAATGTAAGAGGAAGGAGACAAATGATTATAGAGAAGAAAAGATGAAAATGGGTAAGGACATTGACATTTACCTTTATAGAGAGTGATTGGGATCTGATGATGAAATAAGGACTGGTGTTGGTCGTGTATCAAGAATATCTCGTTGTCTATAATAGACATGCCAAATAGGTGGAAGTGGTGGTGACGTTGAAATGGTAGATATATAAGCAATTTTTGGAAAGTGTTGGGAGATTTGATACATTAACAAATCATTAGTCTCCCCCTAACTACTAGAAGTATTGGAAGAGGCAGGAAGGTAAGGAATATGTTCCATAAATGTAACATCAACAGACACAAGGTATTTATTAAGACTAGGATAATAGCATTGATACATTTTTAAAGATGAGAATACCTTAGGAAGACATATTTAATGAACTTAGGATCTAATTTTGGTGCCTTGAGGATGAATATATGAATAAAACATGTCCTCCAAAAAACATAAGGTTTAATGGAGAACAATGATTTGGTTTGAAAAAGAAGTGATAAGGAATGATGAAGGACGGATAATGGAATATGGTTAATCAAAAAAATAAGTTTTTAAAATTGTATCAGCCCAAAAATACTTAGGGACATGTGTTTAGAATACAAGTGCCTTGGTTGTTTCAAGGAGATGCGTGTTTTTCCCTTCAGCAACACCTTAAGCATGTAGGTCTAAAAGAAATATGAAAGATATTCTTTGGCATTATCACTTTGCAAAGTATGTAAAAAAATTAAAATGTGTTTTGATTTCAACACATAAAGAAGTGAAATAGGAAAATAACTCCAAACGATTTTTCAATAAGTAAGGCCAAGTCATTGGAGAGAAGTAATCAAAAAAAGTAACAAAGTATCGAACCCAATCTTAAATGAAATGGGACATAGACCTTAAACATAAAAATGAAATAATTCAAAAGGAAAATTGGCTCTTTTATTGACTTGAGGACTAAAAGGCAAATAATGATGTTTTGCAAACTAACATGACTCACTATCTAGAGATGACACATTTTTTAAAATTTGGACACAATTTCTTAAAAAGAATTAAAGAAGGATTGCCTAATCAACAACGTGCTTCAAAAAGAGTTATAATCATAGAGAATAGGTATTGACACTTACTCAGTTATATCCAAAATATAGTGACCTCTGATATATATCCATTATTAATAATCTTATTCGTCATCCTGCAAAAGACAATAATCTAAGAAAAGTAAAACACATTAATTTAAAACCTAAGTAAACATGCTAACATATATTAAATTAAAATGAAACCATAGTTGGCCTAAAATATATGATAAGGAAATTAATGAATTTGGATGAGTCATTATAAAACCAAGAGCAGATAAGGTAAAACCATATGCCAAAATGATACTTGTCGTTAGACATATACAAATTAAATCCTTATTTTAATTTTGAATTTATTAATCAATTTAGTATAAAGCAAATAAGGGTTGATCCCATGAAGAAACTTAATTTACTAATTTAGTTTATTAATATAGTAATTTTAAAAGAGACAATAATATCATAATAATTTTGCCTATATGAAAGAAATTATATCCTAATGGAAGGAACATGTCCAATGCACTAACATATATTTCTTTGACCAAAATTATTAATATACAACATTAAAACTTAAGAAAATAAACTTGCAATACATTCTTGGAACCACACAATCAACATTCACAAGCTAAACATTATTGTCTTTGACACAAATCTGATCATCAAAATATATATAATGCTAGAATTTTTAAAGGTGAAATCAAATTATGCAAAATATGAAATTTCCAGTTAGACAACTCTTGTTTGATTTTGTAATACTTTTAAAGTAATTGTAATTTGGCGTTTACACATCTAATTCAATCAAAAGCATATATCTTAACATAATTCAACTAATAGGACAACTTTCTAGAAACTAATAAACCATTAAAAGAAAAATTCTAGATCTATCATAATATAAATTAATCATGTTTTGATCAACATTTTCGCATGTAATATCTAATATATAGTTCTCTTGTGTAAAATAAATTAAGCTATGCTATTTTTCAAATTGAGAAGAGTTTTAAACATACATAACAAAGCACATCTAAAGGAAGATAAAAACTTGAACAGCTTAGATGAAATTTCTAGCAAAGCACGAAATTAGGAAAAATCCTAGACTAAACCAATCGTAAAAACAAAACCTATGAATTTAGCTAATCCAATACATCTATACAAAGTAGGGGGTCGCGGGTCAAATTAAGTTTAGAATTAAAAAAATAAAACATAAACTAATCTAATATTCATAAATGAACAAGCAATTTTCAAATTTTAGTTTAGTCATGCATTTTTGACATATCCAAGATAATCTGAGACATTTACCAAATTAAATGTAGAAAACTAACCAACTGGTTCCTACCTATCCCTTTTCACTCATTATAATTGAACCAACTTAATCAAAACACGTTAAGCATAAGGAAACATAATCAACAACCAAAATTTATCCAACGAACATCCAAATTCTAGTCTATACAACTCCATATGAATCACTCTTTCTACTTATCATATTCAAATAATCAAGGATTTATCCAATCAAATAAGAACATGAATAAGTATAATCATACATTCTAGCAATTGTACATTATTAAATCCACTTGGTAATTAATTGAATTAAATCAAAAAATATCCCAAATAGTCAAAAACAATATTTCTAAACTAGGATTCAATAATTAATCATAAATTAAGCATAAGAAACTAGAAACAAAGAGAGTAGGGGTTCAAAAACTCATTCAATTTTTCTACCTTCATAGATCTCGAACCAACCCTAAAGGTCTGAAACTAGCTCGAAACTGGTAGGAATTGGCTCTCCTTTCACTCCCAAATGCTCCTTACAACAACTCCTACCTTTAACCAACCTTGAAATTTGGGTGACTTCTTTCCTCTTATCTTCGAGATTTTTTTGCAACTAGTCTCTCAAATTGTTTTCCGCTTATCTTGGAGATTTCCTCTTATCTTCTCCATTTCAAATGAACTTGGAGATGGGTTTTTGAGATGGAGATGTTGGGTGGGTGAGTCTCCTTCTCCCATCCAATACTACTTTCTCCTTTCTACTTCTTATTTGCATGTTTTGGATCTGAGTGTTGCATTTTACTTTTGTCCTCTGTGTTGTATTTTCTACTGGATTTTTTTTGCTACTGGCGTGTTGCATTTTACTCCTTTAGTGCTACACTTTATTTGTTACTAGCATGTCGTGTTTCGGCTTCTCTTGGCTGCTGCATTGTTTTGCTCTTGTTTTTGTCTGCTAAGTTTCCTCTTGTTTTCTCTGGACTCTATGCTTGCATTTTACTCTCTTGTTGCACTACTACTATGTTGTTTTGTTTATTCTCCTCTGCGTTTTCATTTTGCTTCCTCTCTGCTGCATTTTGTCCTTATGTTTTTCTCCTTTACATTCTCATTTTGCCTCTCTTCTACTGTGTGTTTTGGTCCTTTAGCTTTGCTGCTTCTTTTTCTACTATTAGGCTTCCTTTTGTTAGGCTATTTGCTTGTTCTAGTGGGTTGGATCATGAGGTGAACTTTATTTTAGGCCAGATTTTCTTATAGATTGCTTTCTTTAAGTCCACCAAGCTTACAAGTAAAATTCAATATAATTTAAACCTTGTTTAGAAATAAAATATAAAATTCAATCACTTGAATAATTAATAAGAAATGCAATAATTTAATCCAAATGCGCTATGTAAATAACTTAAAACAAGATAAAATAAGGGTGTAAAATATACTGTAATTTCTACTTATCACAAAATAACTGTGACGGAGAATTATGGGATTTAAAAGTGGTAAGCATATTAGTATTACCTCTCATATGATTATTTGCACTAAAATAAATGACCTAGTGGGTGTTGGAGGATGAAAGAAGACATTTATCAAAATTACCTATCTTAGTAATAGTAGTGAAAAAAATTAGAAGAGCTCTTCAACTGACGAAATTTAGAAAATCATCTACAGAGACTAAATCTATTTGTTCTAAAGATATGCTAGGTGTTGTAGTAAAAATAGCTACAATACGAGCGAAGTTAGATTTTTTAGATTTGTTTTACAACTTTGGACAAGTTCTCTTAATGATAGTAGTGACATGCAACTCAACCTGTATCTTGATTCCTCTTGTCCTAACCCCCTGTACTACCTCCTTTATTTTGATTTTGATTGGATGATCTTCCATTATTGTCTCTAACTAGAGCACTTGAGGCCTGAATAGATGGAGGACTGACAACACTATGTTTTGTATAAAGTACTCTATTAAATACCTCCTTTAAAGAGGAAATTTCCATACTTAAGAGAATATGAGAATTCATATCAAATTTAGAATTAAGGCTTACCAAAAAGCTTATGACTATCATTTTCTCCTGTTGAGTTTGTTATACTTTGATATCAAAACTAAAAGGTAACAGGACATTCATTTCTTTATATTTTTTTTAAAATTCATGAAATACGTCTAAAGAGATTGATCATGTTGTTTAGCTCGATAATATTTCTTACATACCTCATAAATATGAGAAGTATTATCTTTTATAACTTTAGATAATCCACTAATTCCTTAATATACTCACAATAATTAACCATGTTGTCCACCTCAGTATCTATCTGGTTATGAATATATGAAAAATAACCTAGCATCATCTTTCAGGCATTCTTTTCTTGCTCCATCAGTTAGTTGATCATATGTAAGATGGTCCTTTTTAGAAATATTGGGCAGATAAATCCTAATTATTATTGGATAACATAACACTGATACACGAACTTCCATGAGCTTATGCGTGAAGTAAATGGCAAGCACGTGTGGCTCACTCGTGGGACTAGCATCGTCCAGGCTTCTGGGAAAGATTAGTTGGTGGCTGGAGAGTCTAAAGCTGCTGATGGTGAGCATCAAAAGTTACTATGAATAGTGACTCAAATAATTGACAAAAAACCTAAGCCAAATTTACTATAAAAAGTGACTCAAATACTTGGCAGAAAATATAAAATTTGATTATAGTACAATGTAATCACAGATGGAAAGGAAATATTTTTCACACACTTTTGATTTTATATAGTTATTTATTTATATACAAGATGAGGCTTTAATCTATAATGTAATCAGATAATTAATCTCTATAATTAAGTTATGCTTGACCATAAATTCCTATGATTATGTATACAATCTGTAAAAAATTTATTATTCATATTAGTTACAATTTTGTGATTAAACTTGTAGTCTTAACTGCTTTAAGTTATAAATGATTAAAAAAATTATATTCGTTTATAGTTAAAATATCTAAACTTTGAAGAATAATTAATCTAAGCCATAAAATAATAATTATTATTATAAATTAAGACATCTATTCATTCATATGGATTAATTATAAAAAGAATATCAAGAATTTGGACATTATTTATTGTTTATACTTAATAACATGAAGGAAACAAAGAATAGGGGTGGCACCTCAGGCCAGGCCTCGAGCTCGAATGCTATTAGGTTTTCGAGCCTTAAGGCCCAGCCTTATGCTCGAGCCCAAGCAAGCTTGAGGCTCGATAATTACAAGAAAAAATGACGTTAAGCTATGATTTTTGTCTCTGAGATGAAGTAAACGATGTCGTTTTGCTTATGCTTCTGTTTATCAAAAAAATAAAACAATGTTGTTTTACATATAGGTTAATCTTTCTTCCTTAATCCCTATGCTTCACTCTCTCTCTACTCTCTCTCTCTGTGTCTCCGCCATCAGCCCTTACTCTGTCACTTACCCTTTCGTCATGTTACTCACCACTCACCACCCCTTCGCCTTGCTACCTATCTACCTGCCCCTTCACCTCGTCACCACACTGCCCCGCTTCCCTATCGCCCCGTCGTCGTGTTTTTTTGCTTCATCGTCACCACCTATCAAGGTAAAGTTTCTTAACCTTATTCTAGTTTTGATTAAAGATTGAGCTTGTGAAATACTAGAATTTATGGGATTGCTACCGTGTATGTGAACATATAAGTCCACAAAGTACCTCCCCAATGGTAACAATTCTAGAAATTCCAATATTTCACAAATTAAATCTGCGTGTATGTGATAGTGTAAGTCACAGTGAGTTTTGTAGACTTACATGGTCACAAACTTACATAGTCACATGCACACCCATATATGTGGTCATGTATGTCTTTATAAATACATACATGCATGTGTGTGTTGTGTGACAGGATCTCATTGATTTACATAGTCACATACACACCTGTGTATGTGACTTTGTAAGTCTGCAAAAACACATAAACATCCATTTATGTTGTGTGACACAATCTCAGTGACTTACACAATCATACACACATGATGACTGATAAGTGATAATTGATAAACTTTAAATCTATGATTATGATTTATGTCTTATTCTTTCCATATTTATGAATTATCAATTATGATTATGAATAAAATATATATTTATATATTGATTGGTTCATATGGATGAGCATATTCCTTTAATAGAGAGTTATAATCTGGTACTGTAGACAAAAGTGGAAACTTCTAATCCCAACTAAGTGAAGATAGAAGTCTAACTCTAAGTCAATTGAAAAGTAAAGTTTAGAATCAATTTAATAAGACTGGATCAATGGATGGAGTAGAAAAGGACAAATATAAGTATTGTTAAAAGATATTGGTCAAGAGTTCAAATGGTGGAACCTCTCATTTAAAATGACATATGAATTCATGTAGTAGAAAAGTATGGTATTAGGAGGTACATTTTTCCCCCTAACCTTATAAGAGGGAAGAATGAAATGATTGTAACATCTTATGAAAACAACTAATTCAGATTTTTTATTTCTTCTATGATAATTGATGATGAGCATCCACTATCTACAATTCATACCAAAAGATTTAGTGTGTTTTGCAATTCACTATAACCGACCTTCAAGGTTCTAACTTAGAATATTTAGAAGAAGAACATTATAAAGATATACGAGGATAAGAAGAAAGAAATTTTAAGAATATTGTCGAGTATTAAAGGATGAATTGCCATTACAATAGATATGTGGATAGTCGATAACTAAAAGAAAGGTTATATAGCAGTGACGACACATTATGTTGACAATGACTAGACTCTACGTAAAAAACTTTTGAGGTAATTTATATTTTTTAATATTGTTATCATTTACTTTTTAATTATGTTATGATTGATGTTGTTCATATTTGTACATGAAAGGTTTATTCATATATCGATACCATATACAATTGAAAGGTTGGCAACTGTATTAGGAGTTTGTTTGATAGATTATAATATCAACACCAAATTGTTCACCTTAATAGTTGATAATTGTAGCACGAATGATATTATGATTGAAAAGTTAAAGAATAAGATACAGGTTGCAAGCTTGTTGGTTGGTGGAAAGTTATT
Source organism: Erythroxylum gracilipes (assembly GCA_026413385.1). Classification (NCBI taxonomy): domain Eukaryota; kingdom Viridiplantae; phylum Streptophyta; class Magnoliopsida; order Malpighiales; family Erythroxylaceae; genus Erythroxylum; species Erythroxylum gracilipes. Next base: position 25,819,698 of record JANZLC010000002.1, on the reverse strand, counting down.
CCATATGCGTTGTTTTGTGCATATTCAAAATTTGATTTTTAATAATAGGTTGGATATGATAAAGGAAGCAATAGATTCAATTTGGAATAGTGCAGTATATTGGAATGCAACCTCTAAACAAGTTGAGAAATTTAAAGAAACTGCATGACAATGATGCATTCCAAATACGAAGAAGTTAGTTTTGGATTGTCCAAAAACTCAACCTTCAAGATGTTAGAGTCAACAATCCAATACGTTGATGTGTTTACCAGATTGAGACAAAGAGATTCTCAGTACACTTGCATGCCTTCAAAAGACCAATAGGAGTTAGCTAGAGAACTTTGTGTAAAGTTGGAATTATTTTATATTACGACTGAATTATTCTCAGGAATAAAATATCCAGCTTTGCACTATTACTTTAGCACTATGTGTGAGATAAAGAAAAATTTATCTGATTGGATGTTTGATTCTAATGAGGTTATTTGGGTTATAGAAAAGCAGATGATGGAGAAATTAAATTCTTATTGGTATAGTTGGACATATTATTGTAATCTTAACTGTGCTAGATCCAAGGTATAAAATGGAGGGGGTTAATTTTATATATAATGTGTTATATGGTGATCGAGCTCAAAAGTAGGTAGATATCATTAAACAATTATGGTATGATTTGTTTAATTATTATCAACTCAAAATAGATAAAATTCAAGATCGAGATCACAGTAGTTCAAGTTGTTCAACTCCAATTTCAGTTTCAGGTTTGAGAACATTTCTAAGAGCAATTTGTTACTTTCACTTACAAAATTTATGAAAAAAGGGCTAAGACTTCATACAATATGATGGAGTTGGATAAATGTTTGACGAAAGATTGTGTGGCAGACATTAAAGGTGTGCAATTCGATGTGTTATTATGGTAGAAGAGTAGAGAAATAATTTTTCGATTTTGTAAGTAATTGCACGATACTTATTAATAATTCCATCAACTACTTTTGCTTTTGAGTTTGCTTTTAGCATTGGTAGTCGGGTTAATAGTTCTCATTATGCTTGACTCATCCTCATATTGCGGAAGCCTTTATATATGCCCAAATTGGTTAGATGATAAAGATATTGAGGGTAAACTCTTTTCTTTTTGATATATCAATTTCACCCATTTTTTATATTATCGTACCTTATATTGTTTTTCTAATTTGTATATTAATACATGCACAAGTATTGACACGGAGTTAACTAGTCATACATATATTCATACTCATCAATTAAGTAGACATTATTTTGATAAAATATTCAATGATGAAGGTGTATTTAATTATTTATTAATTATTACCATATTCTTAATATTCATTTAATTTTAATGTTACAGTTCTAAATATAATGTTTCTACATTTAAAAGAAGTGATGCAAACTATTGACAATTCTGACTACAACAATTAGTTACTCTCTAAATCTTTTTAGTCTCCACTCTCTCTAGTCTCTTGTCTTCACAATCTACTCTTAGTGTCTCCGAGTCCAAGACTCCTAGTTCAAAACATTATGTCATGATTTAATCTTGATTTTTAAAATTATATCATTTAAAAATTTGGATAATCATTTTTGTAAATTATGTTATTAATTAATGAGTTTTATTCGTAACTTTTATTAATTGATCGATCAATTTAATTACAATCTTTTTAATTTATTTTTTATAATCATATTCTCTTTCATCAGTGAATTTGGTTTTATCTTATTCATTTCACCAATATATCTAAGTTTGTTTTATTTACCAAAAAATATATGTAAGTTTTATATATTCATTAATTATAAAATCTCATTTTTTATTAATCAATTGAAATTCTTAACTTTAATTAATTGAATTGATCACCTTAATTATAATCCTTTTCTTTTATTTCATCACATCCTCCTTCATTGATGAATTTGGTTTCATCTTATTCATATAATTAATATATGTACGTTTTATATATTTATTCATTATACAATCTTAAATTTATTAATAAATAATAAATTGAAATTCGCAGCTTCAATTAATATAATTGATCACTTTAATTGTAATCTTTTTCTTTAATTTCCTATAATCATATCTTCCTTTGTTAATGAATTTGGTTTCATCTTATCCATTTAATCAATATAAGTACGGGTTATATATTTATTCATTATAAAATATCAATTTTTATTAATCAATTGAAATTCTTAACTTTAATTAATTCACTTGATTACTTTAGTTATAAACTTTTTCTTTCATTTTCTATAATCCTATCCTCATTCATTAATGAAATTGATTTCATCTCATTCATTTGATTAATATATGTATGTTTATATATTTATTCATTATAAAATCTCAATTTTTATTAATCAATTGAAATTCGCAACTTCAATTAATTCAATTGATCACTTTAATTAGTCTTTTTTTCTTTTATTTCCTATAAGCCTATCCTCCTCTATTAATAAATTTGATTTCTTCTTATTCATTTGATAAATATATGTAAATTTTATATATTCATTCATTATAAAATTTCAATTTTTATTAATCAATTTAAAATTCATAACTTTAATTACTTGAATTAGCCACTTTACTTTTTTAAGTAAATAAAGTTCCATTAAATTTTCAAAATATAAAAAATAAAAAAAGTCAAGGCAGCTTGAGCTTGATCGAGTTTAGGCCTTGGACTTGACCCGTACAACTCAATCAGGTCTCAAACTGAGCCCACTGACTCGAGCCTAATTCAGTCCATTGTCATCCTTAATAGAAAACCTGATCCGAAATTGGCCCGGTTCACAATCGTCCCTAACAAAGAACTTGACCTGAATCGAAGGGGTCTAGTACCATCCCTAAGAAATAACCGTTCATAGACCACAAAAGGTATTACGTATTATTATTCAAATGGCAGAACCAAGCATTTCCTGTAATAACATAAAATCCCCAAAGCTCCGTCTTAGAAGGAAATTCCTTATAGGCCCTTGAAATTTTTTATTTCCTCTCTTCCTTCAGTCCTCTCTGTCAGTATCAAACTCTTGTGTGTTCCCCCTCCCCAATTCCATGCTTGTAATTCAAAACCCTAATTCCCATGGATTCGCAAAAACTTATTGTTTCCCGAGAAAACCCTCGGCAAATCCCTTTCGCCACTGCCTCTAAACCCTTGCCCAACGATCTCTCTCACAAGTCCCCACCCACCATTCTCGATCGCTTCCGTGCTCTCGTCAAGCAACGTGAGGAGGAAATTAGGGTTTCCGGGGACGACACTGACATCGTCCCTCCACCCTTGAGCACCGGCGATGTTGTGCAGCTCTACGAGCTTCTCCTCTCTGAATTGACATTCAATTCCAAGCCTATCATTACCGATTTGACTATTGTCGCTGGCGAGCAGCGAGAACACGCCGAAGGAATTGCCGATGCCATCTGTGCTCGTATTGTCGAGGTCAGTTGGTTTTGTTCGCCATTTGGTATTTGCGTTAGGGTTTACCAGTTTTGTGGCTGTTGAATTTGGGAAAATTTTCCTGAATAATGTTTTGAAGGTTTAAATTTTACCACGTTACCTTTACCTTTTCCTTGTCTGGTTGATGGGGAAATGTAGGAAAATGGGATAAACTTGGATTAAATAGTCTTTTTTTTTTCTTTCAGGTGCCAGTTGATCAAAAATTGCCTTCTTTGTATCTTTTGGACAGCATAGTTAAGAACATTGGCCGCGAATATGTTAAATACTTCTCTCCCCGTTTGCCTGAGGTGAGTTAAATACAGTGTAGCCCAATTTTAGTTAATCTACTGTAAAAGTTTGCTTTAGTGTACAATATTGAACTTGTTATTTAATGGCTGGCCAGGTTTTCTGTGAGGCATATCGGCAAATTCAGCCTAATTTGTATAAATCTATGCGTCACCTCTTTGGCACATGGTCAACTGTTTTCCCCCCCTCTGTGCTTCGTAAGATTGAGACTGAACTGGAGTTCTCTTCAGAAATTAATAACCGTCCATCGAGCTTAAATTCCTTGAGGGCATCTGAGTCACCAAGACCTACACATGGCATACATGTTAATCCGAAGTATTTGCGTCAATTAGAACATTCAACCGTAGATAATGTATGCTCAACAGAAAGTTTATCTTTTTTTTCCCTGTTTTTTTTGTTTTTTTTGCTGATGATTACAACTAATATCCTGTTCCATGTTTTGAATGTTTCTGTAAATTATGTACACCACTTGAGTTGTTGGCCATTGAAATGATTGATTGAGAGACTATTTGTGGCTTATGCTTAAGAATCTTGTTGAAACATACTATTAGTCAGTTTTATAATTTTAATGTTTTCAAGAATGGTGGAGATAACTGATGAATTAAGTGTGTTCAGATAATGCATGTTCCCTTTAACTTGTATAACACTGCATTACATTTTCCTTTGTATTCATTGGATTCTATAGCTTAAATATGCTTTTACCTGACCAACAAGGACTGGTGGGGGGAGCCTTGAGCTTTATGGTAGTTTGTTTCTATTTGTCCTTAACAAATTAGGATCGTATATCTAGACTCATCTCTGCAGTTTAGATCATTAGACACAATTTCTACTATGTGTCTATATGTGCACTCTTGGATGTGGAATAAGAGAAGTAAATTTGCTGTTAACTTGTGGAATTTTCAGCTTGCAAGAGGAGCAGCTTCAACTCTGAAATATGGCCAAAAAACTGCAATAGATTATGATTTGCATGATTCTGATCCTATGGAGGAGGTTGGAGCTCAAAGATTAAACACAGTCACAGGTGGAGGTCGTACATCTTTTGCCCTAGGGGCTAATAAGATCCATCCACCTCAAATTTCTAGGTCTACCAGGCCCTTATCACCTGCAAGAATTGGTGTTGACAGGCCCCTGGCTTCGGGAGTTGATGACTTGGCTGCATTTGAATATGGATCTGGCAGAGTCATTGGAAAAAATGTGGAGATTAATGAATGGAAAACTAAAAACTATTCTGGTGACAATCGTAATCGATTTGAAACATCTATAGCTTATGGCCTTAGCAATGGACTTGATCTAAAACGACCAAGGGCTTTGATAGATGCATATGGGGAGGATAAAGGAAACAGAATTACAAATACTAAACCCTTGCAAGTTGAGCGCTTAGATGTGAATGGCATTAGCAATACTACAGTTACAAGATCATGGCAGAGTACAGAAGAGGAGGAATTTGATTGGGAAGACATGAGCCCTACTTTAGCAGATCGTGGTCCAAATAATGAATTCCTGCCGTCAGCCAGTCCACCTTTTGGAAATATAAGGGCAAGGCCTGGACTTGAAAGGGTAAGTTCTTCATGGAGTCTGATATTAGAAGCAACTGTTTCTGATCATATTGTATTAATTCTTGTGAAATTGCACCAATTCTGGGTCTGTTACCTCTCAACATGTTTGGTGTATCCTTTATCATTTAATGTCGCCCATTTGTTAATTTGGATAATTTGCTCACTTAGATGTGCAAATCATCTGTCCTAGTAACTGTCTTTGCTTTCTGCCCACTGTATGTGGTGATGGTTTGTTCTTTTAATTCCATTGATTCAAACACAAACCTCCATGTGTAGTATAAGATTTCCTTCTATTTATCCACGTGGAGTCTTACTGGGCAACTTACCACATTCTTTATTTCTGAAATAGTTTTTATTGTGAAGTTTTGCATTGTGTGTTAACATTTTCAGTCTACATATCTATTTTAGTTATCGCTTCTGAGTGAGTGTTTGATGACTCTTATTTGCTCTCTTTAAGTTCTCTTGAAAATGACTAACTTTTGTTAATTGTATTTTGATGTTTAATATATTATGTCATGTGATTCTTGTGTCTCCATTTATGCTTTTAATATTAATTTAGAGAACAGACATTCATAGTAATCCAATTATCATATGGTCCCTGCAGTCTGGTCGTTTGTCAACAGGTAACATACCTGGATATCAGACTCAGAGAAATCAGAATATAGGATCTGGTTATTATCAAGAAACTTGGAGTTCTCCTAATCACTTCCCTCTGTCAGGACATCTATCAAATACTAAAGGAAGGGGGAAGGATTTACATATACCCTTTCCTGGAAGTGATATATCCTCTTCCAGAGATTATTTGGCTTCTAATGCAGACAAATTTTCAGATTCTGATGCATTAACTGTTAGGCCCCCTGCCATGATATCAAGATTGGGTTCAAATGTCGACTCTAACGGATCTGGGACCTGGTCAGGCACTATGCCAACATCAACTGCAATGCGGCCTCCAGTAAATGTTCACAAGTCTAACCCACCACCTATCCACTCTCGTTTCCCACCACAAAATGAAATTCATAATCAGTTCGATCCAATAAATTCCAGCAGTACTATAATGAACCAGGGGCTGCCTAAGCCATCATTTATTCCTGACCAACACTTTAACAATTTCCTTAGCAAAGAGCATACTTTTAAAAAACAATTACCATTGCCTAATCAACGGGATGCTTTGAGAGTTCATCCTTTTCGTTCAAATTATCGTCCACCTCTTGAGAAGGGAGAGAATTTTCCCCCCTCCTCCATTGCTTCAATGCCATCTCTCCAGTTAGCACCTCCAGCTAGTCAGGGATATGGAATCCAAGGGGTTAATACTGCTACAAGTATTGTTCCTTCAAATCATGTACCTGTAGTGCAATTACCACTGGCGATCAACAATGTCCCAAACATTCACTTGCAAATGGGAATTCAACCACCACTGCCCCCTGGCCCTCCGCCCTCGCAATTGATTACTATTGCTCACAATGCTGGTCAACTTGCACCTAACCAGCCAACTGGAGGTGCATTTCCAGGTTTGATAAATTCTCTCATGGCTCAAGGCCTCATATCGTTACCTGCACAGGTACCTATCTGAATCATGCTGTTTTTTATTTCTTTTTAAGTATTGATTTGACTGGCTAAAATTCTGATACTCAGTGGTGGGGCTTAATTTGTAGGACCCAATTGGACTTGAGTTCAATGCTGACCTTCTTAAGGTGCGCAATGAATTGGCTGTAAGTGCATTATATGCTGACCTCCCAAGACAATGCACCACATGTGGTCTGAGATTTAAGTGTCAAGAAGAGCACAGTTCTCACATGGATTGGCATGTCACTAAGAATCGGATGTCTAAGAATCGCAAACAGAAACCTTCTCGCAAGTGGTTTGTGAGTGGAAGTATGTGGCTTAGTGGTGCAGAGGCACTGGGATCTGAGGCAGTTCCAGGATTTTTACCCACTGAGACAATTATAGAGAAGAAAGATGATGAAGAAATGGCTGTTCCTGCTGAAGAGGAACAGACAGCATGTGCATTATGTGGGGAACCTTTTGATGATTTCTACAGTGACGAAACAGAAGAATGGATGTATAAAGGTGCTGTGTACCTGAATGCGCCAATTGGATCTACAGCGGGTCTGGATAGGTCTCAGTTAGGTCCGATAGTACATGCTAAATGCAGAACTGAATCTAGTGTAATCCCATCTTGATAATTTTGGAGTCGCGGAAGGGGTATGTATTCATATTTTAACTCTTCTACTTGTATGGACTCTATAGATTTGATTTTCATGTCATTTATTACCTGACTGATTGGTTAAAATTTCAATTTGAAGAACTTTTCATATCTTTAGTGAGACATTGTATTAATACTTTTGAATACCAAAATTTTAAGTATACTAGAACATATCCTACTGGCAGACCTCTTGGTTAATTTGTAGTCCATTTTGATTACTGTTGTGTTTGATTTTATTCCCGACTACTTACGTATAAAAGTTATACCATGTGAAACCTGGAAATAAATTAAATGAAGAAAATCATAGTGAGTGCCTTACCTTCCAATCTTGTGGTTTGGTGTTTGAAAGCCATGTTTAGGTTATTTGTTGGATGATATACGCCCTTGGTGTCATCCTTTGCATAGAGCATTACAAACTTATACTTCAATTGATGTTGAGAATTATTGGCATTTCTGTTCATGATTTTAGCTGTTAAGTATAAGCATCCACAAATTTTACCTTATCATGTCTTTGATGACAATGCTGGATGAAATTACAACTTTTTATGGATTTTCTTGTTGCAGGGTAATATGGAAGAGCATAGTCAAAGAAAAAGAATGCGGAGTTAACTTCTTTAGACAGGTTTTGAGTCTTCTGTAACTTAAATGAGGTTTATCATTCTAGTGCTATGCTCTTGCTCGTGTTACAACAGCGTATGAGCTTGTTATACCATGGCATCTTGCCAAAATCATGTACATGTATAGTTGGACTTGTACGATGCAATTTATCATGCAACAAAAGGTCACACATACTACCTTTTCCTGTACTTCCATTGCTGTTGTCCCTTTAAACATCCAGAACCAGGTTTAGGGGCCTTTTCCATTTCACATAGGATAATCTCTTAAATTGTAAGATTTTTTTGGCTTAGAAAGTTTCTTAAAGATGTGCTATATCTGTAGTAGGAAACAAATAATGGCAAATATGAATTTTGAAGTATGCGGCAGTTCTGCTATATGTATATTCGCTGCTTGTTTTGATACTCGGCGGGGAGGCCTGGCAAGCAATTATGTCCTTGTCCATCATGGTTGACTGATGGCAGCAAAAGCACAATGATCATCATTTTCTGATTCATCATGGGCTTTCTCACTCTTTTATTGCAGTATTACCTCGCAGTCTTTATTTTCTTCTTTGCTTGCACATGTGACTTCATTTTATCACATCAAAGCTCTTCAGCTTTGTTGTTAAAAAGGACAAGAGACCAAGTTTATTCGCCTTCGTGAATGTGTGATCTGTTTCTTTGAACAATCTATCAGTATACAGCAACCTTCTGGACATTGATGCAGTAGGTTCAGTGTGCTATAATATGATAACTTGCCAAGAAGTAAAAGCATTTTTGCAGATTATGTGGCACCGGATGGTTTTGTTGTGTTTTGAGACCTCAAAGCGCCAAAGCCTGGTTCTGGCATTCATTAAATCTTGCTCCACCTAAACCCTTCGGGTTAACACTTTTCGGCACTTTAAAATAATGGAGTATCTTAATTTTAAAAAAGGGGTAAACTTATAAATAACTCCAAACATAAAATACCTAATTTGTTACAACAATCAATCTTTAATAGGAATAATTATTTGGGTTTGGAAGAATTATTAAGGTAAAATAACATTATTTTGTTAAAGTTTAACAAAATAGCATTGTTATGTTCGATGATATAAAAATCATTTGATCGAAATGATATTGTTTTTATTAAAATAGTCTCGTTTTAATTTTAATTTGGTCAAATTAAGTCTCGAGTTGAGTATGGATAAAAAAATTGTCTAATTTAATGTGGCCTAATTTATTACCATTTTTAGCCCTAAATCTATTTGACCCAATTCATCGAGTTGTCGTTAAATTTAGGAAGGGGAGAGTGATTTATAAGGGTAGAGAGATTCAATTTGACAAACTAAAATTGTTAGTTACAATTTCACTATCTTCTGTTAGACATGTTAATTAGGCCTACGCTTAGTCCAATTTGATGGGGGCTTCCAGTTTGATTCAGACCGAGTTTAGGTTTGAGGGGCTAGCCTAAGTTTGAACGGCTTAAATGCTTGACTAAAATGATGCCTTCTCAAATAATTGTTTAGACGCAAACTTGAGCTCAAATCGCATATTTTTAGGATCCATTGTCATACCTATCCTTAGCTAGTATTCAATCAACCAACAACATTCTTGAAAAAAAAAACAAAAAGTGTGTTGTCATAGTCTAAAGCTTGTACTTTACACTTATCGCAAAGCCAATAATCCAACAAGAGCGTCTTACGAGTGCACAATATGCACAAAAAGTGTGTTGTCATAGTTTCCTTGTTGATTTTATTAATATTTAGCTCTTCATTCTTCCTTAATTCCTTTTTTGTCTACTTATTTTTTCCTATAAAGAACATAAATAAATAATAAACACATAAATTACATATTTACAAGTTAAATGAAATCATTAAGTGATACCAAATAAATGAAATCATATTTATAGTCATGTATGGTTTAGTTATTGATAGTCTATCTCTTTTAAAGACAATTCCTTTTGTTAAATCACCATTGTTTACAATGTTTCTATTTCGTTTGGACTCTTTTTTTCCTCATCTTGGTTATACTCCTTACTGGTTCATCTTAACTTCACCTTTTATTCCTTTTGGACCCCTTTTCGTCTTTCTCATTTTTAATGGGTGAATTGGCTTATATTCTATTGTAGACCACAATTTTGGACCACTCTATGGCTAGATACAATCTTGATAGTAATTGAAATATTTTCTTTCTTGTACCATTTATTGACAAATGTTTAAACTAAACCTTCTATAATATATGCATTTGCTGGCATCTTTGCAAGGTATCCCACTTATATCCTACTATCTATAGCCACATTTCCTTTTCTCGAAATGAACTACAAACCTATCATCAAAGTACGAAACATCAAACCTTACACTTTTATTCGAATTTTGTGTACATAAACTTTATTTAAATTTGGATGCTTCCATTCCAACTTCTCCCTGATTCAGAAGAAAATATCATCATTATTATCTAATATCATCTCTCTTTTTTGACCATTCCTAGTCATCAACACCATATTACAGACTCAAGCCCATTGATGATAGATTTTGTCCTAATTTTATATACATACCCATTAAATATCTTTGTATTGTTGTTATGCATAATCTTATATTTACGTATTATGCCTATGAAGATTTTAACAAATGTGTGTGGATCCTTATCTATAAGGTTTGATATACATCAACAAATAGGACCTTTATTTCTTCCATATATATTTTGTAATCATTCTCAATTATATAATTTATTGCCTTCCAAAATTATGTTTTACAAATATGCCCTTATAAATTTAATTTACATATTATACACTTCTTATGCTTTCCATATGGAACCATCACCCTCAAAGCCTCCACTAAACTAAAATCCTAGTTCTTGATGAAATTTCACCCATTCTCATCAATCATACCCAGATCCTTCACAAATATACTCCAAAACCAATTCTAAGAATCATAACTCCAACATTACCCATACAATTGGGTATATTTGATTATTTCAATCTCCAACTACTATTAACAATAAAACATCACTTGAGAGTGCATTTAGAAAGCATGAATTCAATATAATTATCTACCTTATAAAAAATTAACTCCCACTACAAGAAAAATGAAATTTAGCGACGGAAATTACCGACGAAATTTGTACACATTCCGTCGGTAAGCTTATTTCGCGACGGAATTTATTAACGGAAAAAGGCGTCAGAGATATGGCCGTTGGTAAATTTACCGACGGAGATTTTCCGTTGGTAAATTTACCGAAGGAATTACCAACGGATTTTTCTGTCAGAAAATTACCAACGGATTTGGTTATTCCGTCGGTAATTACCTACGGAATTTTTCCGTAGGTAAATCTAATATATTTTACCTACGAAATTTTTTTTTCCGTCGGTAAATTTGCTGAAAACTATTTTTAAAAATATACCTTCAGAGTGTTTAGTTTCTCTGGAAGCCACCGTGGAGAGAACTTCATTATTTCAAGTAAAAGAATTGAAATATTGAAATTCATACTAAAACATAACTGAAAATAAAGAATTGAAATCATTTTTTCAAATAACAGACATTTTATTAAACACCTTACATGCATCAGAAATTTATCTCAACATCACAACTAAAATCACGTCTTGTCCCTTCTATCACTAACATTTATACCTTAAAGTTGTTTTCCAATAATAAAATACAGAAATAAACGAAAGTAATAAATACCCAAATTAACTTTCATCTAATATATGAAAAAACACATGATAGTAGTTGGAAAAATACCTCCATCGAAGGACACGATGACAATAGCTGGAGAAGATAACGCCGATGAGCAGAAAAGGAGTCCACAACAAGGAAATGGGCTCCAAGAAAACTAAAGAGAATATGTAGGAAGAAGGAAGAAGAAGAAAGGAAGAAGAAGACATAAGTGAGAGGGAGATGTCGGGTGAGTTTAAATTTAAAAAGAATTTACCGACGGAAATTTCCCTAGGTAAACTCAAAAATTTTTATTCCACCAATAATTCTTGCCTTTTTACTGACGGAACAAAAATTTTCGTCGCTAAATCCATTTACCAACGAAATTTACCTACGGAATTTTTCATAGGTAAATTCAAAAATTTTTATTCTGCCAAAAATTTCCTCCATATTTAGCGACGGTATTTTTCATCGGTAATTTTTCGTCGCTAACTTGTAGTGATTACCGACGGCTATATTTTTCGTCACTAACTTCCGTCGCTAATTTTGCCGCGACGAATTCCCTCCAAATTTAGCGACGAGTATTAGTACCATCGCAAAATTACTCAATTTTAGCAACTAAAATATGTTGCCCGTCGCTAATTTCCAACGGTATATTTTTCGTTGCTAATTTTCAACGGTATATTTTCCGTCACTAATTTTGCCGCGACGCATTCCCTCTAAATTTAGCGACAAGTATTAGTACCGTCGCTAAATCACTTAATTTTAGCGATGGAAATATGCTTTCCGTCGCTAATTTCTAACGGTAAGTTTTCCGTTGCTAAATTTCTATCGCTAATTCACATTTTTCTTGTAGTGCAAATTGTTTGGTAGGAATCCAAGGGTTCATAATGTAATGTAGTGAAATATTGTTTGGAAGATAGATAGATTGAAATATAATGTATAATAAATAACTATTATACCTCTGATATTAAAATGGTTGTTACAAGAGGTTTAACGTTATGATTTTAAAACAGCAATCATGTCTAATTAAAAAGTCACAGTTCGAGTCACAACCGTGATAAAAATAATTGTTTATATATTTTCTATTTTAAAATAATAAAAGTTTTATTATTAATTATATACAATTTATTATTAATTACATAAAAATTTTATTAAATTTTATTTTATTCTATTATATGTGATTTATATTTAAAAATAATTTATTTTTTATTTATATAGAAATATATACAAACAATTAAAGAATAATTTTATATATTTTCACTAATAAAAATTTTATTAAAAATTTTATTTTAATATTAATTATATACAATTTATTATTAATAATATAAAAAATTATTATTAGGGTAAGGAGAAATAATATAAAAATATTATTAATTATATAAAATTTTTGTGGACCGTAATAAATGAGTCTGGGGAAAAGGGGGTTAGGGTTAGAAGAAATAATTGGT
>JANZLC010000002.1:25784913-25797118 GCA_026413385.1 Erythroxylum gracilipes | reverse complement strand
CCCGGAAAATGCCATGAATGCATGCCAAAATGTAATAATTTTCGTTAATATTCTAACCCCTAATTTGGGGCGTTACATTACTACTATTTCTAGATATTTTTTTAGGTTACTCTTAGATTGCAATTGTCTAGTGGATTAAGAAAAGACAACTTTCATATGTCATAAAACTTTTGTATACCGATGAATGCCATTTAGAGCTTACAATGAACATATAACTTTTCAAAGTTGTATGGTAATTATATTTTCTGATTATGTTGAACATATCATAGAAATTTCATAGATGATTTTACCATTTATAGATGATAGTTTCCTACACAATCTAACACTTATGTTGCATAGATGCATAAAAAATAACCTAGTTTTTAAATTTTAGAATTGTTATTTTTTAGTGGAACAAGGTATTTTTTATGACATGTTGTTTCAAATAGAGGTTTGTAGGTAAATAAAGCTAAAATTGATGTTATTCAGTCTCTTCCTTACCCTGTTAATGTTTGAAAAGTTCATTCTTTTCTTGGACGTGCAAGTTTCACGTTGTGATTCATTAAGGATTTTTCTACATCACATTTCCTCTTTATAAGTTGCTATAAAAAGAAGTGATTTTCAAGTTCGACGATGGGTGTAAAAGTGCATTTAACAAGTTCAAATAGTTATTAATATTAGCACCAATTATTTAGTTGCCAAATTTGGGTTTTTGATTTAAGATAATGCACAATGCGAGTTATCATACTATAGGAGTTGTCTTAAGTCAATAAGTTAGGAAAGCACCACATGCTATAAACTGACATTGATGACCTTAAATGATGCTTAAAAAAATTATTCAAACACTAAAAAAGGCTTCTAGTTGTTGTTTTCTCTTTACAAAAGTTTTGCTTTAGGTACTAAGGTAATAGTTTATTCTGATCATATAGTCCTTAGGTATTTGATAATAAAGAAAGATGTAAAACTGAGACTAATATGGTGGATGTTTTTGTTGAGTAAATTTGATTTGGAGGTCAAAGATAAGAGTGTAATAGAAAATATAGTCGTTGATAATTTTATAGACATGTAGAGAATGAAACCAATTTGCAAGAATAATTTCTTAATAAATAGTTATTTGAATTTCTTAATAAATAGTTATTTCCTACGAGCTTAAATCTTCCAATATATGCAAGGATAGTTAATTACTTAGTTACTAATATGTTGTCATCTAGTTTGTGAAAAGCTCAAATAGACAAGCTCAAAAGTAATTTGAAGTATTATGTATGGGATGAATCATATCTTTAGAAGCATTGCACTAATTAAGTAATAAGAAGGTGTGTGCTTTACACTAGAATTTCTTATATTTCTACCTTTTGCTATTCATATGTATATGAAGGACATTTTATAGCCAACAGAAGAGCTAAAAAAGTATTGGATTCCAATTTCTTTTGGCCTTTTTTATTTCAGGATATTTATTCTTTTTTCAAGTCTTGTGAATATTGCTAAAAGATGAATAATATTTTGCAAGAAAATGAGCTACCTTAAACTTTTAATTTTAGTTTATATATTTTTTCATGTTTGATTCATTGATTCTATGGATTATTTCCTATTTCTTTCGAATATATTTACATTTCATAGGTTGTTGACTATGATTTGAAGTGGGTAAAAGCAAAGCCTACCCAAACTGTCCATTTTAAAGTTGTTGGAGGTTTCCTAAAACCTAACATATTTAGCAGGTTTGGTGTTCCAAAAGCATTAATTAATAATCAAGGGACACATATTTGTAATTGGACTTTGGAAGCATTAGTGAAAAAGTATGGTGTTATGCACAAAGTTGCTACGTCACACCATCTAGAAGAAACTAATGGACAAGGTGAGGTTTTGAACTGAGAAATTAAGTCTATCATAGATATAAACATTCAATTCAAGCATAAAAGACTGGAGTCTGCATTTAAATGATGAGTTATGGGCGTATAAAATAACTTACAAGACATTAATTGGTATGTCTCTATATAGGTTGGTATTTAAAAAGCAATGTCATCTTCAAATTGAATTAGAACATAGGGTACTTTGAGTTGTTAAGCAATGTAATATGAATTTGGTTGAGGGTGGAAAACATAAGATATTCTAACTAAAAGAATTAAAAGAAATCAACTATCATGTGTATAAAAGATTGAGAATTTATAGGGAAAAAACAAAGGCCTTTCATGATAAAATGATTTCTAAGAAACAATTTTGTGTAAGTAAAAAAGTTCTTCCTTATCATCCCAAGCTTCAGTTGTTTCCAAGTAAGTTATGATTTTTTTTATTAGGCTTTTGTTGTTTATGAAGTGTTTTCGCATTATGCAGTTGAAATTCAAAGCTTAAAAACCTTTAAAGTATTCAAAGTCAATGGTCACATATTTAAGCCTTTTTATGAAGGTTTATAAGTTGAAGACATGGGAGAAGTGGATTTAGCAGGTCCTATCTATATTGATCAATATACAGAGGTATTAAGTCAAGCCAACGATAATAAACTAGTTGTTACTTAAAAGACAACACAAGATTTTAGTCTTATTTTTATCTATTTTGAACATTTCAATTTTTATGATTTATTTTTAATTTTATAATATATTAGCACTTATTTTTAGACTAGGTTGATGTTACTTTAGGGGTTAGATATATTTATTTTAAATAATAATAAAATATTACAATAAAATATAACATAATAATAATAATAATAATAATAATAATAAATTTTCTTTTTTGTTATTTTTCAGGTTTGGCTTCTTGTGGTCCATCTTAAAAAACTTACTGTCACCAAACCCTGCATCTTCTTTGTCAACGAGCAAGTTTATAACTCGATAGACTATTTTCGTATTAAACCCAAATATAAAACCAAGAGTAACCATCCCTCTCAATCTACGAATACTCTCCCTATATTGGTTGGTTGTCTAGCTTCCAAACTTTCACCAAACCTATCATCATTTGCCATACTTGATACTCCCCCTAAAAATCAGTAACACTAGAAGCCAAAAATAGTGAAAATATTTGTATTCCTCTCCTAATGCCTTCCATCTTTAATCCTCATCGTTTCTAATGTCTTTACGTCTCCTAATGCTAGAGCTCTTTTATCCAATCTCCTTATCATTATCTAGCCATAAGAAGACCCATATCAAAAGTTATGAGGCTAATTCCATTGATCCACTAAGAACCACCATGAGCTCTGTCATCATTGGAGTCACAGTCGCCACTACCTTCACTGTCAATACAAGTTGTTATTGAAAACCCATCTTTTGGCACCTACTACACCTTGTTCTCCATTGCATTCTTCGACTCGCTTACCACCACAGGAATAATAACAAAGAGGCCTATCTCTATGTTCCTTATTTGATGTTGGGCAAGTTTTACAATTTATAGACCTCAAATATCGCAAGTGCATGGGTCGTGATTTGTAGAATGTGAAGGGTCAATCCCAAAAGAAAAGTAAACTAATGTAATCCTAGGTTATCTAAGGCTAAGGAAATTAATAAAATGAAAATAAAATTGCACAAAAAAGTTATTACGATAAAGTGATTATTAAGAAATTAATTCGCAAGCTTAACACAAAAAGAAATTGAAATCAAGCAACACAAACGTCACAATGGAAATTAACCAAGAAGAGTTACCAAATTATAAGAGAGGAAATTTTCCCTATCATCAATGCTAATCTAGTCATTTATGCGTTATTGTGGTGTTGGTTCTAGATTATCGTAAGGTATATTACATAAACCTTAATTGAATTATGGAATTTGCAATCTCTCAATTAACAAAAAAACCCACAATTTTAATTAGATTTTAAGACCTCTAATAAACTAGTGGGTCTCACAAGGGATCTCTCTTCACACAATAATTGATATGATTAATCACGTGGTCTATTGGATCACTTAACTCAGTTCACTCTCTTGGTTTGTTACCGAAATATGCAAGTTTCGCAATTAGTCACAACACTCAATCAAAATGGCACAAAAATGACTATATTAACATTGAATCAAGGTAAAATCCCAAAGAAAAAGTTAGAACATCATCAACAATCTCAATAGTAAAAGGACTTCTAAAGTCAAATGGAGTGTCATTTGTTTACCCAAAGAAGATGGTGGATTAGGTATCAATTCTGCTAGTGGAATGAGCAAGGAATTGTTAGCTAAAAAGCTATGGAGGATTTGTTATGATAAGGAGAGTCTCTGGGTGAAATGGGTGCACATGTTTTATGTTAAACAAGCAAGTATTTGGTATATAGCTTAAAAGAGTACTCAATCCTATACTTTTCAACAAATATTAGGTGCTAGATATTTTATGTATTCTAATATCAAGCATTACATTAGAGATGGAAAAGGCATAATATTTTTGTTTAACAATTGGCATGCTCTTGGACCGTTATGCAAGACTTACATGGTTAATTCTTGTTAACACCAAAATGCAGTTATTTATTTACAATGATAGTTGGCATTAGCCCTTTCATGCAAGGAAAGGAATAAGACCAATAATTGATTGTATGCCAGATTATTCTCCTAATACGAGATGTGAAGATGAAGAGAGATGGGAGTTACAAAACTCTCATAAGTTTATTGCTCAGTCCTGTAAACAGATGTTGCTTGGTCCACTGATCACCTTCCCTTTTCACAAGCTGATATGGAGTGTTGAAACAGCTCAGTCACACTCATTCATACTTTGGTTAGCAACTCGACTCAAGCTCAATACTAGAGATAGGATAAAATTTCAGATCTCAGATAAGTTCTGTCCTTTATGTACCAGCGAGGAAGAATCTATTAGCCACATTTTCTTTAAGTGCTGCTACACACGACCGCTATGGAGAGAATTTCTCAATTTATTTGAGCTATATGATATGAACCTCAGTTGGGAAGACTATTGGATCAATGGGCTCATGTGGAAAGGTAAGGAGGATTTAAAGGTATTCAAGGCTGATTTTACTATGCTTATACATTTCATATGGATGATGAGAAACACTAAGATTTTTGGAAAAACTGAGCATTATAAGTACACCTGGATGGAGTTCTATCTCAAGCTAAGGATGACCATTTTGACAAAGTTTCATCAGCATCTTATCTCAACAAGAATTAAGCAATTAATGAGAATATAGACAATGCATGTATTGTCAGTGGGTATTATAGATAGCCAAATTGTACACGCTCTAATTGTTGGACATGATAATCACTTCCTTTTGTAATTTATGCATTTCGTGAATGAATATACTACTTATTTTCTATTTAAAAAAATCATCAACAATCCAAGATCCATCATCATCTCATACATTAATTGAACAGAAATAAAGATGGAAAGGAGAAAGAACTTGGATCGGATAATCCGAGAAGGCAGCAATGTCGGAAGACTCGCTTCCTCTCTCCTCTTCTTCTTCTTCTCTCTCTTCTTCTTCTCTCTCTTCTTCTTCTCTTCCTTGAAGCTTTCCCAAAATGGCAGAAGTGGAGGCTCCTCTTTTCTGTCTCTTCCTTTTAGGGGAACTTTAGGGCTTTTCTTGTGCTCTAAAGGTTCGAAATGTCCCCAAAAAATGAAGTTCTAAAGGTTGAAGCACGCTGTCTATTGCGCAAGCCATGATCGTGGCACCTTGTTTCCCTTTCTGTCATGATCATGGCCAACATGACATAATCATAGCTCCTTGCATCTGCTCCTATTGCGATCATAGGTTGGGTTTGGGTTCAAATCCAGGTCTTCTTTGTTCTTTTATATTTGCCCTGAAACACTAACAAACATGTCATAACACCTCAAAAACATAAAATTGACGCTCAAAAAGGTGCTTTGACCCACAAAACCCACAAAACACAAATACTTAACTAACTAACATAATTCTAACCTAAATACATACCAATCGATTAAATTTAACCACTAAACATATCCTAAACTACCCACAAAATATGATGCAATCTACAACTATCACTCTCGAACTTAAAAAGGAAAGAAGGTGGAATTAGATAACAAATTGAAGCTTAAGATTAGAGGAATTGATAATTTTTTATTGTGTAAGACAAGAATAAGTATAAAAGGTTGTGTGAGCAGAAAATTTACCCTTATATCGATATTGATACATAGAGTTTATAGGACCAAAAATTCATGGAGAATTTGACGTGTTAGTTAAAAGAATGGATTAGTATAATCATATGAGTGAGAGGTTTCCCGCTTTTATTGAACTCACTCACGAATTTTATACTACTTTTTAGTTCAATAATGATCAAGAGCTTAATTTGTTCACTAAGGGAATTGTTGAATTTTTGGATGATAGGGAGGTAGTTTCTTTTTTAATTACTAAGTTTAACATTTCCATAGGATTTGTAAAGAAAAGTGATGCCAAAAGAGAGCCATTCATGAGTTCAAAATGTGATTTTCTAATTTTAAACTTGTTGATTTGTAGTGTGAATGGTTTGTTGATTCTACTTCATATAACGTTAGTGCTTTAAAAAGTTCTTACCTCAAGAAACATATACTTAAATATTTGCAAACAGTTCTATATAATTTTTCAGGTATAAGGGATAATGTAGGAACTTTCACTATGGTAGAGTTTTATTATTTATGGTGTTTGGAGCAAAATATTTCAATGAACTTAGGTTATTGATTACTCACATAATTTCAATATATGGTATAAAACAAAAATAATTAGTTAATATTAGACGTTTATTTCATATAACTTTTAATTAATTTAAGTTTGCTTAATATATCTAACACTGATATGTATATTGTTTATAAGATGGGACCCTTAGAGTTACATTGTTTAGGTAGCACAAGTATCATCACACAACAACCTGATGATAGTTTAAGCTTTATGCCACCCAGCCCAACTACTCTACCTTTCTCTTGGACTATCTAACAATATAGGGTAGCAAATGCACATGCCCTAAAGTAACCAACATTTAACAGACATTCCATCTTCTTCCTCTACTCCTTTATCCCTTAGAATTCCAGTCTGCATGAACAAAATTAAACAAAAACTTATTCATATAGAGCACAGTTTGATGGCCTTTTTGCGAGTAATAACATGTTAAATGATTGAATTAGCAAGGAGTATGCATTTGTACAAACTTTGATAACTAAGTGATTGAGCATTGCATGAAGTTAGGTGACTTAAATTAACCTGAGCTTTCGAGCTTAAAGATTAATCCATCCATTTCAATCTATATTTCTTTGACTTGTGGTGTTCTTCTCTATGAATATATCCCTAAAACTTACTTTGAATTATTTTAAGACCACATTGGTATATGTATGCATGAAAATGATAAAAGATCATCCTTATTTATGTAAATATTAACTTAAATAGCCTAGCCGATTTAATATCTCTAGTAGACCCTTTTGAGACATAATTCCTCTTTCTTTGAATTTCATCTATATTTCAAGCACAAACCTTTTCCTTAAAATGTTAAATAACCATAGCTGTAAGTGAACCATTTAAACTAAAGTGACTTGTAAATTTAAGTGTTGGGGAATATAGGAATTAAATGATGTAAGAAGAAATTTTGTGAAATATAGGATTCGATGTCTTTTGAGTTGCAGGTGCCTTGTAAATGTTATTTTATTTATTAATAAATAAAAAATATCTTTAGAGTGGCAATAAGAAATTGGAGTGGCATTAAAAACATAAGACATTTATATTTCATCTTTTTTAAAAAAGGTAATAGTTAAATTCTTTTGAGTAAGGTGACTTTCATGGTTTGATCTACATTTTTGTTCCCTAGTTTTGTTTAAATGCTTCGTTAATGTTTATGGTTTAAACTAACCTTTACCTTTGGGCTCATTACAACTAATAATGAAAGCCCTTTTCTATTTTCGCTTGTGCATACTCTAAGTAGTGGAGATTTAGCATATAAGCAACCATATAGTGGAGCATTTACATTAAAAGAACTTGAGCAGAACAATCAACCATTAAACATATGAGTGGTATAAGTGATAACCTTGAGGAGATTCACCAAAAATTCATCTATGCTCTAGAATAACATTGTCTTAGTTTATCTTTCTATGTATCTCCTTGTGAAATTTAGTTATGTTACGTCGTTGCTTTAATCTTGATTGGTTTGAATCTTAAGGTATGCATGCTCTTTGATTTCATGAGAAGTGGACTAATGGAACCATTTTATTTATATTGTTTTATTTTAACTATGTTTTACTCGAGAAAAAGCAAAAGATACATGTGGGAAAACTTGATACGCTTGTTAAATATTGTTATTTTGATTCTTAATTCTCTTTTATTGTATACAATTTTTAGTTCAATCTAAGAGATTTACTTTATCTTTTGTATTTAGGTATTCTTTAGTATACTTATAGCTAAATTGAATCAAAAAGCCACAAATTGAGGTGTAACTAGAGAAATAGGCATGAACTAACACCAATGTTATTAACAACTAGGCATGGACATATTTAGTAGTAGCTACATAGTTAAACAGTTTAGAGTTTAAGATTTCTAAATTCTATTTTAACCAGATTTGGAGAGTAGTATTAGGGTTAATTAATTTTTAGATCAAATAATTACAATAAAGAGATAAAATCAACAAGAAAGTGTGACAATTTAACTACATATTTGGCTTTAGGGTAGGAGGAAAAGGGCAACCTCTCATTTGTTTTTCTAGCTTCATCACTAGTTTTATGTTCTTCTTTTCTTTAATATACACCAATGGAAAACTATGACTTTTAGTTGTCAAGTTTATTTTTCTTAGTTGAAGGGAATTAAAGCCCTTAGAACTTTGTAGATTATGAGATATATGGTTCTTAATGCAAATTTGTTTTGTTTATTCAGATAATGAACTGTTCTTCTACCCTTACATATTACGATTGTTTTGGTTGATTTCCAATGCGCTTGATTAGCTTATTAATTAAAATAATAGTTTACTAGATTAAATATTGAATATGTACATATTCAGTTCCTTTAATAGTTATAGCAAATAGCAGGTCATAATTTGATGTGTCAAGAATTATCAACTCTTAAGAAGAACGCCTAACTAGATTAAACACAACTATAGATATTGTATTATTTATATTCATTGGTCTTTCGTTTTGTTTAAGTTATTGTTTAATTAAATTTTGGATTGTATATGAGGTTGTTGAATAATAAGAGATAATTAGGTTACGTGCTTTTAATTAACTAATCATATGGAATGACAAAGTATCAGGTATCATAATGAATATTTGAATAATAAAATAATTTTCTTTTTTATCGATGATCAACCATAGTTCTAATGGTGGATGTTATTATAGACTGAGATTAGTTTCTCTAATAATTCACTTTTACTATTTTGTAAATTTAATTGCTAATTTTTGTTATAAATTTCGTGTTATCACAAATCACCTATTTCATTAGTTAGCTCATTATTTAACAGTTAACATATTATAATTCCTTGTGGGAACACTCTCTACTCTCTTATATTAAGCTTATTTTTGTTGCAAGAGTTTAAGATTTAAATTGGGTGCAGACAATAATATTATCAATTCCTAAAATATTTAATGTGTTATATTTAAAATTTTCAAACTTAACCTCGAGTAAGAGAAAGTTAATGACCAGGAAAGCAAAATTTTGGTGTTTAAGTTGATGCTGACATACTCTTCAAAAACAAAACAAAAATAACTAATTATGAATTAATGATATTAGTATAAGCACTCTAAAAAAATAATTCAAAGTGTCAAAAAGAATATTAACATGTATTTGTGTAGACAATATATTGTTACCATTTGGTATCCATGTGCCCCGCACGTAAGTTAAGTTGAAGTCTTAGATGACATCTTTGTCAAACTCCCTAGTCCATACTCTTATTTGTACCCGGAAGTCTTTAGGCACCGATTTTACCAAAATGTCATACCCAAATAATAAATTCCAATTTGTTTACCTTCATAAAAATGCCAATTTTTATTAGCAAAGTCATTACTTAATTTGCATGGGAGTAGCCAACATCCATGCACAACAATTTGATACATCGAAGTTTTGATTACAAAATTGGATAGTAAATATTGTTAAAATAATTCATTTATAAGCTTCACCTGTCTGTTTAAGATCTTTGAATAATTAGTTTCACCATCTTACCTTGGTAATAAAATATATTATCATTCTTATTAAATTTATTAAAATGAGGCATATGATAATACACATAATGTTGGACCCCGTTTTTGGAGTCCAACATTCGGAGTCCTGAACCTTGTGCTTGAAACCCTGAAGGTCATTTGCTGTCATTCTACAATGGTGGTGAGCGCACACTAATCAATCACCAAAATCATAAGTTGACTTCTTCAAGGAAATTGTAACTCTAAGTCTCTAGTTTGTTTTGAAGCAATAATCACCTCAATTGGAACTCTAAAGCTCAAGATACGCTTAAAAAGCTAAAAAGAGTACAAACCCTAAACACACTCTCCCAGCCGACCTCTCACTTGCTCTAATGCAAACTCTATCAAAACAACTCCAAAAGATACCATTTTTCATGGAGAGATAGCTACATGTCTTAGATACCCATTTCTTCAAGGATCACTTCATTTGGAGGTCGGATGAGGGAGTTATACCCAAAAGAATAGAACATGTTTATATCCTAAATCGATTTGAACCTATCTTGGCGTCATCGCCATAACTTTCAATCTAGATGTTGGATTGAATTCGTTTTTGTCCCATTAGAAAGAAGACATCTATACCTACTACTTTCATGAAGAACACAAAGTGAGAATCGGCCTCTAGAAGGGTCCAAAAGGACAAGCTTTCCAGATGTCTGTTTAACAGACATGTATCGGGTGTAGGGTGCCAAATGACCCGAGAAGGTCCGTTAAACGGACACATGGACTAGGCAAGGGGTGTTTTCACACCCGAGAAGGTCCGTTAAACGGATATCCATCTATGTCTGTTTAACGGACATTGGAGCTCCCCAAAGCCCTCCAATGCCTCTCCCAAGCCTCCAATCTCCAACCTAACACCATAACCACTTATACTTCCCAAATTCACTTATTCTAGTGTCAAAACACTTCATAACGACTCAAACAACAAATTCATCTCGCAAAGTTCTCAAATCTCAATCATCAAGTTCATCAAAACCACAAAATCCTATCATTCAACAAAACTATCACAAACACAAACTTTATACAGCAACCCAACTTGTAACAGTCATAACTCTCCATTCCGACATCCAAAAATCACAAACTTCATATCGTTGGAAAGATAAAAAGATCTAACTCTCAAGAAGACAATTTCCATCAATTCTACCCAGATTTTTCCAGAATTTCTCTTGAATTCCAAACACAATCCTACCCTTACGAAAATTGAAAAAAAATGCAATGTAAGAACTTGAAATGGCATAAACAACATAATTCATTTGTATTTCATTTACATCAAAAAGTAGGAGTTTACAATGCTTTAGGAGGCATTTCAAGACACTTTACAACATAATCCAAAATATAACTTACAAAAGCAATAATTTCTCAAAATGCATCTAAAGCATTGTTTTACAATTTCCAATTTCGAAAAATCAAAAGAACAAAAATGCAAATTGGAGTAATACCTCAATGCTCAACTCAATCGCTCGACATCCTGCTTATCGCCTGTGGATGGGACAAAATGGGAGGAGGGTGAGCTTAACGCTTATGGGTAACACTTTTATATTCGGTAATAAGCGAAAACCATTGAAACTTTTACAAACATAGTAAATTCTCACAAAAACTCATAAAACATGCATTTCTCAACTTTGTCAAACCATAATCACAATTCCATAATTCAAGCACTTTTCAAACTTGTCAACATATGTAACCACACAAACACATCACAAATGGCTTGGCAAGTCCATAAACATGACGAACTACACAATTCTATAAAATGGCCTTGTGTAGTCGTAAACTTGAGGGAGTCCATAAAGGAGCTCCGTGCCACTAGCGGACAGACGTGATAAGCCTTGACTTGGTCAACGTGCACGTGACAATTCTTAGATGGACTAAACCAAACCCACATAATATGTAATTCATGCACTGAAAATGTTTTATCCAAAAGGCACATTCTTGAAAACTTGTTTTCATGCACATGACATATTTAACATGAAATATTTCACAATTTACATAATTCAACAACCAACATCTCATACCAATCATAATAACCATTTTTCAACTCAATCAAAAGCAATAAATACCACACTTGGAAAGCAATTTGAACTCATTTCTAAAATTCACACACAAGCAGCACATAGGGCAAATTCTCAAGCATTTAAAGAACCATAAATGCTCACTTAAAAAGTAGTTGGAAAGATCATTAATT
>JANZLC010000002.1:25733401-25772155 GCA_026413385.1 Erythroxylum gracilipes | reverse complement strand
ATTCTTAAAAATATATAATATAGTTGCTAATAAATAATAAGCATATAATAATATTGTCTTGTACAAATACAAACATAACTTTATTTATCTAAGCACTTCTGATTGGAAAGGAATAGAGAGCTCTATTGAAAGTTTATTAAGAAACAAGACATTGCCATAAAAACCTTACGTAAAGTTTTGTGTTCAATTTTTGTTAATATAATGAATAACAATCATTTTAATATTTAAATTGAGAATAGCAATGTAGTTTATTCTTATATGAATCATTGATATGGCAATGTAGTTTGTTCTTATAAGAATAATTGATAAAATTATTAAAATCACTTATAAATTCAGTTCTTCTAAAAGAAGGTAATTCAATCCAACGGACTTAATACAAACTTTGTAAATTTATTGCTAAAATCGCTTGATTCACAATTGATCTTTTATCAAATATCAGCCATTGAAATTGAAAAGTTTTTCCCTCGATGAAAACAAAGAAAAATTAAACGTCATTCTATTCGTTCAAAAAAGAAAAAAATTCATTCAATCTTTCATTTTACAGTTACTTCTCAGCCTCTCATCTCTCAAACTACCATCCTACTATCCTATTTGAAGAATAATTGTTTAATAATTTATCTTTTTTTTCTAGTATGAATATTTTATAAGACATTGTTTGGCTTATTTTTGCTTTACTTGAGTTTAACATATTAGATTATTCTTTGATGGATTTTATATGCATACTTTTATGAATAATTTGTATTTGTTTTCAACAATTATTTTTATAATTTTTGGTCATATATATTGATATAAATAGGTTCCGGTTACCCTAAAAACTGAACCTGAAAATAGGTTAACCGATCCTATAGGTTTTTTAGGTTCAGGTTCAGGTTCAGATTCGTGAAATTGTCGAACCTGACATTCAGGTTTAAGTTCAGGTTATTTGCGAACGGGTCAGGTTACCCTACCATGAACACCCCTACTATTTAGTCGACTAATGCGATATGAAACACAGACTATGTTTTTAATTTTTAAGACATTAAATCAACCAAAAGGGAGAAAGGACATAATTGAAATGTCCTTAGTGAAAAGTAATTGGGTGTTTGATGTGTGTAAGTTTTAATAAATACTCTCGATAATTCATAAGTACACAATTCGTTAGCGTAATATTTAAGGTGTCGATCTCACGAGGAGAGATAATATAATCCTAAAATCTAAGGCCAGATCAAATCGCAGAAATTCAAAATATAACGAAACTAAAATGAGAATTCAATTCAATCAATCAAATTAAGGATCAATTACGAAAATATTTTTATTTCAGCAGTCGCAAATACATCCAAGAATCAACCTAAGGGAATTACCAAATTGAGAGAAAGGAAATTTTACCTACCCTTAATGTTAACCTAACTAATTATGAATTCTCGAATTGTTGGCTCTAAAAGATCCTAGGATTGATTACTTTCTCTTGAGTTATAATCATTAACCCTAATCAGATTATGAAAATTACAATCTCTCAATTAACAACCTATCCAAAACCTTAATTAGTTCTAAAGTTGTCTAATAAACTATCAGAAACCTATGCAAAATCTCTCTTCGTACAATTTACCGATTTAATTTAATTCTTGTTCTATTAAATCACCTAACTCTCATTAGCTCAATTTAATTATTTTTCATTCGATTCATCATCTCTGTTTATTATCAACCATCTCTGTTTATTATCAAATTATGTAGTTGTAGAATTAAACCAAAATAAATCCAATAAGCACATAAACATTTAGATTTCATTAATTCAAAGATAAAACTCAGAAGGTGAGTTTCAAATATCTCAACATTCAAAAATCCTATTGTCAAACTATTATTCCCAATTCTAGACAATAATAAAATTAAAAATAAACAGGAAATATGATTTGAATGGATGATGGGAGGCAGCAACATCTGGAAACTCCTGATCCAAGAAGTATGCCTAGTCAGCTTCTTCTCCACTTCTCTCTTTCTTCTTCTCTTTCTCAATCTCTCGATGAATTCTCTTTAGGATTTCTCAAAAGTGGCTTAGGCAAAAGCTCCTTCTCTGCCTCTTTGTCTTGTTCTTTAAATATCTCTTGTGTTCTAAGTACCCCAGGGTTTTTTCAAGGTCCGAAAGGTCTAAAAACTCCCTCAAAACTTAACATTTTTTAGTGTCTGTACGTTAGCCCGACACAGGCCACAATTGTGGGCCACATTTGAGTCTTTTGTCACGATCGTGGCATGTAGGCCACGATCGTGGGCCATTTCCTAGTCTTCTGTCATGATCATGGGCTTCATGCCACGATCGTGGGCCAACTTTGGTGCTTATGTAATGATCGTGGCTTGTTGCACCATGATTGTAGGTCGTTGTTTCAGCCTGAATGTCTCCAAAATTTCTCTATTCTTCGATGTTGATCCTGAAATACTAACAAACACATCAAGATACCTTAAAAACATAATATTTAAGCTTAAAGACTTATACTAACCCATAAAAACACTTAAATACAAATAATTA
This sequence comes from Erythroxylum gracilipes, assembly GCA_026413385.1. Classification (NCBI taxonomy): domain Eukaryota; kingdom Viridiplantae; phylum Streptophyta; class Magnoliopsida; order Malpighiales; family Erythroxylaceae; genus Erythroxylum; species Erythroxylum gracilipes. The sequence goes on along the minus strand of JANZLC010000002.1, from coordinate 25,769,658 downwards.
ACAAACTAACACAATTATAACCTAAACACATACTAAACGATTAAATTAAACATTAAATATATATTAAACTAAGCCCTAAACTATGATGCAATTTACACTTATCAGAAAAGCATGATGTAGGCATAGAATAATTAGTATAGGTTTGGCAACTGGGCCTCAGGCCTGGTCAATGGGCCAAGCCAAGGTTAACTAGGCCTTAGACTTGGTCTTTAAGGCCCGACAAACAATTACAAAACTAAGTCATTTTGAAATTAAAAAAAAATATAAAAAATTTTAGGCCTAGATTAGGGCAAGGCAGCTCCAAACTTGGGCCCGGCCCGACACATTATCATCCTTAACTTAGTAAAGCCTATTAAAAACTTGAAATCCAAAATCTCACTCGTACAAAAATCATTTTGAGGCCTGGCTATAACAAATCCACTTACACATTTCAAAGATATTTGGCGAATAAGATCAATTAAGATATGACTTTTTATGTGTATAAGTATAGTCCTAATCAAAATAGATAAGCTTTCTAGTAGAAATTGGATTGAAGGATTGCTTATCAAAGAAAACACCCTAAGATAAGTTGTCAAAAATAATATCATTAAACTTAATTAGGGATTTCTCTATATATTTAGCACCCATAGCTCTCATTAATTTGAGTGTTGAAATGTCTTTTCGAGGAACACCCCTAACACTCTAAATATTTACATTTACAAACTTAAGAACTTGAGATCTTTCTAAGAGGCCTACCCTAAATTTAGTTTACACAATTTGAGGTCATATGTAAAAGGTAATTTGTAAATCTTATAATATTCTTACTTTTAAAAAAAATCTAAAATTAACTTAGTTGTTCTCATCCCAAGATAAAATAATATCTATCCATCTACTAATTTTATTAGAAAAGTCAACACCCTTGAAGCTCCCTGGGCTAATGAATAGTCTAAGGACTAAAATGCTAAAATTTAAATGTTGTAATAAAAGGTCAAATATTGTTGAAAAAAAAGGAAGCAAATGTATAAAAGACAACAAACTTATTCCCTAAAAACTTTTAAGTTTATGAGTGTCAGGTCTATGAGAAGTCTCTTCATCTCCTTCGCATAAAAATAAAAACCTACAGGTTGTTGAACCTCAAGTATAAGGAAATCTCTTTATTTCCTTTACATAAAACAAAAACTTGTAAGAAAGGCTCTCAGGTTCATAAGAGGTATTAACTCATCATCATCGGAATATCTTAACTCTATCTCTTTAGGAATGTGAAATTTCTACCTAATCTTCTTGAATTCTACACTCCTCATCTTATTTTACTTTATCCATGCTTTAAAGTTTTTGTTAAAATCTCCAAGTAAGGAGTTCAAGGCTCATATGATCTAGGCATAGTACTTTTCTAAATTTGAATTTTCTATGATCTAATAAAACCCTAAAAGGGGTCTTAACTTAATAGGTGAGGGCGACGTGGTCGTATTAGACCTGAAAGATTCAAGGTTGTTATTCCTATAATTAGAGGTCACTAGTCTTTCATTGCTACATCTATTAGAGCTAGTAGCCTCATTCCTTAAACTAATCCTCTTATCCATACTAGTCTCCACAAATTAAAAAGATAAAAGGAAAGAGATGTGGGCTTTATTTGAAAATTGTTATAAGCTTTTAAAACACCTTAATGTTGAATCTTCTTAATAGAGTAGGAAAACAAACAAAGCAAGGGTGGTTTCTCTCACATAAAAGTAGGATTATCTTTTTTAATAAAAATTAAAGTGAGTTATCTTTCACATCTTGTGCCTTGTATAGAGGGATGGACAGTCAAGATTAACCTAGATCAATGGTTAATATTAAGCATGTAATTCATCTCCCTACAAGTAGCGAAAGAATCTCTATATAGTGAGGAATAATTGTATTCCATAGAAAATATTCTAACAAAATCCTCAAAGGTGATGATTCCTATCAAATTATCAATCTATATCAAGCTGGCCTAATTAAGAAAACCTAAGTTGGATATACAAGGTCGATATTTCTTTTATGCTTATCCCTATAGCCTATATAGATTTATTAATTGGTGTCTGTGACGATTTTGAATTATCTCGATCCATCTGTTGCAAACCTTTGATGATATGATTGGATGATTTGAAGATAATCTCCAATCAGTCCAAAAGGTTGTCTTGATTATGCCTATTTGTCTACAGGCCTAATAATACAATTTTATTTTTTGTGCTAATCCAAAAAAAGAGTCTGAGGGGCTAATGATATATCGTTAGTGAAAATGTGATGTAAGATTAAATTGCTCAACAAAGCTCATTCTCTTCGTTTAATCTTAAAGCTTAAAGGCCCACTCATGTAAAAACCATTTTAAACTTATTTGTACCAGACCCACTTATAAATTTCAATAATACTTAACGAATAAGATCAATTAAGAATATAGATTGTGCATAAAAGTTCTTCTCATTCTTAGTTTTTTGGCCATATTCTTCAGCTAAGAGATCAGGTTAAACCTAAAATTTTATGCAAAGTGGGAAATGGGGAAAGAGCTTTTGTGTGGTATGACAATTGAACTGGTTATGGACAACTAATTCAACAACTTGAATCTCATGCAGCTAGGCTACAAGTTATATTGGTGGATAAAGTCTATACAATAATAGGTATTATTGGAAAGGTAAGCTAATCTCTTATTTAACTAACAAGTTATGTAGGGATTTAATGAGAACTCAAACTTTTAGAGTGCCTTGGTTCACAGTTGTTTTGAATAAATCCTCATTACCTAAAACCTCATTTTTCCTATGGCTAATCATAAAAAATATATTGGGTACAATGCATAGATTAAAATTTTTGTCCTTAAACAAAACATGATCTTTATGCATGGAGATAGATGAAACTAGGAATGACTTATTCTTTAAATGTTACTTTGCTACAGGTATCTGGAATAAGGTAAAAAAAGGGTTATGTCAGTGGAATCTTCTAGCAACTTTTTTCTTTGAAATAATTCAATGGAAGATGGATCATTCAGGGATTCCTAGGACCATTTTTAAGGCGTATGTGAATCCTCTAGGTAGATGTATGCAAGGGATATAGAGAGAAGGAAGTAGCAAAACATTCAAAAACTAGTTAGGTATATTAAAAGAGACGACATTTGAAGTACTTCAATTTATCAAAAGATGATAAGGATAAAGAATATGGTAAACTGGTATCCTAAGAAAGTATAGCTTCTAGTTTCTTATATAAGTAGCAATATGGATTTTTTAGTACGGATGATTGTATTCACATTTTCTTTAATGGTGTAAGGGTACTCCTCATTATGATTGATTTGTAAACTTCATACACTTCCTATTAATATATTTCTTTAATCTTTTTGAAAAAAGATAAGGTTACTCAATATGGGGAAGTTCCAAAAGATGGATTAAGCTTCCTAGTATAAGTTAGACCTAAGCTTTACAAAGATAGTTAGAGTTCAACTATATCTCTTGAAAGTTTTTCTATAACAAGAAGACACTTTAAAGTAAGTTCTTATAATCACCATCATTAAGCTTAATTAGAGATTTTTCTATATACTTAACACTCACAACTCTCACTAACTTAAGCATAAAGTGTCTTTGCTAGGAACAAGTTCAATACTCTAAATAAATTTTTTTTGTAGGCCTATATATCTCGTAATAGTCCAAATGGCCTGCTATAAATTTATTCATGGACAAAATGATACAACATAAATTTATAATAAAAGAAACTTTATTTTATTTTAGTATTGTGATAGTTTTTCTTGAACTTACTTCACCTATAAAAATAATGTTGCCATTAATTTTTCTTAGGAAAAATAAAATTCTAATCTATAATTTTAGGCAACCTAATTTTATTTTTAGTATTTTAATATTTAATTTAATTTATATAAATATAAAACGATATTAATTCTTGTTAGAGAACACCATTAACTAACATGACTGTCATATAGACTGTGTGTTTTAGTTTTGCGACATTGAATTAAGAATGTTAAGATATATGTTATATATCTTATTATTAATTTTGACATTATTTGATAACTGGACTTTCAAGATAATGTTAATTAGCTTCAAATTCTAATCAGGATGGGATGAATATCTTGGATTTGATTGGTTGATTATAGCTGGAATTGGAGGCTGAAATTGGATAATAACTGATAAAAGATTGTATGAAAGATAGAATTCTATCTTGTAAATTCTCCTAACTATGATACAACTTTATCCTATTAGGCCTACCTTTTGCATCACGTGCCAATGGGGTCGAAGAGACTGCCACTGTGATTTTCTTTCAGTGTGTGGCTCTTAACATTTCTTTTTGTGCAGTTGGTTCTCTATTGGGGTTTTTACACAATCCAGGCTGCATGTGTGTATTGCATTTTTTTGTTGTTGTGCATGGTTAATGAGTTTCTAAGTACAGTTGTAATTTTCTTTTGGCAATTGCATGAATTAGCTGGTTATCTTTGTGTTGTAATTTTTGTGATCACATCACTTGGGCTGAATGGTTTTATGATGCGTTTTCTTTAGTGTGTTGTCATTGATTGGGTGTTCTTGCAGTTGTGATTTCTCTATGTAATCTTGGATCATATTGGTAGCTGATTTTGTGGGAAAATCATCCTTATGTGGTGCTAAATTTTATGTCAAGGATGAAGTGATTTTGGGGGCTGAAAATTGTTGATTGCGTGTGACTTTGTACTATGTTCTTTGCTGCCTTTTTAAATGACCATTGAGAGTTTGTTTGGTGTCTAGTGTGCGGATTTTGGTTGCTAGTTTTTCTATGGTGTTTGCATGATTTTATTAGGTTATTTATTATAGATGGAGTGTTAATTTTGTGACTGTAGTTTTTGGTGTTGGTTAGTGTAAATTCCAAAAGTTTTCGTGACTTTGCAGCTATTGTCTTTGTTCTTGGTTTTGTACGAAAAACTTCAATAGTTGTCGTAGTTGTTGCAACTCTATTGGGCTAACGTTTCGATGATGAAACGTTTGTTAATTTGAGATGTCTTTGTGGCTGCTATGGTGGGATGTTTCAGTGACTATATCAAAGGTTCACAACAGACTTCTTGGTAAATAACTTTTCGTTCTTTCGTTGATCAAGCGACATATCTAGGAGAGTTGCTTTTTATCTCAAGTATTGTCTTTGTTTATGTCTTTATTGTTTCAATCACTTGAGTTGTTTTATTATCATCCTTATTATCAATCATTGTTGAGAAAATTTTCTGTTGAGGTTAACACGAGGTAGTCATGTTATTAGGTGTGAATTTCTTTTACGGATAGTGAGAACGAGGGGTAATGTCAAGGGTTGGGTAATGTCGATTCAGTAAAGCCTTGTATAAAACTATTGTCGTTAGTGAAAGTAATAAACTAGGTGAGAGCCTCGCAAACGTAGGTAAGATGTGTTAAACTGCGTTACTAAATCTCGGGTATTGATCTGTTTAATTTTGTATTATTTTTCTGTTTTCGTTTGTGCTGAAAAATTAACAATTACTGATACAGTTGTTTTATACCAAGTAACCGACAGATATAGTTATAAGCAACTGCGGTCAAATCGGAGATTTTTGCGAAACTATTACAACCTACGATGTTTCAAAGAAAAAGGATGATTTCATCCTTTAGGTGTTGGATCATTTTGAAGATGATATTACAATCAATTTTGTTGATAGGATGATGCGTTTCTTTCCTTTTTCTTGTTGTGTTGTGTCCTATCCAACATTTGATGTTACACACTGCATACTTACCAATGCCTATAAGAACTTTATTATTAAATGACTGTATTTAATTAACAGAGTCCGCAGTCAAATGTTTGTGAAGTTGAAACCATGATTGTATGGTTGGGATTTTTCAGTGCTCCACAGCCAATTGATTTTCATTCAAATACTTGAAATATCAATCACTTGTCCCACCTATATATATATATGCTTAGGAACACGGAAAATCTAATGCATATTCGGCTTAGTTAGGAAAACCAAAGCCAATTGATTTTCGTTCAAATACTTGAAATATCAATCACCTACCCCACCCAATATATATATATATAGTAATGTATATATGGCTTAAGAACACGGAAAATCTAATGCATATTCGGCTTGGTTAGGAAAACCGAAGCCAATTGATTTTCATCCAAATACTTGAAATATCAATCACCTACCCCACCCAATATATATATATATAGTAATGTATATATGGCTTAGGAACACGGAAAATCTAACGCACATTTGGCTTAGTTAGGAAAACCGAAAATCCCTACCTTACACATACATATGTAAGGTAGGGATTATATATGTAAGGTAGGGATTTTCAGTCTTCCTAACTAAGTCGTATATGCATTAGATTTTCAGTGTTCCTAAGCCATCTATCTATATATATATATAAGGTAGGGATTTTCAGTGTTCCTGAGCCATATATGCATTAGATTTTCAGTGTTCCTAAGCCATATATACATTAATATACATAAGCATACACACATTTGGACTTGTGAATGAAAATCAATTGGCTGCGGACCAATTAAGATAAATTAATTTATATTTAGTTAAATACATGATTAATAGACAATAGTTAATTTATTTCATGTTATCACATGATTTTTGTTTTAACATGACGAGAGGACGAAATTTAATCACACGTGCAAATTTAGTGAAGATTATTTGCGCGTGTGAATAAGATTCGAGAAGCCATGAAAGCCGTTTAACACGAGGTGTATGATTCCTGCAAAGGACAGACGAAACAGCAATCAACATCAACGGTAGGTCAAACAGATAAGAGATAGGGAAGAGAAGGACAAAGCACTGATTATTCCAATACAAATAACACTTACTATTCCTAACTAACAAGCCCCACTCACTAATTAACCTCGACCTAGGCGACAAGACAACTTAAATGGTAGCGAACACAAAAACAACCAGAGTTTACTTTCATCTTTGTTAGGCAAAGGAAGTCAATACCCGAACCTAAAACCCTTGCTTTGACAGACACCACGAAGGCAAGGATCATCCAAGGTGCGTTCTTGACTTCTACTTTTTGTTTTTTTGTTTTTTTTAAAAGTATTTGAAGCAAACATCATACTCCTTATAAGCTTTACTCCATAGATCGTTTGTTTTTCTTTTTCTTGATCAGTTCCCCTTCTCTTGTTCTAGCTGCAGAAGAATATTGCATAGGGTTAGAAGACTGATACCAAAATGACATAATAATGAAAAGAGAATAAAGACATTGGTCGGTTTATTGATCCCGTAATCTTATAAAGGTCGAAATTGAGGCTTTTATATGTTACGATTTCAAGAAACTAAAATTCCTCGTAGGCATTAGGGTTTTTAGTCATGTCCTTTAGGTACTATTATAACCAACAATATTTGACGTTAAGCAAACTTACTGGGACTATGATTTTTGAGCATTTCAGTTAATTGCAATCAATACAACGACAGCAATTGGCTTTGCTAATTGCCACCATATAGACATAGTCGTACAACTCTGTTAATGCACCTATAGTAACGATTTGGAAGTTGGTTTGAAAATATTGTTACAATGCAAATTAAAGTGAACAAGTTTCAGACAATTTTCTTACAAGATAATATGAAATGTCATGCCTTTCTCTAACTTAAGGTGGGCTAGCTGCCAAAATAATGAAACATATCGTCTGTGACAGGGAATATGTTCTGTCCCAAATTAGAGTAAGGAGATTCCAAAATGATAAGGTACCAACTTAGAGGGAAGGATAAACAAGAACACTATTAAATTGCTCTCTGAATTAAAAAGAAATAAAAAATGCAAATGAGAGGAGAAGGGTGAACTTACGAAAATTCAGTCAGGGTTAAGCATTCTCGCCCATAACTGAGGCCTTGATCCTTTCAACTGTGCACTTAATTAGGCTGTTTACAGTTGCTACTGATCCAAGGGAGAGTTTAGCAGTTGGAACTGAGTCAACTAAGATCTGAAAAGCAACAGTGATTAATGCGCCACCAGATCCAACAGTGCTAATTCCTCCACCAGAGCTCGTTTCAGGCCCATCAGGAAGTATGGCAAAACCTGATGGAAGTAGCGCAACATAGTCTGGGTCTCCTCCACTCAGTACAATGTTCATTGCTGCAATGTCCACTGGTGCATATATTACATATGAGCCTGTAGAATCGGTGGAGCTCTCTTGGAGTATCAACATGTTGCTTTGGCTTGAGTTTGTACTCTACATTTGGCATTTGCATGCAAATATGAGACTTCAAGTTTGATTACGTAAAAGAAAAACTGTAACACAATTTCATTCAACTTACATCTACACGGAGCAAAGACACACAATTTCCAGGATCCCGTCCATTAGCTATGTGAGACATTTCTTGAACTTCCCCACCATTTGAAAGGATATCCCACTGTAATAATATTTAGTAAAGAAATATTTGTCAATATGAACAACGTAGAATTCTTTCGTTTAGAGTACTATACGATTATCCTTGCTTCTGGGTGAAAATTTGTGAATTCACCGAAACATTAATTTCTTTATATTTTTCTTCCAAATTTATTTCGACAACAACAAACTGAAATTGCTATAATTGCTAGGCTTTGATTACCTCACTTCGTTGGCTCTCATCTCTGAGGAAATCAAACACTCTCTTAGGTGGAACTGGAATCCAAAAAGAAGTTGCAGCGCTGAGAACGATGCCGGGAGGCCTGCCTGGGTCATCCATGCTCTTCCTGGTCATGACTCTTACATCATCAGAGCCTGTTGCTGATAATGTTGTCCATGCGTGTGCAGTAGAAGCACTAACGCCTGTGCAAAAGCTCATTGCCATTCTTTCAGCCAGCTTCAACATACTCTTCCTTCCTTCTGGAGTTGTTATGACTGCCAATGAAGATGTAAGTGTGCTTATTCACTACAGCTAATATTTATCAAGTGGATTTGAGGAACGACTATAAGTACCACAAAGATCTCCCACTGGAATATTAATTGCCATTGAACTTGCAATACGTTGGCATTGTCGATCTAAGGTAGCCATCCAACGTTTTGCTCCGAAAGCAAGACCAGAGTCGACCAAATTTTTATATAAATGATGAACCGATCTATCGTCCACTTCAATGTGCTCAACCCAGGTCACCTGCACAACCATACATCACGGTTTATTATTAGATAGAATTCAATTTTCTAGAATAAGAATAATAACAAAGAGTTGGAATTACTACCTTGGAGTAACCATTTGGTAATTCTGCTATTAAGCAACCTGATGGTCGCCTTCTATTCTTGGATATAGGGCCAGGGCGTAAATTATCCAAGGAAACATCAACCACTGCCCAAGTCCCATCAGCATGGAGCTTACAATATCTCACAAAGTAAGTTTCTCGAGTTGCGACGAGTGGCGAAGGTACTTGGAATTCTGCTGACATCTGAATTTTTTTTTTTGTTTCCAAGTTAATAATGCAATGATCAAAATACAAACAAACCATATTAGTGTACTGAAGAAGTTCAACATATTTACTACCACTTGCAAGGCTCCATTATAGTTCCCAGCCACTCCTGTTGACAGAACATCCAGGGTCATTGCCCTAGATACTATACCGGAAAACACAGTGGACCATTGACTCTGGAAAACAATATTGCATAAAGCAGCACTTAGTTATTCATGTAAATATCTCTTCAATCTTCTGTATTGATTCCAATTTCCAATCCATGATGACGAAAACGTACCACATCCATGAGAATCTCAACAAGGCTAGCATGGTTCATAATAACAACAGCAGTTTCTCTCGAGGCTTCAGACCTTGATCCCAATGGTTTTGGCCCAATTCCCCTAGGGAAAGTTCTCAGATATTCCTCTTCATTCAGCACCTCAGTGCCATTTTCACCAGGAACCCACAATGGTTCCTCAGTCCGAGCCATTCTCATGAGTTCCTCCATCGCTGCAACAGCAAGTTCAACTATGATTGGCTTTTCCGCCTCCGTGGGGCTAGTAACCGACCTAAGAAGATCTGTAGCTCCATACATGTCGCCAACAAAACTTTCAAGTCCCCGATCAAGAGACATAGGAGGTAAATTTGGAGCAAACTGGGAAAAAGAACTCAAGGGCTTGCCGACGTACTTGGCAGCGATTGCAGATATTCTATCAATCTGTAATGTTAACAAATAAAACCCCTTTATATTTCAACAATAATCGAACATTATATTACTTCCATTGTTCCACTATTTACCTCTTCTCTTAAACGAGCATTCTCGATTCGCAAATGCTGCTCGTCAAAGGACATCTCACCAAGAGCAGCTGGGCCACCACAATTGGGGCATGAGGCATTACTTAAGGCTTCTTTGTACCTACCGTTTTCTGCACGAAGCTTTTCATTTTCTGACTTGAGAATTGAGTTCTCGTGACGTTCATGTTGAGCCTGCAACAGATACAATGATTAGCAATGGAAGCTAATTCCATAGTTGGAAACAAAGTTCTAAATATTAGTGTAGTGTATCGTATTTCTTGCGTAAAATATGAATTGAAAACAAAAAAAAAGGGGAACCAAAGGAAAAAGGAAATTCTGTAACTAATTAGGTCGGAAAAAAGCATATTAACGTATATTAAGTGGCGAATGGCAAAGAAATAACCAGTGATTGCCAGTAGAATCGCCAATTGTATTTGCACAAATTGTATACCCCAGCTAATAGTCTTTAGTAGTGATTCTGCCCAACTCAAGCAGGCGCAATAATGAATTTAAAACGCCAATAAATAGCCTTAAAATTTAAATCGATGTCTTTTTAAGTTAGATATATTAAAAACACAAGGAAGGGTTCTTCTCGTCTCACCAAGATTTTACTAATTCATAATAAGGTATAGGAGTCAAAATGAAGGGGAAAGTAGATCATAGAAGATCGCACAACCTTCATTTGGGTGCGCTTGTTCTGAAACCAAAACTTGACTTGCAAAGGCACTAATCCTAACTCGCGACCGAGCTCCTTTCTTTGCTTGTCATCAGGATGAGGGCACTCCTTGAAAAAACTGGAAACGTCAAAAATACCAAGAGCTCAGTCATTGGCATGACACGGTTATTAAAGTCATGTTACACCTCCATGTCCGTCCAATATATAAAGTTAAGAAGACTTTATAAACTGCAATTGCTTACGCTTCCATCTCTTGGATTTGACGTTGTGTATGCCGATGGTAACGCTTCCTTTTAGGGCGTTGGTTGGGATCTTCATCACCGGAGAGATGGTCATTTGTTTCGGTGCCTGATTTAGTCTCATAATCATCATCCTTCAGCTTCCCCAAATCACTTTCGGAAATTCTTGGTGTCATATCAAACATATGGTGGCTCTCAAACATGTTTGGTTGGAACATGTTGATAAATCTTAAACTACAGAAATCTTGAAGCTATGCCCTTCAATCTGTACTCACAACAGAAAATGGAAGGAAAAGAATAATCCACTGCAGATATATGGCATGTTAATAAATGCTCAAGAACTTTAGTTGGTAAGGATTTACATACACTAAGAGAAGACTAACAAGAAAAACCAAACCAACCCTTTTCCTTGAAAATATATTAATTAGATATCTGAACCTTTTAAGGCATGTGATTTGTATTCCACAAGCAGCGCTTGCAGGAACGTATAAGCAGACCTGAAACACAAGCAAGCCTTATCTCTGTCTCTCTGGATTTGACAGACGCACACACAAAATCTCTTCTTCGTTCATACACGAAGAAATGTTTCTTGAAAATCCTAGTCTTCCAAGCTTAAGTAGGTAGGTGGTCCGAGAAGCTTAGTTCATTCGGTGAAAGGATGGGACATCGAGGTGATGATGATCATATACCAAAATAGCTAAACTAGAATCGTCCCACCACTACAAAGAAAGCTAGATCCAAAAGAGACAGAAAAAGAATCCATGGAATAATATACCCACAGACTTGCTCGAGGATAACCAGAAGATTAAAGTAGTAGAGTAACAATTCTTTGTGGGAGAAAGGAAAAAATGGAGAGATAAATTGAACAAGAAAGACTGCACCTTGATTTACTTGCTGTGATGATGAGAGGAATCCTGTAATTTCTCTTCTCCCTCAAACTCCATCGTAAACGGAAGGTCGGTTCCACACAAACCCTAAACAGCTGACATCTCTCTCTTTTCTTGCTCTTGTCTGGTTGTTGTTTAATATGTAATGGTTAAGGTTAGTATTTGTGGGGTTAGCTTAAGAGCTTCTTTTGAAGTTTGTCTGAGCAAGCTAACAAGATTAATACAAGTAGTAAAAGCGCGCAAATGACTTTGGATTTTGGTTTACCAAGAAAAAGTCTAAGGCCCTTCTAGTGTTACGTGCCAAAAGACTACAACTAGAAATTATAGCGTCAAGAGTTGACATTGAGTGAACCCCTTTGACACCGCCAACAATTTCAACACCCCAACTCCCAAGAATGTAACGCCCACTAAGATCTCGCTGAATCTAATTGACTAATTCCATACCCTTTTCTTTCTCTCTCCCTCTCTCCGACCCTATCTGCAAGAGACATTAACGCTAAAACCATAAATCTAGGAGTTGAAAAAAAATGTATGAAATAGATAAATGTAGGATCTTGGATATTTCCAGATAGACGTCAATGGCGGACTTGGAGTACCATTTACAGGTATTCGATGCTGAAAAAGATGATTTAAGTCAGTGTGATATCTTACCAGCACAAAGCTGTAAGGCGAAATCTCCCTCAAGTTCTTGGGATAGTCGAATAAAACAAGTGTTGATTAGCTTCTAAGATTTAGGAGGAACTAGAAAGATAGCTGTTAGAGCTTGAGGGGTCTGCTCTCCAGTTTGTTTAGTTGGTGCATAAACAGCACAAAGAATAGGGCACTGGGGGGGAGAGAGAGAGAGTAAGGGATGACCATGTAAAAAAGAAAACAGAAGAAAGAGACAGAGAGGAAAGGGAAAGATGGAAATTGAAGAAGATGAGAAAGAGAAGAAGAAAGGGAACAGGTGGAGAGTATGTGGCAGCAAAGGAGTTATTGCAGAGCGTATTGAGAGGGTGCAATAGCATTTATGGTGGGGAGGGAGAGGTGTAAATGCGAGAGAAGAGAGAGAGAGAGAGAGAAAGAATGAGAAAGGGAGCGAGGGTTTCTTGCTTTGAATTTTCACTATAGGTATGGCTGATCCAGTTGTACTCACTTCCCAGGTTTCAACCATTTTCACTGCCTCAATGAATACAGTCTTGCAGATAATCTTTGGACGTAACTCTTATCATTCCTGTACATACATGCTTAAAGGTTAAATTCGATAAGACATAAAATTATCTGAAAGCAAAGTTGCCTTACGAATTGTCAAACCAAAGGAGTTATTGAAGGAGGTTATATATTGGAAAACAACAATATCGCAGGGGATATACATTAGTGTTTGACACCAAAGGTCATTTTTTGGGCATTGCGATTGTAAATGGCGGCTGAACAGGGCATCAACAGAGGCTACGGAACACACAGCCTGTTGAAAAAAATGTCTACAAGTTGACAAATAAGTTGGCAAGTGAATGAGAAAGAATCACTAGCACCGCGTTGTTGACATCTTTTGGACACCGTCCTTATACAAAAAATGCACGCATGAAGTGACCAAAATTTTCATGCAAATCTTTTGGGATTTGTCTATGACTTTCTTTACTCCAAGTGCCTATAAATATATAGAGTAGATGAAGTTTTAGACACAGGTCTCTCATTTTTTGTTATGCGATTATATAAACACTTAAGAGGTGTACTTCCGGAGAATTTGGTGGTTGCCACCTTAGAAAAGTCATATGACACAACCACTGATGACTACTTAATTGGAAATTTGATGCATACATACATAAAATTAGTTGAAGATTAGGCTTATTTTGGAATTCTGTAAATTAAAATTAATTCCTTACTTTATTTGGACAAGTATAGTTGGTAAGAGATGCCTTTGGATCTTAAGAAATTATTAATTCCTTAAACATCTCTTAAGCTTTCCTTTTAAAAACCTTAATTAGGGATTAGAGGGTTAATAATTTGCCCTTATATATAAAAATTAAGAAACAAACAAATGAACATTTTTAAAGTACGATTGGAAAATAAGCACAAAGGACATCAGTTCACCGGGTTTGTTTTATGGGAGAAAAGTCATATTTTCAAGAGCAAAGTACACCGACTTCTCGTACCTTTTCAACTTAATTTCAGTTGTTCATAGAGACTCCCAAGCATTGGAAAATGCCGAACTTACATTCAACTCCTTATACTAGCTTTAGTCGTTATCGTGTATACTGGAGGCATTCGAATAAAATCATGTTCAGTGATCCATACATTTCCAAATGGTGAGCTTAATTATGGGTGACCAACTCACAATTAGTCTTATTCGAGATTTCGTTAAATTAACTATGTTTTATCAGAAGATATCAAGGATTCTTAGGAAAGCATCGCAGTTAAAGTAGCTTGAGTATATTTAGACCTATTTGCCTTAATGTGGACTACTATGGAGTAGGAATTAATAGTAATTTTCTTTTATACGAGTGTATATTTTGAGTTCTTTTACAAATTATAAAAATGTTAAAAAGACTCGTAGTTGAAATGGAGTTCTAAAATGTCGGTTAAAGGTCAGCAACAATTGTGTAATTTAATCAATGAATCTTTGACTTAATAAGATATTGTTGTATACAACTATGTTTATAGTAAATTAACATTTTTACTATATTTTATAGTAAATTAACTTTATAAGATATTGTTGTATTCAACTATGTTTTAATCCGAAGTATTAAAATGTAGAAGATCGAAAGTCGAGTTTCAAGATTTTAATTTGAGACGACAATTTTGGTATATTTAATTTATAAATCTATAACTTAGTGATATAGAAGGTGGAAAATAAAAAATGTTTAATTCTCATAACCATAGTAATAATTTTTTTTAGAAAAAAGACATATTTGATGTTTGGGAGCAACTAGTAAAATTACTTCTTTGTGGGCTGCACATTTTGTACTCTATTGGACTCTTCATACCGTCCTTAGACCTTTTCACCAGAATTTCTAAGCTACACATCAATCTCTAAAGAAATCATTTCATCCTATCCCAAGGACCCTTACCTCTTAAGTCCACAGTTGCTTATGTCACTGGTATGCAGATGAAGCCTCCACCATTACTATACTTGGGACTTCCCATCTCCACAAGGCAGCTACGATTTACTGACTGCCTTCCCCTTATTGAAAAATTCAAAAAAGGTTGTGCTCTTAGGTTAACAAATTTCTATCCTTTGCAAGAAAGCTTCAACTAGTTAAAACCGTCCTTAATTTCCTCCACATCTATTGGAGCTCTCATATTTTCCTCTCCAAGAATGTTATTAAAACAGTCGAATAACTCTTCAGGAACTTCCTTTGGGGTCATGCCAATGAGACCAGAGGTATTCCGAAAGTTAAATGGGCTGGGTTATGTGTTCCTAAAGCTGAAGGGGGATTAAATATCTCTCCATTGAAACTTACCAATCAAGCTCTTATTCTTAAGCACTTATGGTAGATATTACAGGATAAACAATCGGTATGGATTCGATGGCTCCATTCATACTTTCTCAAGGGAAGGTGCATCTGGGAAATCACTAGCAATACTTCTCATTCCTATATCATGAATCAACTGATCCTTCTAAAGAATTTCGTCCAGAGTGATGTATGTTGTATAGTTGGAAATGGGGAAAAAAGCCTCATTTTGGTTTTTTCAATTAGTCTGGTCAAGGCTCCCTCTTCCAACTTCAAGATACCGACTCCAGTCTCCTATCTTTCCCCTTCATCACCAAGCTTAGCTTCTTCATCACGGGGAATACCTGGTAACTTCTAGAAGCTCTTCAATATCTGCAGCCACTCTACCCACCCAATTCTGCCAGCTCAGATCTCTTTCTCTGGAAGGACCAACTTACTTACCAGCTGTTGAGTAAGCACATCATTGACCTCTTCAGATCGAGAAATCCTAAAGTCCCTTGGGACACCATAGTTTGGTATAAATCTCTCCCCCCAAGGTTTCCTTCCTTCTCTCGCTAATCATGAAGAACAAACTGAGTACGACTAATCGGCTCTCATACTTAGAAATCAATCGGGTTTGCCCACTATACTCAATGCACGCTGAATCCCGGGACCATCTTTTCTTACTGCTACCATAATTTGGGACCATGTAAAAAGTGTATGCAGCTAGAACACGTCTGAGAACTCGCTACCAAACCTCACTCACTGGTTGATAAATCACTCTTCCATCTCGAATAATGACCGTGGGCTCTTCATCCTAGCTATGGATGTAACAACTTATGTCATTTAGAAGGAAAGGAACTCGAGACGACTAGAGGCCAAAAGCAAAACCGTGGAAACATTAATAGGGGAAGTCATTAATGGGATCTGGGAGCTCCTAATTCTCAACAATCTCGCACCGTCAGACAGATTACCCTCAACCTTTTGACCCTCCACCCAATGCCCCCAACCTTATTATTCCTTAACTGGTAGTCATTTATTGTTTGAAATCCAACGGGTATACCCTGGATCTTTTTTGTTTGTAACTTCATTTTATTAATATAATTATTTTCCCTTTTAAAAAAGTGACTTTTTTGTGATCATAAGGTCACATGTTGAAGTTACGGAAACAACCTTTTGTAAAAATATAAAAAAAGATTGCGTACATTAAGACCCTTTCCAGACATTCGCAAAGTAAAGAGCTTTGTGTATTCAATACATTGGCTTTTGACACATTTGATTATAGGATTAAGCAAGATGACATTATTTTTAAAATCATACGTAAAACAAATTTGGCTCGTAATTAATATCATACAATACTACTTAAGAAAACATTACAAACATGTTAAGCTAATAACAACTTCTATTAATATAAGTTTCAATAATTACCTAAGAAAAATCTTTTAATAATTAGTTAGATCACGTTCGTAACTTAATTTTGAATTATTTTATAATTTTTACAAATATATAAAATAATTGATGAAAAAGTATCATTTAAATTTTCATTTAACATTTATTTAAAATTTTACTTAACACATACTCAAAACTAACAATTATAAACTTTTGCTACATAAGACAAGAATTTATATTTAAGAGTGATGCTTCAACATTATTTATTATCTCCTCTAACTTATAAAATTAAGTCTAAAAATAAAACGACCCCAAATATTTAAAAATAAATGATAAAAGTGATTTTTATATTTTATAAAAATGACTACATACCAAATCTATATAGTACAAAATTGAGTATATACAAATAAAAGAATATGATAAAAGGTATAGGATTCTTATGTATTTCAAGTAACTTCAAATTTTAAAATTTTAAAATTCTAAAAAATTATTATGAATTTTAATTTTCTAAACTAACTTATTATCTCAAACTTTCGTCGCAAAATAACGACAAAGTGTACATATATGAATACCATAAATAGACCAACCAAATACTATTAATATGATGACTCAACTCAACTCTTAAATTTTATTCGTTTCTATTAAATATTACTTAAACTAATAATTTAAGATAACTACAATAAATTATAAGTTTCGATTGAAATTAATTAGTTCATGTCAAGTTTAATAGCTAGGTTGGTTCATTATATTAACAACATTTGATTGATTTACATATGATGTTCACATTATATATATTTTGTCGCTATTTTTTAATGGAAGTTTAAGATAAAGTTCTTTTAGAAATAAAACTTGTATGAAGCTTTTTAAAAAATATAAAAATTATAGAGTTTTCTGAAGTTATTTAAGTTACAGAAGAGCCTCGTGTCCTTTACCCGAAAGGTTATAATGTAATCTAGTCTCCAAAAATTTTTAATACTAAATTAAGTTTTTAATGTAACATAAATAATATAATGTTATTTAAATGTCGTATTAGGTGCTAAAAATTTAAAAAAATATGTTTGTATGGCTTATACAAAAGCATAAAATAACTAGTGATTTGAGGACATGATTAGTTTAGTTAAACTTACTTGTTATTAAATTAGTTTATTAAAATTATATTTATTTAAAAATACATAATTAAAGTGAAGTCGTATTGTTTTCAAAGTAATCGAGTGAAACTTTCAATTTTTGTACCCTTTTATTGTTTAACGTTAACTACTTTTATATCTTTATTTATTATATTAATCTCTTATCCAAAAATTAAAAGTACTTATTCAATTAATGAAAATTTTTTAAATTAAAAAATTAAAAACATATAAATATTGAGTGTTTATAGGAGATTTTTATCAATATATACTACAACAAAATAAACAAAAGTTAGCTTTTGGCATTGAATTTTAGATTCGTAGCAGAAAGTCAGTTTTTGCGATGTTTTATGTAATCTTCGCTGAATAAATCTCTTTTACAATGAATTTTTCTAATCTTCGCAAAATAATTAACATTTAGTAACGACTTGCATAATTCGTCTCCATTTTATCTAATAACCAAGTATATATGTATATATAAAGAAAGTATTAGTTTATGTCACAAAACCAAATAATAGGTTATTTGGTTACACCTAATATTTTAAACAATGCAACATCCCTTGCTATTAATTAACCAATTATTAAATAATTTATAGTGAAATAAGATCTTAATTATTAATTTAATCGTCTTTGATTTTTCTCAATAAATCAATCAAGTTAAATTAAGTAAATAATGTACTTATCAATCACACCTTATGTGATTCTTATATCAATTAGGTAACAATTCCTTACTAAAACTAATAATGTTTGTGGCGGTCTAACTTGACCTAACCAAAAATTAATAGGCCAAATCTTGATTGATCGAACTTTAGGTTAAGCTCAAATTGAGTGGTGCTATCTTGGCTTGATTTAAAACACTTGCATGTTGAAACTTTTCTATTATGTATCTTTCTCGAAGCTCTGGTTGTTGATTGGCATATGCAAATATGTCAAATGCATGCTCCCCCTTTCCAAAATTACTTCTGCTTTATGCTTTTTTCTTACCCATTTTTGCTCTTATTTGTCTATGTGGTGTTGTTCCAAAGAATTCCTCGTCATGACTCTCAATTCATTTAGCTTCTTCATTACCTCTCTCTCATTGGTAGCTTATCAATTGGGTTACTACTCTTTCCATTGGCCTCATAACCCAATGTTGATGGCTACTAATGTCATTAATGGTGTCTAGAAGATGCTTCGAGCATCTTTCAATGCTTCAATAAATAATTAAAAACTATTTAATTAATCATTCAAACCATGTCTAACAACTTGTTTGCAAGATTATAGAAACAGAAAAGAGGACTACGGGACATCCATCATTGTGTTTTAGAAATAGTAGATAAAGTGATATGTATCAATGTTTTTCTAGCAATAATAAACCTAAAAGACAAAAAATGCAACTTTTGCATCAGTCTTAGAACTTTACCAAATAAATAATAATCAATAACAGAATAAAGTTAAACAATTAAAGGAAGCTATATTACCGTTATTGGAAAATCAACTGGGACCAAAGCATGGACATAACAAAAAAGCTTTTATAATTCCCTAAAACATAACCTTAAGAGAATAATTTAAAACAAGAATTAAGAAATACAAGGGTTAAAGGCAAACATGATTTGGTATCTTGTATTCCTTTTTCTCTTCAATGAAATCATCAACCACAAGTTATCCAATTATATAACCTTTAATAACACTCACAGAGCAAAGAAAAAAAAAACTCAATTTTTGGTAGTGATTGACAGAAGTACTAGCTCCCTTATGTCTTTCCAATTTGTAGAGAGAGACTAAGGTTTCTTTTAAAATCATATTAAATTAAACCATAAATTATAATTAAAGTTTAACTCTAATTATAATTATAATTTAATCTTAATAAAGAAACTATCTGATATTTAATCCCTGAAGTTTTTAAACTTCACAATTAATTTTAATTTTATTTCAATTAATTTTCTCTTTAATTGATCTATATATATGACTCATTATGTTCATGATATTTAGATAGTGATTGTAAATTATAATTATAATTAAATAAATTAAAACTCTCTTTAATTTATCTTTAATCTTCAAATTTAATAATTTATAATCATTTATCAAAATGAACATCTAGCATCATGACATATTCATCTAAATAGCATCATGATATATTCATCCAAATACTAGGAATGACAAAATAGTTTGATTTAATCTATCTATGTAGAGTCATAAAGTGTAATTTTATCCTTTTATTTTCTAATATTCCAACTAGACATAGGTTATAAAATTATGAAGCACACCAGGGGCATCCATATTGGCACATAGGATAATAAAGGCTAAGTTATGGATATTATTAATCAATCATAAATAAATATGTTGAGGATCATATGGAAACGTGTGATAAGTGCCAAAGGAATGCGAGCTTGCATTATAAACATATAAATGAGTACACACCAATTTCAAATCTCATTCCTTATTCCTAATGGGGAATGGAAATTCTTAGTCCTTTCCCTCTATGATGACATGTCAGATTTATATTTGTTATGATAGATTATTTCACTAACTAAAATTGGATGATTGAGTCATCATCCCAAGTAATTTTCTTTCATCAACTTGGAATGTGCATATAAAACTATAACACCAATTCCTGATGTATTATCTCTCTAATATTTAAGAACTATATCCAGATGTTAAAATTGATTATCCTCCACACCCTAGTCTTTAAGTCTAATACTCTCATGATCCCTAGTATATGTACAACGGTACCTTAAATTTCTTTGTATGTAGAGCTTGGTATAACTTCATCTTAAGAAATTATAAAATGGAGAGTGGATAAGTTGGCTACTTCATGGGCAGAACAAAGGGGTAGAATATCTGCTACTAGTGGGTGCTGGGGCTCGGGGTCCCTAGAAGTAACTACCCATGAGGTAAAAGATGCAACTCTTTACTTCATGTAGCGAAGCTTCTTCTTATCTCATCTATGATGTGCCATAGCTATTGATCGTCTCATCATAATGGATATTCAACCTAAAAAGAAAAGGTTTTACTGAAATCTTAATAATCATGTTATTACATTTACTTAGAGATAAGTGTAAAGTGAGTCTAATGTAGTAGCTAACACCAAAATATGTTTAATGATAATTTAGCAACTAATATAACGTCCCTATATACAATTATGTCTCCTATTAACTTAATAATTGGTAAATGCAAAAACTCTCATAAACTTTCATTCACCTTCAACATTTAAGTCCAAACACATCCATTTACAACCAAAGCACCAAATTTAATGTAATGTCATCATGAATATAGGATAAGAACAACTATTCACTTATGATTTCAGT
This sequence comes from Erythroxylum gracilipes, assembly GCA_026413385.1. Lineage (NCBI taxonomy): Eukaryota > Viridiplantae > Streptophyta > Magnoliopsida > Malpighiales > Erythroxylaceae > Erythroxylum > Erythroxylum gracilipes. The sequence goes on along the minus strand of JANZLC010000002.1, from coordinate 25,748,528 downwards.
TAACACCCCGTAAAGCATTCTTAATAAATGCAACCCTACTCACATGGATGTATTCACAAGACCATATTACCAATTTTCATAAATTTACTCTTCAATTTGATCATATCCCACATCAATCAGTCAAAAAATTTAATAACCAAAGATAACTAAAATTAGAGTTAACAATGACAAACTAATCTAAATAGGCATAGGCAACACTAGGGATACTAAGAAAAAAATCATATTTAACTATTTTCATCCATAGTTCTAATCAAAGAACTTGCCTACATTCAAATTCAGGCATAAATTCATCATAATTAACCCAAAATGGTCCTCTATAACATAATCCAAAAATACCTTAAACAAAAATCACAAGAATTTCCTCCAATCAATTCAAATTTGATGCCAATATAGAAGGTAAGTCATATGAGGAAAAGTATACCTTGAACTCAAGAAATTGGGGATGAAAAATTTACAACCAAAGCTCTAATCTATAGATATTGGTGTTTATTGAAGAATGATGCACATAACTATAAAAACTAGGTGTTTAATGAGTAAACAGAGGACATAAAGGAGAATATGTCAAATTGAGGCTAAGAAGCTAAAAGGAAATGGGTTAATTAAAAGAAAATTAGAAGGGGAGGTGAGACAATTTAGTCGTAAGTGTTGTTTACAACATTAAAAGTCATATAAAATAGGCCTTACATGATAAGGTGTTAAGTGTTGTGTGTAAGACCGAAAGCAAAAATTGGTTTGTTTTAAGGATAACACAAGGATTAAATGGGGCTACATTGGGTATATTAGTTATAGAGGCTAACATTGGACAACGATAAGTCACTATCCATAAAATATGGGCTAGGCATGGAGAGAATAAGGTCTAGTATAGGTTCAGTGAATAACACAAAAAGAAATAAAGAAAACATAAAACAAACAGAGTGAGAACACATTTTCATGTTAAGTATCTGTAATTTAAACTTTAAAATTCATTTTCATGCTAGAAAGAACAAGGCCTCTATATATGGATGTGTTGAACGACAATGTAAGTACACTGTAATGTATTATATCTGTGTTCAAAAAAGGAGCTCTATATTTCCATAGCCAATAACAACATGAATGTAACACATCACCTTGTTTCCCTCGTGTTATACAATAAAAGTAAACATTTTACATGGTCTAACATAGGGGTTTGTCTTATGCATGTTCTTATAATTGGAAGTAGATAGACCACACAAACACTTTATTTTATTATGTTATCCTCATGTTTAATATTGGTAGTCACCACTTCTTCAACCATCAGGATCATATGTCTAATACATAAGGGTATTCTTCAACACGAGATGTATATGGTTGAGTTCTACCTCATGTTAATACTCTCTACTTTTAAACTATAGCTTGATGTGCTCCAATATAATAATGTAGACATAAGGGTGTTGGGGAACATGGGTGTTACACTATACTATATCATATACCATGTTCATTTGTATGGGAAAAAAAACCTCAAAAGGCATGAATTCCAAGTATAATAAAGCTAATCAAACAACCAAATTTTATCAAAATGTACTACAATTCATTATTCAAAACTACTAAAACTTCTTAAACTATTGAAAAGATTTTAAATACAATAAAATAGAAAATAAAAACAATTAATCATTGGGTTGTCTCTTAATAAGTGTTTCTTTATAAGTTGTTTAGTTAAACTTCAATTTAACTTGTACCCTAATGACTTATTACTCAAAGTATTGATGCTAATCTTTTAATGTATAACAACTGCCTTCAACATTCTTTTCTTATCTCTACAGGCTCGTTAGACTTTTCCTCCCTTGCTATTTCACAAGGGTAGGGCTATTTTTCTCCCTTGAGTTTTTTCTTATAAGATACATTTCTCCATAAGATTTTTGTGAGATTATTCCCTGTATAATATGAGATAATTTCATGTCAACCACATTTAAACAAAAACAAGTAGCATGATTATCAGAGGTAAGTTTCATAGTTTTGAATCTCTTAAGCACTACCTCCTCATTTATTACCCTTAGGAACAACTTTCCATCATGTATATTTGTCAATGCCTTAACAATAGTTAGGAAGGTCCATCCTAAGATTAAAGGAACATCTATGTCTTCCTCCGTATCTAAAATTACAAAGTCCTCAAGGAATATGAATTTTGACCTTACCAACACATCCTTTATTATACCCCTAGAATACTTAATTAGTAAATTGAAGGTTTATCTTAGTTGGACTAGGGTCAACAATAACAACAACAACACCAAGTGTAAATCCCACTGATAAGGATTAGGGTCACATAATCCTATTTTTTTCAATATATCACAATGTATGAAATTAATCCTAGCTTATAATTCTAATAATGACTTATCAATTGATAAGCTACCAAAGTTAAAAGAGATAGTAAAACTCCTTAGATCTTTAAGGTTGCTTATTTGGTATAATGGCGAAGCACTCTCCACTTAGAGCAACTATAAACACTTCCTTAAATTTCTTCTCATTCGAGATATTTTAGGAATTTGACGTATCATGACATCTATAATAAGATTTAACCAAAAATATTTAATATGAATTTGTTTAAACTACTTAAAAAACTTGCTAAATTAAATTGATCTTGCTTTCAATCTTTTTTTCTGGCCAGGTATGGACGTAATGGTTTTTACTCCTGGATAACTTTCTTCTTCTTTCTTAATCTCTTTCTTTCCCTTTTTCTTTATCCTTCTTCTATCACATTTTCCTCTCAACCTTCTTCACTTATGCAATAGCTTTCTCCTCCTTTGCTTTAGGTTAGTCAACCTTCAACTTCCTTCCACTTCTTAGGTTTATTGCATTTTGCCTGATCTCCTAGGTTTAGCTCTATGTTGCTAGAAAGAATATTCGATTACCTTTTAGAGACAAGCTTGGAAAGCAATCCAATTTGAACTTCTAATTTGTAAATAGACACAACTTGATTTTGAAAGCAATCATCGAATATAGAAATACACTTTTTCATAAGATCACGAGGTTTGACTTCCTTTACTACTATTTTTGTTACTAAAATCTAAGAGGCGACATTGGTCCTTTTTCCCTTAGTTGCTCTACAATAAGTTTAGATGGTTCCTCCATGTAGATTGTAAGTATTACTATAAGGATTATTATGAGGTCGGTTCCAAACAAAATCACCTTTGCTCCAATTAAGGTCCCTGATTACCATCAACTGTTTGGTTTGCTAGCTTAATTCAGTTTGAAACTTTTGCATTTGCATACCTAAGTCAAGACCATGGTGCTGGGACTTCCTCAGTAACTCCTTTATTCTCTACTATTTTCAAATAAAGTCTCTCCATCTAATAGTTGGAATGAGAAAATAACATTTTGAGCTTTGTCATATGTGTCAGAAGTAAGTATTTGGACAAAAAATTCTCTTTTAACCTGCTATATATAATGATGGATCCTGAAGACAATGACTTCAACTATGATTTAGCTTAATCACTCAATGTCAAAGGAAATAATCTTAATTCAATATAATCTCATGAAATTATGTTAAGCTCGAAGATATCGCAACAAAATTAGAAATATGTGCATCGTCTTTATCTAATAGACTATGAAATTGCATCAACTATTGAATTATTAGGTTTAATCTCAAAGTTGGTTGCCTCAACCCTTAGTCTAGTAATGCTATACTTTATCCTAATTAGTGATGGTTTAGCATAATCCCCATTACATGATTACCTCTTTAACTTGCGATTATGCCACGTAGTTGTATTTGAACTCTTAAGTTCCTTTCTCTTAGATTCTTAAGTAGTATCCAAGTGATTTCTAGATTTGGCTCAAATGATACTCCAAGACTACTCTTGGTTATAGACCAAAGAACCTAGATGTATAATATAACCACAACCATAAGATTAGGAAAAGAATGCTTTAAATAAAATAAACAAATATAAAATTTATTAGACTTACGCAATAAAGATTTCCTAATATTTTACTCCTTAACAATGGCGCCAAAAATATAATATGATAAAAAATAAGAATATAAAACAAATAGAAAGCATAATACTAAAGAAATTACCTAAGCAAGTGCACTTATTATTTCCTATAATATAGCTTAGTTAATCAAGTGTCAATCCCATAAAAATTGAAATTACTAATACTAACCATCTTCCTACTATCTAATCAAATGAATAATGAGTGAAAGAAATAATTAAAGACTGAAATAACAGTTTGGAATCACTAAACATACCAATAATCAAGAGTAAAAAATTAATTGATAAATAAGATCTACATAAGAATTCCTTAGAATTTTACTATACTGGAATTTATCTTAGTTCAATGATTAACTATAGTAAACTAACAAATATTCTAAAGTTACAATTGTACTATCACGGTCAACATATAATATCCTTATTGTTAAGTATTTTGACCAAAAGTCTCTCAAATAAAAACTCTTCAAGAATGTATTAATTCATTCTTTGAATTCTCGTGATAGATTTTAATATAACTCAAATGGATCACGTAGTTATATCTTAACTAATCCATTCAACCCTTATTATTCATGTTAGGACCTAATTTATAAATAAGATCTTTTACATTTACTACTTCAATCCAATATATAAATTTGATGTTAAATCTTCTACGTTCGTTACTTCTATTCAACTTAAATAATAAGTATAAACAATTCCCAAGAAACTAGAACCTTTCATTAAACCAAGGAAACCAATTTAAAATATACATTCTAGGGTTCATTCCACCTAGATCTATATCCTAATTAGTTCATATTAAAACAAAGAAAATCCACAATCAATAAGAAAGAACATAAAAAAGAAGTTTGAGTTCTCATGGCATGAATTTTAGTGAATCTTTTTTCTTTATTCCAAAATTGTTTTCTTCTTAATCTCAAAAACTTTTCTAAGCTTCTAATTGATTTTTAGTGTTTCTTGACTAGTCTAAAAGCTCTTTCCCTTTATTTTCAATTGTCTTTGTCTTAACACAGCCCAAACATGGTAATTTGTTGTACTTTTGTGTTACTTAAGAAACCATTCTAAAATTTTTACATAATAGATCACTGCCAACATAAGTGAGGACATGAGCTCCTATTTTCATATATTATTGAACATGAGTAGAACACAATAAGGTGTTACAAACATTAGAAAACATAAGGCACCCTTGTTGGACATGGGCAAAATACGAGGTATATTAGTATCAAATTAGTTAGGTAGATAATTCTCCTGAAAATATAATGTAGCTTAATTGAACATGGAGAGTAATACGGTATTATATTGGTACTGTATCACGAGTCCTCAACTTAAAATTTGCCAAATTTACTATACACAGACTCGTATCTTTCTAATTTTACTCCATCTTCATTGAGGTACTAAAACAAGACCTATAATAAAATATAAGTTATTTTAAGTAGTAAATCCTATGAAAAATATCAAATCCCAAGCGTAGTGTTTCCCAAAAATCATATTAAAACATAATCTATTTAGCACGTATTAACAATTAAAAGGTTTGTCAAACTCAATACCATCTCCAAAAACATATTTGTTTATTCATTCTCTACTCGTTAATTGCCAATAAGTTTTTGGGGATTTAGGGTTTATCTGCTTTCGTAAGCTGGCTTGGATAGTCCACCCATGGGTTTAAAGTAAAACCTTATGAAAGGATAAGGTGACTAGAGACGTTTTGTGGAAAGGGTTTATAGTTTTTACAGTGCCCTGTCATTCGGGAGGGACATCCTGATGAGCTCACATGGTGTTTGGAATGGTATGAATTGAATTCAATTTCAACATTGAATTCAATTCAACTGTTTGACAACAGAAAAAAGGGATGGGTTTAATTCATACATGAATTGAACCCCATCATCCTTTATAAATTGAATTCACCTGAAAAAGCATCGGAATTGAATTACGGATTGAGACTTCAATTCTTCTTTTGAACATTGAAAATATCATTCCAATAATACCCATCTAACCCTACCATATATCTCTTCACATCAAGCAGCCCCTCCCACCTCAAACAGCCCCTCCCACCAAGAAACAGAACTACACCTTCTCCATGAATCAGCACATCCCACTATATCCAGGATTTCCCTTTTCCATGTTCATGAATGTCTTTTCCTTTTTCGTTTTTTGTCTATGATCATTGTTCTCTTTTAGATCCGTCGTTCGATTTAGCTTCTCCTTTCATTTTCCCATCCAAATGGTTTGGTTGTCGCTCTCGAAATAATCAATAGTGGAGGAAGATTTTATCCATATTTTCAGGTATTTTTTTAAAACAATTTATATACAAAAACATACTTTTTTATATTAATAAAAAATTCTAATACATTCTATGGACTTTTTAGAGCTTCCAAATTATAATAGTTTTCTATTGTCTTCATAACTCGGTCCAGCCTAATGTCATTTGCAATCAATTTTTTCTTTTCATTTTAATAATGAACTTTTTTTATGATATCACTTATAATGAAATTGATATTTATAACTTACTATACGTAAGTGTAAATGTTTGTTATTTAATAAGATTATTTTTTAGTCAAGTGTAAAAATGTCATATGAAATAATTGAATTTATTTTGATTGTGTTCCAAACAGTGTAATTGAATTCAATTCTAATATTACTGGGTTTGTTCCAAACAGTGTAAATTGAATTCAATTCAATCTCATTAATATAATTGAATCCAATTTGTTGATGAATTCAATTCGAAGATTTCCAAACGGCTCGTAAATGTTATTGTGGTGGAAGTTTCTGATCACTAACTTTGTCGCAACTCAATGATGGATATCGTTTAGCTACAACGATGTGCTACTGAAATGTGAAATTGGGTAGTTGAATTGTCCCGACTTTTGAATTATGTTCTAAAGGTTATTGGGGATTGCCTCTGCACCTCACTGTTTCAATTTATTCAATAATACACTTTATTGTTAATTATGAAACTTTACATAAAATGAAGAAGCAAATAAGTTTTGGGGATTTAGGGTCTGAAACCTAAATTCCTTTAGGCTCTATTTAAACTTCCTATGCGTATGATACGAGTTTCTAACTTAAAGAAAGAGTCATGTAAGACTAACCAAAATTTAGAGATTTATCAAATCGAGGGTTAAATCACATAGTTTGAAAAATATTACAATGTAAAAACTAATAGATGTTAAAATTTAGCATATTTTTCAATAAAAAGACAAAAATGTACCTTTAACCTATTGATAAATATGAAAATATATCCAAAAGTATTTCCAAAAAGTGATATTCCTGATTATATGGTGCAAAAAGAGTCTATACAAAACCAATGCATAGTAAAAGAAAAAAGATTAAAAAAAGACGAAACTTAATGCCTTAAACATCAAGAAGGACCAATCCCATATCTGCTGATCTTTCCTACTTGTTATATTTGTGATGTAATCAGGATCATAGTGTCTGAAAGGATATTTTCTTCCAACAATAGTAACTTAGAAAGATATGTAAGTATTATATTGCGTAGTGAGTCAAGATTTGGAAAAAAAAAGGGATTGTTTTGATTGCATACCCTTTGTGATTATCGTGCCTTGGAAGCTGCTTTAATTGGGATTGAACATGTCCAAGATACTATTGAATGTGTCCAGGTTTGAAGACCATTATTTTATGGGTTGTTTTGATTTAGTATTTGTTATTGTTAGTGGCTAAAGTTTAGCTAGTTTATTGCTTTTATTTCTCATTTTCTGTTACAAATTTATGTATTTAAGCACTTCATCAGTCAATGGAAAAATTAGCCTTCTACTTCCAAAACTTACAGTTCTATATTATTTTATGTTTTAAAAAACTATTAGAGTGTTATTAGAGCTTCCCTTTTAAAGGGACTTATGAGAAGTTGAGTGAAACGTACCCTAAACACCTTGCTTTATTACATCTACAGATTTTGAAACACCATTTACAGCACTAACACCACTTGTGTTTAATGGTGAAAATTTTCATATCTGTGCTGCCAGAATAGAGGCACATCTAAAGGAAAATGACCTTTGGGAATCTGTAGAGGAGGACTATGAAGTTCCTCCATTGCTGACAAATCTAACAACGACACAGATTAAAAATCACAAGGAGAAGAAAGTAAGAAAGTCGAAGGTGAGAGCTTCTTTGTTTGCTATTGTCTCACTAGAAATTTTTACTAGAATCATGAACCTGAAATCAACATTTTAAATTTGGAATTTCCTCAGAAGAGAAAATTAAGGAAAAGAGAGGATTAAAGGAATGCAAGTGTTGAATCTGGTTAGCGAATTTGAAATGCAGAAAATGAAGGAGTCTGAGACAATCAAGGAGTATACAAATAAGCTTCTAAGCATTGTCATCAAAATAAGGTTGTTAGGCTCTAAATTTTCTGACTCTAGAATTATTCAAAAAATACTTGTAACTATTCCTGGAAAATTGAAGCTACTATTTCTTCCTCAGAAATACTAAAGATCTGTCAAATTTTTCTTTGACAAAATTAGTAAATGCTTTATAGGCTCTGGATCAAAGAAGCTTAATAAGGGCTGAAGATTTTGTAAAAGGAGTATTGTAGGTTGAGTTGAAAATCAACCAAGGAGGAAAAAGCAAGGAGAAGAAACTCAAAAAAAGGAATTTCAATTCATAACATGAAGCTAATATCACTAGCAACAGTATTGTATTGAAAAAAACAAAGACGAGTGATCCACTTTTCAAATGTTGGAGAAGACTTGATGTCAAGTGTGCAAATTGTAGTAAGCTGGGGCATCATGAGAAGATATGTAAAGGTAACTTGCAACAAAAGAATGAGGCTTAATTTATTGACTTATGGGAGGAAGAACAACTATTTGTAGCAACCTGTTTCACTGGTAGTAGCTCAAGTGAATGTTGGCTAGTGAATAGCAGATGTTCCAATCATATGACTAGTGATCTATAACTTTTTAAAGATTTGGACATATCACAAGCATCAAAAGTCAGAATTTGCAATGGTGAACACATCATAATAAAGGGATAGGGAACCGTAGCCAATGAAAGCTGCATAGGTATAAAATTAATTTCTGACATTATGTATGTACCTGACATTTATCAAAACTTGTTAAGTGTTGGGCTGTTAGTTGAGAAGGGTTTTTCGTTCATCTTTGAGATGAAGCAATGTATGATCAAGGATGCAAATGATGATGAAGTATTCAGAATCAAAATGAGAGGCAAAAGTTTCTCATTTGATCCAATGGAGGAGAAGCAAACAACTTATCTAGTCATCGACAACATTGTTGGAATCTGACACAAAAGGCTAGTTCATTTTCATCATACAATAGTGCTAAATATGCAAAGAAAGGTGCTGGCCTATGACTTACCTCAATTGGAATCATTACAAGGTTACAAGGCTTATCAATATGGCAAACAAGCAAGACTTTCACTCCAAAAATCTACCTGGAGAGCTACAAAAAGCTGCAACTCATCCACACTCATCTTGTAAGACCTAAAAAAACTCATTTATTAAAAGGGAGTAAATATTATATAATCTTTATTGATGACTTCACTCGTATGTGCTGATTTATTTTCTCAGATTTAATTATGAAGTTGCAAGAGTTCTCTGGAGATTTAAGCAATGGATTGAAAACCAAAGTGGTTATACCATTCACATATTGAGGTCTGATAACGGCAAGGAGTATACTTTAGACCAATTTAATCAGTTTTGTGAGGAAGCTGATAGGTGTAAATTATTCTATGTTTTGATAGATGTTTAAGTGTGCTTTTGAATATTTCTTATATGTTTATCATGTTTATAGGCTTAGAATTATGTTATTATTAGTGTTTTTTATATTTTAAGTGTTTGTATGGTTTTGAGCATGATTTGGACCTTAATTTTATGTTTCAAGAGTTGTTTGATATGTATTTGAGTGTATGGAAATAGGAAATTGAAGAAAAGGGAAGAATTTGAAGTATGAAAGCTGGCCAATATCGTGGCTTGTCTTGCCACAATCATGACAGAAAACACAGACAACTATTCTAATGAATTTTAACTTTTCAAGCATGTGACTCTTTTTGTAATTTTAACATTTTAGGTTTATTTTTATAATCAAATTAAGTGGGTAAACCCTAGAAAGAACCCTAGATGCATTAAGAACTATTCAAGAACAAAAAACACTAAAAAAGAGTAACCACCACCTTCAAAAGTGAGAAAGCAAAAAGGAGGAGCAATAAGAGCAATCCAGAAATTCTAGATTTCAAGTTTGAGTTCAAATCAAGTTCTTTCTATCTTTCCTTTGTTTGTTTCATTAAACTTGATGTGTAACTTGGATTTGAATATGCTATTCACATTTAGGATGCTCTAATTATCATATTTGGATTTGTTCTTGAGTTATTTTGTGACTTTATTATTGTTGATTTGAATTCAATTTTCTAGTGATATAATGTTTAGGTATGCTAATACTTCGATAATAAATTGAGAGAGTGAGTCGAAAGTAATCTGATTAAATTAGGTAACGAGAGTTAGTGACCTAATAAGCCTCTTAAATATCAAATTGGTAATCATACAAAGAGAGATCTTGTGTTAAAAACCTAATTATTCGATAAATCACTTAATAACAATCCTTTAAAAGATCTAGAATCAACAAATAATTGAATCAATAGCAGTTAGGGAGCAAAATAACGATAGAATGAATCCTAAGCTTCATCTTTGATTTTCCTCACATATTTGTGGTAGCTCCTTTGCTATTTGATCATTTTCTTGATTTAATTGTTTTAATTTTTTGTTTTAATTTTATTTTAATCATCTTTTATCTCCTTAAACAAAGTTAGGTTTATTTAGTTTTATGTAAATGGGAAGACTCCTTTTGAGGCATGGTATGGGTTCAAACCTAATTTGAAAATATTTGATTTTTATGTTTTACTCATGTGCCACAGATTAAGAGGGACAAACTTAACAAGAAGGTTGAATCTGACATTCTCATAGGCCACAACACTTTCTCCAAAGCCTATAGAATTTTTCGGCCTCAACATGGAAAGATTCTAATCAGTAGAAATGTAATGCTCATGGCAAATGAAGAGTGGGATTGGAATTTAGAAAATGAAAGATGAAAAGCTCAAGTCAATTTACAGCCTAACAAAGATGATTTTGATGACCAACCTATTAGAGGAAATTGTAGACATCTCTGCTAGATGCAATGTAACTAAAATGGAACTAGATGGAATTCATGAAGCAATGCAAGATTAAAAAATGGCTTTTAGCATGGAAGAGGAGCTAAACATGATTGAGAAGAATCCCACGTGGTAACTTATGCAGAGGCCTTTAGATAGAAAGGCCATTATAGTTCAATGGGTTTTTTCTAATTAAATGCTAATGGGTCAGTCAACAAGTACAAGGCCAGATTCATTATAAAGGGATATACATAGGTCTTTGGTGCAGATTTTTTAGAGACCTTTGCTCTAATGGTCAGGCTTAATACTATTAGATTGCTTCTTATTGTGGCAGCACAATAGGACTAGAAAGTATTCCATTTAGATGTAAAATATGCTTTTCTAAATGGTTTCTTAAAAGAGGAGATATTTGTAGAGCAACCTGATGGTTTTGTTGTTCAGGGCCAAGAAGACAGTTTATTTATTGAAGAAAGCTTTATATCTGCTTAAACAGGATCCAAGAGCTTGATACAATCGGATAGATAATCACTTGATCATCTTAGGATTCAATATAAGCTTAAGCGAGGCCACTCTCTATATAAGAAGTGAAGCAATTAACATTATCATTATTTTTGTTTATATTGTTTTCTTTTGGTCACAAGAAACAATCAAAAGCTTATTGATGAGTTCAAGTCTAAAATATTTAAGCAATTTGAGATGTCAAACTTGGGATTGTTGACCTATTTTTTAGGTTTGGAAGTAATGCAATAGAGGAATCAGATTTTCATCAGTCAAAGAAAATATGTCAAGGACATTTTGAAGAAATTTCATATGGGGAGTTGCGAGGTTATAGAAACTCCTATGCAAACAAAAGAGAAGTTTTTCCAAAGATGATGGATCGGCCAAAGTGGATGAGAATCTCTATAAAAGCTTGATTGGTTTTCTCATTATATATCTCACAGCTTTTAGGCCTAATACAGTGCAAGCATTCTCTCTAGATTTATGCATTGAGCAAGTGAAGAACACATGCAGGCTACCAAGAGAATTCTTAGATATGTTAAAGAAACTGTTGATTATGGCATTAAGTATGCTAAAACTGATCAATTTCAACTAATTGGTTATTCTGACAAGGATTGGGTAGGTTCAGTTGATAATATGAAGAGCACAACTAGTTTTTGTTTCAGCTTTGGTTCAGGAGTGATCAGTTGGTGTTCAAAGAAGCAAGAAATTGTCGCTCAAGTACAATAGAAGCTGAATTCATTGATGCAACAACTACAGCAAATCAAGATATCTGGTTGAGAAAAATACTTCAAGATTTGTATTTGAAGCAGTAAGAATCAACACAAATATTTGTTGATAATTAGGTTGCCATTTCAATTTCCTCTAATCTAGTGTTCTATGGCAAGACAAGACATTTTAAAATCACGTTTCAGTTTCATAAAGAAATTCAATAAGAAGGTGAAGTCAAATTGATTTACTGTAAATCAGAAGATCAAATAGCTGATGAATTCACCAAAGCATGCCCAAAGTCAAGTTTAAAGAACTGAAGATCAAGAAAGGCATTTGCAGCATCAAAGGCAAGGAGGAGTGTGAAGATTGTGCCTTGGAAGCTGCTTGAATTGCGATTGAGCATGTCAAAGATATTGCTGAATGTGTCCAGATTTGAAGACCATGATTTTAGGAGTGTTTTGATTTAGTAGCTGTTATTGTTAGTGGCTAAAGTTTTGCTAATTTGTTGCTTTTATTTCTCATTTTTTGTTGCAAATTTATGTATTTAAGAACATCAATCAATAGAATAATTAGCCTTCTACTTCCAAAACTTACAGTGCTATAGAATAATTAGCCTTCTACTTCCGAAACTTATAGTGCTATACTATTTTCTGTTGTAAAAATGTATCAGCCTTTTAATAGAAAAAAAAATAAAAGTTTCAGGACCATAATTGACACATACCATGTTGGAACTTGCTTAGCCTTCATTCTCCTGAGGGAATGGACACTAACTAATGATTGAAGCGTGTATAACTTCATTAAATGTTGACTCAAGCCCTCCATGAATATGGAGTTGGGAGGCTAGAAAGGAAGGAGCCAAACTCTTGTGACATATTAGGCCAGAAATGCTCAAAAATCAATATTCTTTTACTCCATGGTAGAGAGAAGCTTCACTTCTTGTAGCTACACCTTTATGTTGCCAGTTGCCACGAACATAATTGGATACAAGAACTTCAACTTTATATATCGCCTTAAACACGATCCCTCTTCAAGTAGGAAAGTATCTATATAAATGGATCAGTGGAGGTTGAAGCATAATTGTTCAAATAAATGTCCACCGTACTTTACATATCATTCATCGCATAATAATTGCATGCAGTAGTCAATTAAAAGCGATTCAACAACTTTCTTCAGTAGGAATAATGACATTAACATGGTAATTAACTCATCAATCCGAAATTCAATTTCACATTCAACTAATTCTGGCAATCTAGATCTGTAGTTACTTCCATTTTAGACTTGCAGTCTGACCCAGCTTTCTGGCCTGTGATAATCACAATTGGTGGAAGTGGTGACGTCCTTCTTGAAGATCTTCAACATGGTAAATTTTCCTGGCAAAGTCGATGACCAAGAAACATAAAAATTCCGGCGGACATAAGCTGTACTAGCCTTGTACATGAATATAACGTAGTTCTAAATCTCGACCTTGATTACTCTAGCTGATGTAAAGTTCATAAAATGGCATAGGCAAGAACGACCGACCATTGTAGGGTGGCGGGGTAAGAAAGGAATTTGGTTCTGCAGCTTAAAATGGTAAAAGTACATGACAGCGAGGATTATCGAAACAGTGATTATTAGGACAGCACTGATTCTGCCAGATTATCAGCCCTTTTCTTGCGATGACCTTTTTTTCTTCCACCTCAGAGATTTGAGGACCTGCGCTAGTGACTGCGACTTCATAAATGCTATGGAAGAGTTGAACAGGACATTCGATCAAGTATTTCAGCAGAAGATTGTTTTCTTGTGGTTGCCAATCAGTGTTTTTAAACCCGGATCGGACCGATCGGTCCGACCGGTTCGATCGGTGACTGATCGGTGGTCTGGTCCGGGTTATACTTCAAAACCGATTGTCAATTGACCCAGTTTAAACCGGTCAGACAATTTTTTATTTTTTGTTTTTATTTTTGTATTTTTAAATATTTTTAATATTATATAATCAAATATAATTATTGCATAATTATTACGTCACGCCAGTTCAACCGGTGGTTGAACCGGTCAAACCGGTCAAACCGGTGATCAGTAAGGCCACCGGTACAATGACCGGTCCGGATTTCAGAACCTTGTTGCCAATTGTAACAACAGCGAAGAACATAATATTTAAGGGTGATATTATAAAATTGGCTTGTCGGCTCATACAACATCAATGTATAGGATTTCGTACCGTACCGGCCGGTACCGGCCGGAAGGTACCGTACCGGCCAAAAAACGGTACGAAATCAGTAACGTTGGTACCGGCTGCAAATTCTAGTCGGTACCGGCATTTACCGGTCGGTACCGGCCGGAACCAAAAATTTCGACCGATACCGTAAGTTCCGAAAATTGCAAAGACTAACTTGCAATTTCTGAAAGTTAAATCTAATTTTATTACCCCCCTCGGCCGGTGACTCTCGATTCTTCTACGCTGCTCCACTCTCTTCGTCTTCTCTGTCGATATCGGTCTCTCCCCGTGAAGTCGTCGTCTCCTGCTCAGCCTCATCGTCGTCTCATCCTCGCCGTCGACATCTCCTCCTCCTTCGACCGTTGGTTCGTCCTCCTCGACGTCTCCTACTCGTGACTCGCGATCTCTTTCTCTTCCGTCGACCTCAGTCCACTCCTTCGGTCCTTCCTCCGCAGCACGTGGTCGCCGACCGTCGCAGCCCACAGTGCACCGTCCGTCACACTCGTCCCTCAAACGCACCACACGACCCGACGTCAACCCGAAGAGGCGAAGACCAATTGTTTGGGTGTATCTGTTTTGATTTTTTTCATTTTTCATGGCTTTTTGATTCTTTGATTGTGTTGGTCGTTGGAGGTTGGATGATGGTGAATTGGGGTAAAAAATTTGTGTTGTGTTT
>JANZLC010000002.1:25717060-25733301 GCA_026413385.1 Erythroxylum gracilipes | reverse complement strand
TATAATTTTAAACCATATGAAACATAAATGAAAATATATTTAACCAAATCTTTTATATAAATTATAACATAAGTAAAACTAATATAAAAAAATAAATATTAAAACATATAAAAAATTCAAATAATATTATATAAATTCCAAAATAAACGTGAAGATGAGTTTGTGGGTATTGTAGAAATTATGTGTAAAACATAAGGACAAAAGAGACTAAAAATTGGCTCATTAATTGATATGAAAAATCTACTAAAAAAAGTCATTTGAGAGGCCTTTTTGAGAAACTTTAAATTTGAGTTTCTTAAAAAACTGTATTTTGACTGCTAAAAGGGTCGTATTTATTAAAGAAGTATTTTTTATTTTATAGTCAAACACTCATTTTAAAAAAAAAAATTGTGGTAGAAAAAAGTAATTATTTATCTTCCAAAAGCCCATTCAAATAGGCATTTAACAGCAAGTTCATTTTCAATCTTCTCGACAAGAGGCAGCTCTTTACGAGTCTCTCCAGCTTGGTTCTGCTAAAAGGCTCGAGTTTTGGGATATTGCTACTGAAGCATAAGAAGAAGCAGAAGAAGAACCTGAAAGAAAAGCAATATCAAATTAGAATTTTTAGAAAACTCACCTCATGGAAAACTAAAAATTAACCGCTTTTTGCACCAACAATCACTCCGGTTAGAAAATGCTTAATGTGTGGGTCACTATTGACACCGTTTGCAACTTCTCAACTCCGGTTGGTAAGCCCGCATGGCAAGAATTGAAAAGAAAAAAGAAACAAATAAAAAGGAAGAGAGGAGTTTGTGATAACAAAATAGATATAAAAAAAGATGACGAGTACGTTTCAATATTAGGTTTGCTAAAGAAGATAATAGATGTAAGAAAATAAGAATTTGTTGTTTTTCTGAAAAAAAAAATCTATTGGCAAAATACACAGAAACGATATTTTCCTATTTTTATAAAACTATTGTGTTTTTTTTATTTTCATAAATAAAAAAATTGCACCAGACAACATGTATTAGCCACAATGTATAGGATTTCGTACCGTACCAGTCGGTACTGGCCAAAAAATGGTATGAAATCAGTAACGTCGGTACCGGTCGGAACTAAAAATTTCAGTCGATACTGTAAGTTCCGGAAATTGCAAGGACTAACTTGCAATTTTCGAAAGCTGCTCTCTCTTCGTCTTCTCTGTCGATCTCTCTCTCTCGGTCTCTCCCCGTGAAGTCGTCGTCTTCTACTCAGCCTCGTCGCCGTCTCGTCCTCACCGTCGATGTCTCCTCCTCCTTCGACTGCTAGTTCATCCTCCTCAACGTCTCCTCCTTGCAGCTCGCAATCTCTCTCTCTTCCTTTGACCTCAGCCCACTCCTTCGGTCCTTCCTCCGAAACGGCAGTCAAAAGCACAAATTAGTACAGAAACTTGAACTACCAATCAAACAGAGGGAAATGATGAGAAATCACCTGAGAGAAGAGGTAGAGCTGGCGATTAGGGTTTGGAAGGGAGGAGAAAAGTTAGATAAAGAAGAGTGGGTATTTTGTGAAGGCGGAGATATTGTTAAGTCATTATTTTGAGGGAAATTGAAATTCAATTGCGCCCTAAATGAAATTAGAGGGGTTTAGGAGGATTTAGAAATTTTATGCCACGTCACCGATCTAAGTGATTGGAGGTCAATGCCTAAGTGGTGAGAGTGTGAGACATATAGGAGTTTTGATTTTAAGTTAACAAATTTAATTTAAATTAATAATATTTCCGAATAAATTCTTATTTTTATTTATACAAATTTTCAATTTTCAAATTTAATTTAAACTCAAACTTTACAAATCAATAACTTGACCCAAAGTTTAAACGCTAATTAAATTAAGAATAATATTATTTTATCTTTTAAAAATTTGTGTTGTGTTTGTTGTGAATATGCGGTGTTGGATCCAATCGATGGATTTGGATAAAAAAAAAATTGGATGTTGGATTTCGGCTGGGAATGTAAATGGATATTGAAGTTGAATCATGAATGGGTTTTGTCATTTGTAAATGTTGAACTGAAATTGGATTTGGATTTTGCCATTTTAGATGTGGATTGGAAATTTGGAATGGTGATTGCCGAATGTCTTAATTTTTTGGCTTGTAATTTACGATGATGAATACTTGTACAATTGTATAATATATTAAAGGATTATTTTGTAATTTTTAAAAATTTTATGGGCTATTTTATAAATTTAAAAAATTATCCGAAACGGTACCCGGTACCGGTACAATTCCGTTCCAGAGCTTAATCTTGTACCGAACCCGGTACGGTATTCGTAACATTGTACAACATTGCACACGAGACATTACACTGTAAAATAACGTTGTAAGAAAGTTTTAAACATATCAAATATATCACAAAATTAGATATGCAAACTTGTCACTTATTTGGATGAGTTTTCAATTTCACGAGGTTCGTTCTCTATCTTTTCTTTTCTTTCGAAAGAATATATTTAAGATTTTTTTCTGAATGCTGTATTACTTTATTTTCACATATCCTTTTTGAAGTTTTAAATAATTATTTTATATTACGTTTAAATTTTTAACTGCACCTTAACAGCTAATATTAAAAGTTGTGTCTTAAATCATTAGGTGTGTCTGATAGTTAGCATCTGCTGCTCACATGTGATTGGTTTAGATAATTAGCATTATGTGATTTTTCATACTTATCCAATAATTCGTTTGATGACCAATATATCACAAGAGCTTATAGTATTATTAGAGAAGTGCTCTAAAGGCAATCATCTTTAGCACTTATTGTACAAATCATTTTATGATTAATAAAGACATTTTTCATTATTTCGATGTTCATATATTTATGGATTTGATGTTGATCTTAAATTGATTTAATAAAATCTAATTTGATTTAATAAAATCCTTGATACAAAATATAGCATGGAGGAAATCATGATGAGATTATGATAATGAGATTCCTATAATGTGTAATTATATATTTTTTTAGTAAATCAGTAACTGTTATAAAAAATAAAAGGTTATGTACAACACAAGAGATTATCCGTAGGTAATCTCTGAAGACTCAGAATACATCAGGTAGTGCAATGAACAACAACCTAGATCAAAAGATACTGCCTTACCATTTTAAAAACCTCCCGCCTTACCATTTTAAAAACCTCCCCTAATGCCTACCATTACATTTAAAAAAGAAGCCTTCCCTGCATTTGCTTACAAGTAGGCAAACAAACTAGAAACCTCAACATTTGAACACATATATATACATCCAAGAACCAAACCGAATTAATTTCAATAAAAGGAGTGATATTTCAACATTCAACTATCAAATTTGCCTCCATAGCCTCTGCCAGTCCGGAAGAAGCTTCTATAGGAAATGATTCTCTGTGCCAAACCATTGCTTATCAAAGCTCCATGTTCCCTGAGATGCAGTTAAATAGCCTGTTGTTCACATTGAACATATGCCCATCCGAAAAGAACATGTGCTGTGAAGAATGCATATACCACATCTAAAAAATAATCTGCAAGACAATGTTAGTGTATAATTGCTCTAATTACCTCCCAATATGTTTGGGCTAAGATGCTCCAGAACTTGGAAGATTACTCTGGCTTGTAAGTTCTCCACATCCATGGCTACATCCTTGAAGGTTCTTGAGTTTCTTTCATGCCAAATGTTATAAACAGTCGTGGACAAGAGAATAGGGAAAAGGTTATTGTGTGAAGTTGTGCTAGGAAACCAATGGAGGATAGATTGAAGGCTTGAAGAGTTGGGAATGAGGATTTGGAAATAGTTAAGGCAATGTTCCCATACGACTTTAGAGAATGGGCAGTTAAAAAACAGATGCTCATTGGATTCAAGGATCGAAATACAAAGAGAACAATGGTTAGGAGTATAGAGAAAAAGAAGTTTATCCCTTGTTTGTAGTTTTTTAAGGACTGCTAACCATCGAATGAATGAACACCTTGGGCTATTATTTTTGAACCAAACCAGATTGTGCCAAGATACTTGCTGGATTAAGGGTCTCAATAATTTATACGTTGATCCATTGGTGTACTTTTTGGAAGGGCTAGGTAACCATTCCAAATAATCCGGAGTGGAGCTACTTGGCTGGTACTGAATGGGTTCAAAATTTCCAAAGACCTCTATAAGAAAATCCTGCCACCTCTATTCATTATTTCTGATAACCACAGAAACTCTTGTTGTCATAGGAAACCCCGACCCATTTATCTCCTATGGTGAAGAAAAGTTCAGCAAGATTCCCCTCGGATACTAAAGATCCTGCCATAAGAGTGTAGATTGACCATTACCTATCTTAAATCTGAATTGGTTCCCTAATTGATCCCTCACAGTTAAAATTTTCTTCCAACTCTAAGAACTATTATTGGTAGGTTGTGCACTCCAAAAAATTTTCCTTCTAAACTGTCCCTTTTCATAGGATTAATGAGATAGGATATCATTAATCCGGATAGACTAGCACATGTTATACTCCTTGATTGGATCAAGCAGTAGATCTCATAAGTTGTAGACATGAATTGTTTAGAGTTAACATGTAGATGCCTATTAAGGGTAGTAAGTACATTGGATTGACCTACTATGAGACAATCATATGAATATTCTATTTCAGTATCAATGATAGTCTCATCATGGCAATGGTGTAAGTATCCTTTGACTTAAGGTGCTCAAGGATATCTCGGATATTAATCCTGTGCTTTGGATCCATTCATCGGTTCCTTTCAAGGGATACTCATAGGGTGGTGATTGGGTACAGCTTAAGATATTCAGAAGTAATTGAGTAGCCAATAAAGGATTCACCACTCCTGATAGAAGGAGATGATACCCACGGCCTCTTGTCGAGGTCATTACTCGGGAATCTCTGGCCAGAGCAGATATGTGTCATGAAGAGAGTCTTCAATGATACATAGAGTAATGAGATCCTCAAGACAAGCTCTAATATCACTTGGACTAGATATGACTTAGTCAGTCTAGTGGGAGTTGACACTTTGACCATACTCTGAACCAAGTGGGATATAGATGGTGAAAGGACGAATTGCACGACAACATTGCATATGGAAGGATTCGTAGTCAAACCACTGACTTTTTGGTCAATTGGGGGTTATGACGTATTACTAGATGCTGCTCTTGACTTACTTGAATTAAGTGTTAATTCAAGTGGCCAACATAACCGGGAAACTAATGGGTCACACTCGTAGGAGATCCGAAGGATGAGTAAAATGGTCTTGAATGGTAATTCAAGATATGAGAGAGTGTTTCAGGGTTATAGGATCCTATGAGAGGGTTATGGGATGATGGGGGTTATGGGAGGCCAAAGGAGACAGAAAATAATCATCATTTTCGTACATCTTGTATAAAACACAAGTAAAAGAAAGGTTATTTTCTTATACACACACTATTTTTCTCTCTAACTCTCACAAAAGTTCCTGTCTTTGCTAACACAGAGAAAGAAATCTAGCCATCTCCTAATGAGATTTCATCCTTCTATCTTCGTGTGGACTTTCATTAGAGACGATCTACGTTGATCATTGTGGTTTATGACAACCCAACGCAGAGAAGATTAAAGAACGAAGGAGATCACCGGAAAGGTATGTAAACATCTTACATTTCATGTTTTTGTTTTCTATATTTATATGCATGAGTAGATCTGCTTTTTGGGGTTCCGTTTTATTTTCCGCTGCGTATATTTGATATATATTATATATGAGATGCATGATCAGAACCTTACAACTATGACATCTCAATTAATGAATCAATCATTGAGTAGATTTTATATGCTATACCCTTATATCTCACATTTCAATATTGTTTTATCTCATTTATTTCACTATCAAAAATGCATTCAATTCTTTTACTAAGAGTTGGTAGCCACCTTTGAATATAGAATATTCTTATGCGAGTTAACAATCAAAAAATAACCTTCCTTTATTCTAGATTTAATTTGATTTCTTATAATTGTCCCGTAAGATCATATCAAACATAATCTTCTAGAACATTCTAAAGTAGTATATCTTAAATTTAATCCTTAAAAATTAGACAAGATTATCTATTAAAGGTATTTAAATTTCCTCATATGCCTAGTTTTCTATAATTATGAGATAGATCAAAAACGTATGCTGTACACCCCTGTATTCTTTAGATGTTCCATGTTGGGTTTTCTTCCTATCCATAACTAATATGGAGTGTTCGTAATTGATTTTGTGGGAACTCGATTAAGTATATGAGTGGTTGTAAGCAAAGCATCACTATAATAGGTGATTACTATATTTGCTTATGCCATTATAGACCTAACCATCTTTAGTAGTGTTTTATTACATCTTTCCATAAGCCATTTTGTTATGCGATTTGTAAAATAATTAACTATCTTCCTATTCTTTTTTCATAACACAACATCTTGAACTTATTAGATAAGTATTCTTGTCCTTAATTAATTTTTAATGCTTTTATTTTCTTATCTAATTGATTCTCTACTAAACTCATATACTTTATGAAACTATTTAATGCTTTCAATTTGTGAGAATCAAATAGACATAACCACACTGATCATAGTCATCTATAAAAGTGATGAAGTAAATAGCTACCTAACATCTTGCTCTAACATTTGTTAGACCATAAATGTCTAAATAAGTCAATTATAATGGATAGGAAGCTCGTGTTCCCTTTCCAAAGACTTTCTTGCAATTTTTTAACTAGTCAATGTTTACAAATATGCAAATATACTGAATGTAAATCACTAAAAAGGCTTTCTTTTAGCTTATCAACTTATTCAATTTTGACCAATATGAAATAGTTTAATGTGCCACAAAATTGCATTATTATTGGAATTACTAGATGATGTAAACAAAGAATAACTTATATGGCTATTTGAATAAACAACATCCAGAACATAAACCCATCTAATATAAATTCATGACCATAACAAAAATGTCAAAGATAAATATCCATACCACCACAGAGTTAATATTTTGTTAAATCTTTGGAGTAAACAATACATAATGTAAAATAAGGGATTTACTACTACGCATTTATAATTTATGAGTTTCAATCTCTTATATATCAACCTTTGAGTTATCTCCTATATAAATCCACCATGTTCCATACAAAATATTTCGAAATTCCATGAAGGCATCTCTATCCTTCATTACATGTTTGGTTGCTCTCGAATTTGCAATCCACAAAAAGAATATGATTCATTTAGAAAAATAGGACAAAGATATTCACATAACAAATATATGTATAATCAAATTGTACCTTTTTAGGCTCCCTATAATAATGAGTGAATTATTGTCATAGTTAAAGCACTTGACTTTATTAATGTTCTACATTTTAAAAGGACACTTTCCTTTTCCATACTAGTTCCAGTTTATGTTTTTTGAATCTCAAGTATAATGGGTATTACTCTTACCCTTTTTCTATTAGGTCCCACCATAATGCTTACACTTTCAATTTATAGCTCTATATAAGATAGAACCAATTGCATACCTCAAAAGACATTTTAAGGGCTTTAAAACATTCTTCTTCTAATAAAAGATGACACATAGCATCTTCCATCATCTTGATGCCCTCATTATGAGTTAGATGTATTTTCATTTGCTCATAACTTTGAGGTAATGGATGGATCATGACTTATACTTATTGCTCATATAATAATTTGTGCCCAACATCATGTAACTCACTTATCATATTTGACATATCCCTCAAATGCTTCTATATTGTGTGATCTAGTCATTTCTTATATTTGTCAAACTTGATAGTGAGTGATCTCACTTTGGTTAATGAGGTGCCTCCAAAACATACAGCCAAAGTCAACCACATGTACTTAACAGTTTTATACTTATGAAACTCACTCATGATATCACTGTCCATATTGCTCAACAGTATAATACAAGCTAATGAGTTCTTTTTCCTCTATATTTCATAAACATCACAATCCCTTTTATGTTGCGATGTATTGCCTTCCTTAGGAACATTAATAGTTATGTTTAATGATTTGAAAGCCTTTTGTTCTTCTAGTACATATTGGCTTTTCATGTTCTAATTCTCATAGTTATCACCATTTAATTTCTCACTATTATTGATTTCAACAACAATATTATTTAATAGAGCTGTTATAATTGAAACGCAAAGTTTCTACAAGAAAGAAATAATATACATACACGTCAATATCAAGTCATACACATTTATATTTTGCAAATAATTGGTTTTCAATTATCTATAAAATTGAAAAAGCACATGTGTTCTCAATCATCATTTATATGGAAAATGAATATCAATTATCATGTTATTTTTAAGTAAACATTCATATGTTCTGATAAATTGAATAATACTAGACTTGACATGATTATTAAACTATAATTGTTTTATTTTTTAATTAAAAACCACTTTCTAATTATTATGAAAATTAGTCAAATTAAATTATGAATTAGAAACTTATTTATAAGTATCATTAAATTCATAGGCATAATAAATAAGAATTTAGAAACTTGTTTATAAATTTAATTAAGCATGTTATACAATACGTATATGTAATATAAATAGCTCACAAATCTAGTTGATCCTTTTAAATGGTTTATATCTAACCTATAATTCCTCATCCAGAATTCAAGCCCAATAATTATAAAATTATGAAACCTTAGAAATTAAGATGACAATTTCCTACTTTTTCTCCATCCAACAACAACAAATTACAACGGTGATATAGAAGACAACCATCAGCATCATAGAGCAATGACGATAGCTACTGGAGGAAGCAATGGTGGCAGCAACAGCGGCAACATCGGTGAAGCTTCCTTTCCAAGCAAAAGCAATAATGACAGTGGAAGGAATGATTCCAACGCTACCTGGGATGTCATTCCTCACTAGAACATCATCGGAGAAGATGACTACAGTTCTAGGGTTGCTTGCAACTTGATGTTGATCACCATTGTAATTTTTGTATCTATTTTTGGAACCTCTTTCGGATGCTGTGTTAGTGTGTTGGCATTTCATTTCCACCTTTTGAGTTCATATTTTTTCCTTTATTTCTGCAACAATAACTTAGTCAATGTAATTGCTTGATTTCCTAAGCTTAGTAGTTGTTAGTAGCATGATTTTCTTAATTAGTTTTATCCACTATATGAAAGTGGCTGCTAGATAGGGAAGTTTGTTATTTCCTCTGTGTATAAATTCTATAGTTTGAATGAATAAAAATACATCTTGTTTTCAATTCTTTGTTGTCATATTTTCTTTCTCATATACCTGTTGTTTTCCAACTTAGTATAGCAACTATGTCTTTCTATTTTTCCAACAGTGGTATCAGAGCTTTAGTTGGTCTTATAGGATCTGCAGAAGAAAAAAATTGAATCAAAAAACCAACATCCAAAATTTTTAACTACTGCAGCTATTTTGATATAGTTTTAATAGCTTACGTACTTCTGTTTTAAACTTGCTATTGCTACTATTTTGAATCTATTTTTAAACAATTTTACATTAGCAACTTTCTCATATTTTTCAACTTGTTTGTTGCTGTCTTTTGAACAATTTTTAAACTTTTTTCAAACTTATTTTAAACACTTTGCAGTAGCACATCTACATCTATTTTTAAACCATTCTTTTAAACAGTAATCAAAATGTCCTCTAGTAGCATTGCTTTAAATCCTCTAGAAGTCTTCAGTGGTGAAAACTATCAAATGTGGTCAGTAAAAATGCAGTTTTATTTAGAGGCCTTTGATCTTTGGGAAGTTGTAACAAAAGATAGGCTAGTGCCTCCTCTACCCAGAGATCCCACCAAAGCTCAAATCAAGTTCAACAGTGACGAAAAAGCAAAAAAAATCCAAAGCCAAAACACTCATTCAAAATTCTATAAGACACTCTATTTTCTACTGGATCGTGGATTGCAAGATAGCAAAGGAAGCTTGGGATAGATTGAAAGAAGAGTATCAAGGATGTGACAGAACCCGACAAATGCAAGTGCTGAATTTGAAGAGGAATTTTGAGTCTCTAAACATGAAAGAGGATGAAACAATTACTACATATTCTGATCATATTTCTTTAATTGTTAACAACATCAGATTACTTAGAGAAGATTTTCCTGACAGTAGAATTGTAGAAAAAGTTCTTGTAACTCTTCCGGAGATATTTGAATCCAAAATATCCTCTCTTGAAGAGTCCAAGGATCTCAACAAGATATCATTAGCTGAGATAATGAGTGCTCTTCAAGCACAAGAGCAAAGAAGAACCTTTAGGCAAGATAAGATTACCGAAGGTGCCTTTTATATGCAAAGCCAACAATTTGGAATAGGGAAGAAGAATTTCAACAATAAGAACAAGAGCAACAGCTACAAATTCCAACCTTGTGCACACTATAGTAAGACTACTTATCTTGAAAAATATTGTTGGTGGAGGCCTGATGCAATGTGTGGTAAATGCAAAAAACTGGGGCACATTACCAAGGTTTGCAAATTCAAGAACAAAGATTGTCAATCTCAACAAGAACAAATGGCAGATGGAGTTTACACACAAGAGGAGCAACTTTTTGTAGCTTCTTGCTTGTCAAACAATGTCTCCTCCAATGAATGGCTTATTGACAGCGGATGAACACAACACATATGCCATAATGCTGCCACGTTCAGAAATCTTGATGAATCCTACAAGTCTAGGGTAAAGTTGGGCAATGGTGAATATGTGAAATTTGAAGGAAAAGGCTTAGTCGTTACTGAAACAAACTCAGGTATGTATTATTTGTGCCTGACATTATCCAAAACCTATTAAGTGTTGTCCAGTTACTTGAAAACGGGTACTCAATAGCATTCAAAGACAAAAGCTGCTCCATTTCTGATCCTACTAGAGTGAAGATGTTAACTACAAAGATGAAAGGAAAAAGTTTTTCTCTTGACGGGAAAGAAGCTAACAAAGTGGTCAAGAAGAAGGGAAAAAGCCACTACCAACAGAAAGTTTAAGAAGAATTTGTCACCAAAATGCCAAGGAGGAGTGTTAGTGTGCTGGCATTTCAGTTCCACCTTTTCAGTTCAGATTTTTTCCTTTATTTCTACAACAATAACTTAGTCAATGTAGTTACTTGATTTCCTGAGCTTAGTGGTTGTTAGTAGCATGATTTTCTCAAATAGTTTTATCCACTATGTGAAAGCAGCTGGTAGATAGGGAAGTTTGTTATTTCCTCTGTGTATAAATTCTGCACTTTGAATGAATAAAAATACTTCCCGTTTTCCAATCTTTGCTGTCATATTTTCTTTCTCATATAGCTGTTGTTTTCCACCTTAGTATAACAACTATATCTTTCTATTTTTTTCCAACATGTTGGGTGTTTAATTAATTTTTTGTGCTCATGTTTCATCTGTTTCACCTTAATAGATATCTACTATGTATTGTGAATTTTATTGAGAAACAAAATATGAAGTTTTAACTATGCTTTTGTTTTTCTTTTGTCCTGCTCTACGGTATCTCTTGTTTGTGTATTGCCATTGTTTTGTCTTGTCCGATGCTAAGAGGATTGTTTATTTATGTAATTCCAATAGACATGGATATCAATATCTAAGGTATTTGTTCTTATGTGGGTTCACATTTTTTGTAAAGCATCCCATAGTAGTAATTCATAATAAACAACATAGTTCCCGTCCATGATGGGAACTTAACAAACTGGCAAAATATCAGTCTCCCATAAATGCGATTTTGTCAAAATTTTAACAAGTTAATTATACACAAATGTCCTAAATTAAGAATAATATCTAATAACAAATGGATTACTAATAAAACATATAGGACACACTACAATAAGGAAGCCATTTGGCTATATTTTTTTGGCAATGTTTTCAAAATCGTAGATAAAAGTAAGCCTTTGGCAACGATTATGAAAAGCTTCACTAAAGGGTTTTGTAAAATCATCGCCAAAGAGTAAGCCTTTGCCGGTGTTTTTCAAAATCGTCTCCAAATGCTTAAATTATTCTTCAAAATAAAATAACTCTCTTATCTATAATTATGAATTCATTAACTTTTAGTTGATTATTTTATGACTGAACATCATATTCATAAAAATAAAATTTAATATTAGCGATTACATAGATTTATAATTTTTATTTTTCTCTTTTAAAATATATGATTTGACAATTTTATATAGTGTCACAAAATTTTCAAATAGTTTTAACATGAAGTTTGTAATTCTCATTATATTCAAATGTATTCTTTATCAATTCTAAAGCCTTAGCCTTTTGTGATGATTTCATAAAAAAGTCGCTAAAGGATCCAAAATCGTGGCAAAAGGGCTAGCCATTTGCAATGCTTTTTTGAAATTGTTGCAATTGGAAAACTATTGGTGATGAATTATATAATCATCACCAAAGGTTGTTCTAATTGTTGGCCGCATATACATTTCTTTGGTGATGGTTTTCAAAAATCATTGCTAATGATCCACCCTTTGGTGACATTTTCCTATAATTGTTGCGAAATGTTACCCAAAGTTCTGCAACATTTAACAAAAACAACATCATTTATTCCATTATAAACATCATCATTTTGGTCTTATTTAAAAACTAATGATGAAGTTGTCTTTGTCTTCCTAACATTCTGGGCAAGAAAATTGTCTTCTTCCTCTGCCAATTGCATTCCAGAAGCTTTGCAAATTGTCTTCTTCCTTTGCAATAGACTTTGTCTTCGGTTGTCCATCCATCCAAGTAATTCTTCTAGCTCATCTACTATTTTCTTTGCTTTACATTTTTCTTTGACTTCATTTTTTAGAGTAAGGAATAGTTATAGTCTATTTGTTGCTTTTTCACTCGTGTATTTGTTCATTGTGGGCAAAACTGGGATTCTAGAATGGGTTTTGGTATTAACAAGTTTTAGAATGCTTGTGAATGTTTCTCCAGAAAGTCCATGTCCATTGATTGCCTGGCCAATGTTTCTTCTGGACTAGTTTTATAACAATGAATGTTCCAGTTACTATTCATGTTAAAAAAGACAAATGAATACATCCACCAGATTCACATATTGATTTTTATCATCCAAATGCTTGTTGACAGAAACTTAAACTTGTACTTCTGATGTGCTTTGTATCTCATTCTTGTAAAAGGAGTAGCAGTAGCTATAGAGATACTAATAGTAATAGCAAGACTTGTAAATTATAATTAGAATTTTGTTTGTTAGTTGTAGAATTGGTCAGAAGGCTTGTAGTCACTTGTAAAACAGAGTATAGAGTGTATCCTATAAATAGAAGCAGTTAAGCTTTTAACAATATAAGTTGACATATTCCAAAAAACTTTCTTCTTCTCTCTACAAACTTCATAATTGTCGGTTGTAAAATGATATCAGAGCAAGTTTGGTCCGGATTATTAATTTCTCAGTTGTTTGTCTGGATGTCTAGTTCCAGTGGCCCAATCTGGTTACTACTGCATTTATTTCAAGTGATAACTGGATGTCCAGTCCTAATTGCACTAGACGGGGAGTGTTAGAGTACCTCAAATTCACTAAACATGAAAATGTTAAAGGGTGTATAAGTGGTAAGGGTCAACTATCCAAATGACTAGTTCTAGTCATTTTGGCAATGGTTGACCCAAACCCAATTCTTATTAATGGGCTCTACACTCTACCCATATTAAAAATTTTAATATGGTATTAGAGCTAGATCTGAGATTTGAATGCATCTTCAGCGTCTGTCGACTACATTGAACGTCAAGAATATCTTGAAGATTCTTACTCTTAGTTGAATTTATCTCTTGTTATTTGATTCAATTCATTTCTATTATTTTGTATCATCATTTTGTGATTTCTCTTTCATAATTCCATGGTTAATCACGAAGAAGCTCGTCAAATACAATCTTTGGCAGTTACTCCAATAGAGGATTCAGCATCACCTTATTTTCTGCACCACTCTGAGAGTCATAGCTTAGATCTTGTATCTCCATATCTAACCACCACAAACTACATCATATGATGTTGGTCATTTTTGTTAGCTATATCTATCAAAAACAAACAGGGATTCTTGGATGGACCTATACCAAAGCCAACTCAGAATAGTCTTTTGTACCATGCTTAGTGTCGTTGCAACAATTACATGTACCTTATATTGAATTTCCTTTTGAAGTAATACACACTGATATCTGGGGCCCTTATTCTCAACAAGATTTATATGGTAATCATTACTTTCTAACTTTTGTTGATGATTTCCAAGGTCACTTGAGTATATCTTATGAAACACAAAAATGAAACAACACATTTGCTTCAATAGTTTCACTCTCTTATACATACTTAATTTCAGAAATCTATCAACTCTATTAAATCTGATAATGAACTTGAATTTTAACTCCCATCTTTCTATTCAGCTAATGGGATCATACATCAGACCACATGTCCTTATACCCCCAATAGAATGGTGTAGCCAAGAGAAAACATCAGCATCTTATAAGTGTGGCTAAAGCATTGCTTTTTCAAGCCAATCTTCCTTTTCAATTCTGGGGAGATGTTGTTCTTACTACCACTCACATCATCAATTGACTCCCAACTTCCATACTAAAAAACCGTAGTCCTTATGAAATTCTTTTCCAGAAAACACCATCTTATACTCACCTTAAAGTTTTCAGTTGTTTATGTTTTGCCTCAAATCTCATTCCTACCAAAAGGAAATTTGATTCAAGGTCTCAAAATTGTCTTTTCCTTGGATATTCTAATGTTACCAAAGGTTATAAAGTTATGATCTCACTTCCAAATCTATTTTCTTGCCTCGAGATCTCATATTTTTTGAACATTTATTTCCTTATCAATCTGATATACCTCTATCTCATATTCCAAAATTTCTCAGTGATTTTGTTTTACTAAACGCATTGTGACAATATGTCTGCTATACACATTTCCAAAAATCTAGTGCTTCATGAGAGGACAAAGCACATAAAAATGGATTGTCATTTCATAAGGGAAAAGATAGTAGCTGGCCTGATTAAACCAGAATTCATAAGGACGAATGAACAATTGGCATATTTGTTTACAAAGGCCTTGTATCCCACACAATTTAATCTACTACTTAGCAAGATGAATTTGACTAATAATCATGTTCATCTTGAGGGGGAGTGTAAAAGGAGTAGCAGTTACTGTAGAGAGACTAATAGTAATAGGAAGACTTGTAAATTATAATTAGCAATTTGTTAATTGGTTTAGCATTTTGTTTATTAGCTGTAGAATTAGTCAGAATACTTTAATCACTTGTAAAACAGAGTATGGAGTGTATCACATAAATAGAAGCAATTAAGCTTCTAATAATATAAGTTGACATATCCTAAAAAAATTTCTTCTTCTCTCTACAAATTTCATAACCGTCAGTTGTAAAAATTCTACCCTAATGTTATACTTAAATCAGCTTTTCATTAATGGCCAGTTACATGTTTATTTAACTGGTATATTCAAATAACAAGCATTTGTGTAAATTTCTCCATTCTAAGTCCTTGTTGACCTTAAATGGAGTCATTTCTCCAAAACCTTGATATGATAAACTCAAAACATGAATTTAGCATGAGGCTTCAGATTGCTGATGTGGCTTTTTAACACACTTTGTCTTAATTTTTGTATTGTCTTGTTCCGAATTGCAATTTATAGTGCAGATGCCTTATTAATTCTTGTTTAATAGGCTAATGCGATATAAAGTGAACGATATGTCTTCGTATGCTCGATCTAAATTGGTTGCTTTTGCAGATGAATTATTTGGCATACATTTTTGGCTACTGATAGCATCTAATCTAACTAACGTATGTCAAAGTTTTTATTATGTTGAATGCATGTAACTTCTTAGTTGTTAATTGAATTCCTTATAAGATTGCTAAGCTGATATCTTTTTATTTAATGACTTAAAAAATTAATTACAAAAATGATGTCATTTTGACTCCAATTCAGTCGACTTTTATATTGTAACGAACATTGTCATCACTACCTAAAGATTAATGAAACCCATCGGGAGTTTTGGAACCCCATATACTTGTTGATCTTATTTTACCTCTCTTTCTTTTGGAGACAAGACATGGTTGGTTAGAGGCTTCTTCAGGGTATATGATTGGACATGGATGAGTAACCACCCACAATTTAATCTAGTAAACAGGACATAATATAGTTATATACCTAAGAGAACCCTAATGTTTTACATTTCATGACTATATTATTGAAAAAAAGGACCAAGGATCACTTTTATAAGTTGCATCAGTGTTGGATCGTGTACGGTCCGTGTATTCACAATACGCTGCGGAAAAGACCATACAAGAATATGACGTATAATCGAAA
>JANZLC010000002.1:25693768-25705593 GCA_026413385.1 Erythroxylum gracilipes | reverse complement strand
AAGACAAAATTCATTTAATACTATTATACCCTAATGAAATGAATCTTTGACCCATTCAATTCCAATGGCTCCAATTACAAGTCCAAAATAATGTACCCAATATTTTAGTGCCCTTGGACAGAAATTTTCGGTACCGAAAACCAGTCGGTTTGTCACTTGGCGATTTTTCAGTCCGAAAATTTTCCCCAGAAAATTCCAGAAAAATTTCTGAAATTTCCTTAAAATGTAAAACACACAAGGAATCACTCCAATTAATTTTTCAAGCACAAATCCCCTATTATTCACAACAAAATTCCATTTAGGCACAAATACCGGGAAAGGTCATGAATGCATGTACAGTTATTTTCATGTGCAAATTTCACTATTCATGTGTAGAGACACGTATGAACATTTCAGAACAATAAACACCCTTAGCCCTTTCCAAATTACCATTCTACCCCTTCCCATCGGGGGTGAGATGTTACACAAGTTGTGGAAAGTTAAGCAGGAATTGTCAGGTAACTCCTGCCTATATGATTCATGAATCTAATGTAGCTATAACTACATCAAGTTCTTGGTAGTTAGATAGTGGAGCGTCTAATCATATTGCCTCCACAATGCAGTGATTCAGATCCAGGAGAAGGCTGACTAAAGGAGAAGAGAAGCTAATGGTCAGCAACGATGAAGAGGTAGATGTTTTGTTTGTAGGAGATGTAGGCTTGAACCTCGATACAGGGTTTGTATTGGTTTTACAAGACACTTTTTATATATTGTCTTTTAGATGAAACTTGATCTCTATATTAGTTTTGGATAAAGAATGTTATCGTTTTGTATTTGATACTTTGGTTGTAAATATTTCTATCAATGCAAGACATATCGGAACTGCCTTCTTATCCTATAGATTATATAAATGTGTCTTACTCCTAACGAAATATATTCCTCTTCTTATGTTGCCTAACCTGTTACTCGAAAGAGAGCCTTTATAAAGGAAACATCGTACTTGTTGTGACATAAACGTCTTACTCACATTTCCAAAGAGAGGGTTGAGAGATTGATAAAGGATAACATTCTCCCAACTCTGGACTTCAGTGATTTGGAAACATGTATCG
Organism: Erythroxylum gracilipes; assembly: GCA_026413385.1. NCBI lineage: Eukaryota > Viridiplantae > Streptophyta > Magnoliopsida > Malpighiales > Erythroxylaceae > Erythroxylum > Erythroxylum gracilipes. The sequence goes on along the minus strand of JANZLC010000002.1, from coordinate 25,704,505 downwards.
ATTGTAGTAGGGGTAAGTTGACTAAGATAAAGAAGAAGGGGTCAACTCATGCTTCTAGTTTATCGGACCTCATATATACAAACGTTAGTGGTCCCTATACAGTCACGTTATGCAATGCTAGAGATTTTCTGACGTTTATAAATGATTATTCCCGCTATGGTTATGTGTTCTTACATAAGGAAAAGTCTGAAGTTCTTGATAAGTATAAGATCTTTAAGACTGAGGTTGAGAACTAGTTGGAAAAATCAATAAAGATAGTTAGATTTGACAGGGAAGGGAAATACTATGGCAAACATGGGGTTGCTAGACAATAAAAGGGTCTGTTTGCCAGATATTTGGAATCAATTGGAATAGTGACTTAGTTCACTATGCCAGGTAGTTCCTGAGCAAAATGGTATGATCGAAAGGCGCAATCACACCTTAAGGGACATGATGAGGTCAATGCAGAGTAGGACTAACCTACTCGAATACCTTTAGGGTGAAGCCATCAAGATGACATTGTATATCTTGAATAAAGTCTCAAGTAAATCAATATCAAAGACGCCTTTTGAACTTTGGGTTGATAGGAAACCAAGCCTTGCACACATTCGTGTGTGGGGCTGCCCTACTAAGGTAAGGTTATATAATCCTTATGAGAGTAAATTGCGACCTCATTCCACTTGTTGCTATTTGGTAGGTTATCCCAACCACTCTAAGGGCTATACATTTTATTGTAGAGAAGAAGGGGTCAGAATAGTGGAATCGCAGACGACTAAGTTTTTAAAATATGATGTCTATAATAAGGGAGGATCTTCATATCCTCCAGGAAATAGCAGGACGGATATTATGATCATTTTGTATCTACCCCTCGTACAGTCAGATCCGGTGGATGAAGGTCCGAGTACCATGCCTATGCAGGCACAGAGACCCATACCTGTTCAGGAAGAGGTTTTTGAGGTACAAGAACCTATGCAGTTGCGCAGATCCACCAGAGAGAGGCGACCTGCTATCTCATCAGATTACATAGTCTATTTAGGTGAGCAAAACTATGACATAGGACATGTTGTAGATCCAATTACTTTTACAGAAGATATTTCTGGACCCCATGCAGACTTGTGGTGGGAAGCAATGAAGGATGAGATGCAATCTATGAGGCATAATAAGGTATAAGAGCTTGTTGATTTACCTCAACATTATAAGCTTGTCAGTTGTAAATGGCTATTTAAGACCAAGAAGGACATATAGGGTCAAGTTGAGCGGTTTAAAGCGCATTTGGTTTCCAGGGAATTCACTCAGAGAGAAGGAGACTTCAATGTTACCTTCTCTCCTATATCCTCGAAGGATGCATTTAGAGTGATTATGGTAATAGTAGCTCATTATGACATGGTGCTACGTTGGATGGACGTTAAAACTGCTTTCCTGAATGGTGACCTTTATGAGGAGGTTTATATGAAGCAACCTGAAGGATTTCAAGATCAAGATACAACTGACAAAGTTTGTAAGTTGACTAAATCAATATATGATCTGAAACAAGCTTCCAGACAATGGTACCTAAAGTTTGATGAGGTTTTGATCTCATTCGGCTTTATAGAAAACAAAGTTGAAAGATACTTATACTATAAGGTCAAGGAGAGCAAAGTTATCTTCTTATTACTGTACGTGGATGATATCTTGTTCGCGTCAAATGATTTGACGATGTTGCATGAGGTAAAGCAACTTTTGGCTAAACACTTTGACATGAAGGATTTAGGTTAAGCATATTTTGTCTTTGGTATGTAAATTCATAGGGACAAATCTCAACATTCATTGAGCCTCTCACAAAGAGCATACATTGAGCGAGTGCTATAAAGGTTTAATATAGTTGACTGTAAACCTATTGTAGCACCTATCTCTCATAGCGAGAGATTATCTTTGGCACAGTGCCCAAAGAATGAAGTTGAGAGAGAGATTATGAGGAATGTCTCGTACTCTAGTGTTGTTGATAGCCTGATGTATGCCCAGGTGTGCATTAGACCAGATATTGCATTTGCTATTAGACTGTTGGGTCGATATCTGACTAACCTAGGTGTAGACCATTGAATGCAGTTAAATGAAAGGGTACCAAGGATTATACGTTGACATACAAAAAAGTCAATGATTTAAACCTCACAGGGTATACAGACTCCAATTTTGCTATGTGTCCGGGTGATCGCAAATCCACTTCAAGTTATATTTTTATGTTGGCAGATGGTGCAGTATCGTGGAAGAGTGTCAAATAGAAACTAGTAACTTTCTCGACCATGCATGCAGAGTTTGTTGCATGTTATGGAGTTGCTGCAAAGGCAATTTGGCTCAGAAACTTGATTTTTGAGTTGTTATGGTAGATTCGATAGCTAGACCTGTTCAGTTATATTGTGATAATCTTGCTGCAATGTTGTTCAGTAACAACAACAATAATATCACAGGGTCTAAGCATTTAGAGGTCAAATACTTGACCATAAAGGAGTTGATTCAAAAAGGTGATGTCGAAGTGGAGCATATCAGGACTAAGGAGATGTTAGCTGATCCATTGACTAAAGGACTTTGCCCACTAGTGTTTGTTAAACATATATCTAGTATAAGAGTGTTAAGGTCCTTAGATAGCAGTAGTTAGGGATCATTGTATTTGCTTCTTAAATGTTTGTACATTTTAATGTATTATGACATTATGGTTGTTTATTAATATAGATGATCATCTTTTTTTATCCTTAGTAATAACTGTTCTTGTGTATAGTCATAATATATATAAAAGCCTTAAGATTTGTGTTGATCGTAAGCATTTTAAATGTCATTAGGCATATATAAAGATTGACTTTGAGCTTATGTTAGCTAGACATATGCAGTTTAGTACGGATATCCATAAATTTGACATGACATAGGGGGTATAAAGTTTAATCCTATAAAGGTTCTCTAATGTAGTTTAGCATTCATTTAGAGAACATAAAAGGTTTTCTCTAATGCTATTTAGCATCCGATGAGAGAAAACAAGGTTTGCCCTAATGCTTTTTAGCATTTGGTAAGAGAAAACAAGATTTCTCTGCTGTAATTTATCATAAAGTTGGAGAAAATCAAGACCTAAAAACGAAGATGATACGTATTAGATCATACAGGTATCATCCTAATTTGTCACACTCCTTTTTCCCATTTATGTTAGTAAGATATTAGATATTCGTTATTATACTAGACTTGTGTTATACATGACACTTGTGTTTGATATTTTTTTGTATCGAAAGCCTTACAGGACGGAATGTTAGACTTTCATTACCTTTGGATCAAATGTTTTTTAATTTTTAAATTTGGTACCAATACAGTAGCGTGACTTAAACTAAGTTTCAAACTATTTTTAAACTTGAGCTAAAACTACAACTAATGATTGTCCCAGGGGGAGAATGTTGGACAATTTTGTTCTTTCTCATTATGTTGGACAACTATTAATTATATTTTTTGGTTTTCAATAACTTATCGATTAAGTTATATAATTTGATCCAGATAAGGGTAATAAAGTGACCTAATAAATGATCTAAATCAATGGGTCGAAGTCCATGAGAAAAATAGATCTCAATTAGTATAGACCAGACTCATATCGAGCTTGTGATAGGAAAGCCCGATATGAAAGCTATATATAAAGTTTAATATCTCTTGCAATTGCTCATATCATTCGTAAGTATACAAATCATCTGACCCGTTAAGAGTACTTACGTATTAAGAAAACTATAAAAAGACGTTAACTACGTGTCGGTAAACGTTTCCCGTGAAGGTCCCAGGAGATTGGAGCTCATTTTGGCCACAAAAACTGCTTAAGAAGTCAAGATGGAACCGCAATAAGGTATTCCGCGTTTCCTTCGTTTTTAACTCTTTCATGAAGGATCGTGGACATGTAATAAGGTCTATATTACGTGTTACATTAACATTGCATCCTATACGTCTCTGGATAGTATATAAACTAATAATTGAACTTTTTAAGAATGGTTATATTGAGAATACTCGATCTATGTTATAGTACATTATAAATCATATTTGGAAATACTACTCTATTGTTATGGCTGAAATCAAAGTGTTTGCATTTGTTTAGAAGCTATACGATTTGCCAAAATCACAAAAATCATAAGGCTGATTATAATTATGATCACATTTCTACATCTAAAATTATGACTGAAACATGTAATACAGTGTTGTGTTGATAGTAGATAACTGATGGCGTATCCATCAATATAGTAGATTTTGAAGTGAAAGTTCAATTTAGGGTTGAAACACAAAACAGTATGATGGATATGAAGCACCCTGTTTTGCTTATCTAGACAAATCAATTGACATTGTTTTAATAGTAACTGAAATCCATTATTTTTAATTTCCATAATAGCTAACAAGCATTAGAAATAACAACTTAGATAGGAGAAACTTAGTGATAACTCTAAAATCCAGCTTCACAGTCCTTCAAAATAAGCAACACCAGAAGATTGCAACCACGAGCCTCCCTGTATCAACTGTGCTACGGTGAACTTGTTGGCTTCACTAGCACTAGTAATCACATGGTAACCAGCCCATTTCACTCTTTTACTAGTACCCGCACCTGGTCCTCTGTTCAAATACTCCCCATAGTACAACGTTTTGAGTGCAAAATCCTTGTCCCAGATGGACCATCCTGAAGGGTCAATGTGGTCACCAATTGAGGACTGCATAACAACAGTCCTGGAATACTCCTTCCAGGGACGGCCCAAGTAGGATTTGATGGAGCCCTTAACAGGTTCAAGGTCGGAGCTTGCTATGATGTCACATTTTTGGATGGAAGTCCCGGTGTTTTGGTTTGGATCAGTTCGACCTTGGGCTGTGACCATATTTTGTTGATTGCTCATGGGCTTTCGCGCCACTAATTTGCAGTTCTGGAACACAACAGCTGCGTCACCAAATATGAAGTCTACTGTCCTGTGATGTAGCAGTCCCTGTAGAACTGGCGTAGGCTGTGGGCGTAGAGGGTGTCTTGGTAAGCATCAATACGGCAACGATTTATCACAGACTTGTCAGCTCCAACACGAAGTGCCACAGCCTGATGCTTTTGTGGCCCAGCTGTGTTTTGAAACCAAATGTCCTGTGCTATGAATCCGTCACCTACAGCAGCTGCATTTGCAAATCAGGCCTAGTTCAGTACTTTTTTTTTCATGTCAAATCAAAGACACTACCGTTGCTTATCATTTTCCATTAAGATAGTATATAATTCAAAATTCTGTGTAATATTCTGCTATTTTAAATTCTTTTACAATTTAGTTAGCGTTTTTGTTTAGTTAATGAATCTAATCGTGTCAGCTAAACTCTAAAGTTGATTGATAATATATATATAAGGAGACTGAAATGAAAATGTCAAAATTCAAATGTGAACGAGCAGAAATGGAAGGCAGCTATTATTTACTTTACCTACGGTAGCAGACTTAAAAGTTGTGGATCCATCGACCACATTCAAACTACCGGTTATGATGGTGGAATCCATGCCATCTCCGACAAGCATCACATTCTTCTTAGTCTTTCCGATCTCAACATTCTCTTTATATGTTCCCTTCTTCACATAAATGACGTACCTCGTGTTACTCTTGTCCGGTACCGAGGCCACGGCGTCTTTTACAGTACTGTATTTCCCACTCCCATCTTTTGCCACAATAACATCAGCTTTGATGCCCTTTGGCGAAGCCTGCAAAAGTTTTCGATCCCTGCTCGTAACCCACGAAGGAAAATCTACGTTAATTGGAAAGATGGCATCTTTCCTTGGAGAGGAAATTGCAACAAGCATGGCTAGAGATGCTCTTGCTTGCAATATTATGTCCTGGACTCTTGACTCCATAGCTAATTTGGCTGGACCATTTAGCCCATCCAAGCACGTGACATGGTTAGTGAGAACACTACTAAGCCATGTGTGCGCATTTGCATGAGACTCGCTGGTGATTCTTGCAAGAGCTACTATGGAGTCCTGGATTCTATCCATGGATAGTTCCATCAGCTCAACACAATCAGTTAGAGCCGCTTGTTCTCTGGGATTGTTGATCCTATGGGTAATAGTAGTGGCGGTTTCGATGGTCTTCCGGATGTGGAACGTGGATTTCCTTAACAGGGCTTGAAGTAGGTTAACTTGGTTGAGTTTGACGCTTGTGTTTGAGGCTATACCTGAGACCAAGGCTAAGCATGATGGTTTGTCTAGTGCAGGGTCACATATGTTATGAAATTGGAGAGATATAAAATGTTGACGAACCAGTGTAACTGAGCCTATGATAGCAGCTAAGAAGAGGAGTAGATAAAGTCCTCTGTGGCGAGAAGCTCTGGGAGTGTCTAACAGAGGCTGATGGGTTGTCGCCATGGCAGTACCACTGCTTCACACTTTGATATGGTTATCGCGTTTTTATAGCCCCAGATTAAATTAGATTAATATATCCTATAATGATAATTTATAAAAATCAATTTCAGATTTGATTAATATGAAATTAATTTCCTTTTTATAAGACAAAGACCAATTTTGGAGTAATTATTTTCCCAAACTTTCATTTCGGGAACTCAAGAGTCAAAACTCAAAAGTATCTAGAGCCCACAATTATTACATTTCAGAGTGCATAAGCGGGTTGTAAGCTTATCATGAATCCGCTATTCCTATTAATACAGCGCAATCATGTTTTCGCCTAAATATGATATTGTTTTATGTTTATATTAGCTTGTATTAACCTTATTTTTTCATCTCAATACGGTATCGTTTTATATGCAAAAATAAAGTTATAATAGATTAATAAAAACAAAGGATCTAAATCCCTTTAACTTCCCCCCTTTTTCATGCTCTTCCGGGGAAAAAAACATTCATGACTTCATTCTATATAATTATTATATATTTTATTAAAATAATATTTTTAATCGCTAATAATAACTAAATAGTTAAATGATAAATACTGAATTTTTCTTTCTAAATCTTAAGAAAATAAAAATTTATAACTCTACAACATAAAATATATTAGAATGAGTTCGAATATAAATAAGAAAAATTTTCTATTAAAAATTGAATTCAAGTCAATTAAATTTTTGCAAGGGCACGATTTTAATTAACAAAAAAGTGCCTTTGAATTGAATCACTCTATTCTATAAGTTTGTTTTGCACATAATTTAATTAAAAAGATTAACCGAGTGTAAAAATGTTTGTAACAAAGTAAATATGTCAAGCTTAAAGTATTACATTTGGATTATCCTTTTTTTAATTAGGACAATTCTACCAGTCAAATATAAACACTTTCGACTGTAGTTTCTTTTACCAAAGAAAAATAAAAAGTTGTTCATGTGATGATGGCGGATTCAAGTTGTCTTATTCAAATGTTCACTCCGTAGAAAAGGAGGGATGGCATAAACAAAGTAAGCAAATTAGCAAAAGCCTTTCTTTTTCCACTCACCGTCTCTTGAAAATTCCACCACTTACTTTGCCATTCATGTTATTTTATTTCACTATACGACCAAGTCTTCTAGTTAGGAGGAAAAGAAAGTATAAATGCTTATCCCTCGCTGTATTGATTGTTCAGCTTTTTAACCATAGTTTAGTAATGGCTTTTGTCCTGATGTGTATCATTAGGGATTGGTATAATTGGTAATTACAAGTAGCCGAGGGAATAGTTGCACGTGATCTGGCTTCAGCTTCCACTGAAATGAATAACACAGCAGATATTGACGATGACAAACCCTAATATTTTCTTTTATATGTAATGTATAGATCGAATCACCTTTATTTGATTTTCACATGCACTAATGACAGACAGACATGTCTTTCGATGTGGAGTTGTTTATTCACCTCCCTATTAATTAAGTGGAGGACACCAGTAGTGATTATTTGTCCTCGTTGATGTTAGCATTTTAAGGCAGTATTTAATATCGTAATATGGCCGACAAGTTTATGAAGATGGAAACAAGAGCTACATTAGTTTATGTCCAACTGGTTAGTGGTTATATTATACTTGCGAAAGTTCTTTCTGCTCCACTTTCTCTTTTATTTCGTGAATACGGTCCAGCTCTTCTTTTTTCCTTCCTGCTTTCAACATATGTAATCATCAGTTCTCTGGTCATTTACTCAGGTCCAAGGCTCAAACTATATTGGGATCCTTTCCCTTTCTCAGGGATTTTAATCGGATTCCACCTATTTATGATCCACTCCTTTTTCGGCCCTCCTTCAAAGAGAGGTTTAACTTGTAAAAGCCCTGGGAGACTGAAATTCAAACCTCGTACAGAACAGGCTCCATTTCCATTACTTGTTATAAAAACAGATTCCGCCAAAGCTATAAATACCACACCGAATTTAGTATTGGAATCAACGGTACGGTGTTACAACTTATCGTTAGGACTTTTCATTTCAAATAATTTTTTTAAAAAATTATAAAATATTTTTTAAATGTTATAAAATTACAAAACAGCTCCGTAAGATATTATATTAGATTTTTTTTTACTTTACTTCAGTCTTAAATTAAGAAATTATATTGATATAAATTTGATATAAAAATATTTTTAATAATATTATTTTTACATAATTATCATAAATTAATACGAGAAAAAGATCGTTTGTCTCTCACATAGATATAAAAATAAGATAAATACAAAGTAAAAAATATTCATTTATAATGAGTAAATTTAATTTTAAATGTTATATTGACATATGTCAAAAGTTATTATAATAATTTTTAAATGTATGCACTAAAATTATTATGTTATCAATATGAAATATATAAATTTTAAAAATATTTATTAAATAGATTTAAATTATGTTAAACTAATATATTTAGTTATGTATTCTATAATCACTTTGAATAAGTCCAATTATATTTAAATTTTTATTTAATACATTATTGTTTTTTGTTTACTATTTATTAAGTGAATTGGAGATAATTTTATCATACTCCTTTTTATTTCTATGTAATTATTAATTTATTTCGGAGAAATTTAAGGTTTTTTAATTTAGTCCTAAAAATTTTAAAATAATAATTCTTATTAGTATTTGACTAATATTTTGGTTATTGCCTATTACTAACCGGTACCAATTGACAGAACTAGTGTCAATCAATACCAAAATTTGATTCGAAGCTCTCTTGTTCGGTACCAATTTTTCATTGAAATGGTCGGTACCGGTTGGGTATGGTATGATATTCAAATTACTTGGTTGATTTCAAAACCTTTGAAACTTCCAACAAGAACTGACTTGATATATAAAGAAGTTAAAGGCAAGTCTAATATATAGTAACTAGTAAAAAATTTAAGGCAAACTATGCTACTAAATACATACTTATCCTATTAAAGACGTATTTTTATTCTCCTCTTAGAATCAAATATGTTATTATGAGATCCCAAGTTATAATACCAATCATTTGTTGTATCAGGAGGGAAGCATAGGCACAAGTTAATGAGAGGATAGCCAAAGGTGTCTGGAAATGGAAACAATCCGTCTTCCAAATAAATATACATACAGTGCTTAAGTGTAACATAATCTCTAAATACATCAAAAAGGGTAATTTCAATTTTCCTTTAGATGAAAAGCAATAACATCAATAAAACTATTCTTTGGAAATGTGCAAGGGCCACTTGCATGTCGAAATTTGATAAGTAGATATTATAATTTATTTTACACTCATATTTTACATTATTTTAAATTATTCACATAACACTTTTGAGTTAAATTATTGCATTTTCTTATTAATTATTTATGTTAGTTAATTTTATACTTTTTGTTAAAAATATATACATATATATCTAATTTGTATTAAATAATTTTTTATAGATTTGATGGTGCCAAAAGAAGCAACTCAAAAGGCGGCTAAGAAGTGTAAAACGACAACGCAGCATAGAAGAAGACACAGCCAAACAGCAGCCGGGAAGGCCAAAATGCACAGCCAGTCCAACAAAACATAGAAACTAGGAAATAAAATGTAAGAGAGGAAAATGACGCAATAGAGAAATAGGAGGAGCAAAACGCAACGCAGTAGCTAGTAGAGACCAGTACCAAAATGCAGTACCAACAAGAGCGAAATGCAAACAACAGATAAGCAGTACCAACAAGCTCGAAATGCAAACAACAGATAAGAATAGAGTAGTAGAAATAAATAGAAACGAAAAAGCAGCAGAGAAAAAAGCGCAACAAAAATCCCAACATGCAACTCTAGGAGTGTCTCGTGAGGCTATAAACAGGCAACAGTAGAAGGAGAAAAAAAGGAGATAGCGGTCACGAATAAGGGTGTTTGTGAGAGTTTGACACTCACAAACACTCTTATTCGATTAGTTCAAAGTTAGTAGAGGAATTTTTCAGACCGAGAAAGGGCTAGTATGAGTTTTGAAAGTGGAACACTTAAGTAAGTTTTCCTAATCCTTTATTCTCCTTATTTATGGTTTTTCAAGCTTGGTTATGATTAATTGTTTAATTTAATTATAGGTATGTTGATTTGAATAGTTGAGATATTATTTTTTATTTAATTCAATTGATTACCAATTGAATTTAATATTTATGCAATTGCCGAAATTTTGACGTCAAATTTTAATTATTGATTGTGTTTCTTTGTGTGTGATGTGTTGAGTTGGCTCAATTTCTAAAAGCAAAAAGGAACATATATACATGGTTATTATGAGCACAATACATTAAGCCATACAACTAACTTTACATAAAAATATAAAAGAAATCCAAAACTAAAACAATTATAATTATGGAAACTTATGAATTATGTTAAGCTAATATGTAAATAAAAAGAGGAAGGG
>JANZLC010000002.1:25670580-25693672 GCA_026413385.1 Erythroxylum gracilipes | reverse complement strand
TGTAAATAAAAAGAGGAAGGGATATATATTTATATATATATATATATATATATATATATATACATATATATATATATTTGGATTTTATTTTTGTTCTAAGAGTATATTGTAAGTTTATTAAGTTTTTATGTTGTATCTTAATTATGTGGTTAAAAAAAGATGTTAGTGTGTTAATGATGTTTATATTTTATTCCTTTCATATAAGCGAAATTATTAGGATGTAATTCTCTCTTTTAAAAGTATTGTAATTAATAAATTAGATTAGTAAATTAACTTTTCTCGCGGGATCAACTTTTATTTGCTATACACTAAAATTTCCATACATCTTTAATAAATTGAAAGTAAATTAGGATTTAATTTTATACCCGTAACGATATGTATCAAATTTTGGGGTTACTGCAGGGGAAATATTTATTTACTTAGTTAATTTATTTTTAAATCATATTTAACAATTCTTTTGTTTTTGAAGTTGTTTTATGATCATGCTAAAGTAATGGTGTTTGAAGCAATTTTGTTGGAGGAACCTTGACCGTAGAGGAGGATGTTTAGCCAACGAATAAAACGAAGGCGCTGTTTGGAAGGCAACCAGACCAAAAAAAATCATATTTGAATTTCTTTCCCTTTAGCTCATTTTTATTCATTTTACATATAGTTATTTATTTTCATTTAAAAATTAATATTTTTTTCTATTTTATATGTTTATTTTGCTTGAACATTCCTTTTTCTGCATTTAGCTATTACATTAAGGACACTCTGAATATAAATACATAACTTGGTTGTTTGAGTATTTTATTAGCCAAAATTAAAAATAAATAAAAATTGTCTAGGAAATTGAGTTGCTTGCTTAGGTTAGTTGTTTTTGACATTATTTTGTTTTATATGTATGCATTTAGTTTTATCACCACAAAAAAGGAACAACAAATTGTAACATTATAATTGATGGATTAGCGAGTTGCATAGGTTATTTTCTTTAACATAACAAGTTTTAAAACTCTTTTGTTTAATTTTAGGTTCATACTTAAAGAGAATTAACCCTTATTTAATAAATTTAGCTTATAAGCAACTGGAAGTCTTATTTTAATTTTACATACATAGCATAAAGGTCAGACTTTTAATCAACTTAACAATATCTAGTATCCTTGGTGATGTTCATTTACTTTTGATTATTGGAGAAATACTTGATTTGACCATGAAAATTTAATTTTCTATAAAAATGTTATTTATCAAGTGCCCCTTTGAGATAAACAAAGGTTATTAGGGGAACACTTTATAAAAAAGTTATTTTTAATAATCAAGTGTCCCTTTGAGATAAAAAAAATGGTTACTGACGAAACACTTAAGGATAAGTGACCATGTACTTCTTTGAGATCATAAGTAAGGTGAGAAGATGAGCTAAGCACAAAGGGTAAAGTGCCTATTGTGTTAGGAGCTAATGATGATGATGATGATGATGATGATGATGAATATTCAAGTCAAACGAGGATGCTTTGTATATGAATTATTATACTGACATTGCTTATAGACTAAGTTTATTAAGATGAAGTGTGAGGTTAAAATTTTGAAGATGTTTTAAAAGATGTTATGCTGATGATTTTTGAACATGTTATTTATGATTTTCATAAATAAGTTTTTATTTACTATTTAGTTTTTCTTAAATCTAATTGCTTCTATGTGAGGTATGGTGGTAAACTAGATTTATATTTTCATTATATTGTTGTTTCAATTGAGGACAACCATAAGATAAGTGTGGAGGAATTTGATAATTAGAAATTATAGTATATTATATACCCATATTTTACATTGTTTTACATTATTCACATGAGACTTTTGAAATTATTGCATTTTCTTATTAATTATTTAAGTTAATTAATTTTATATTTTATTGCCAAATATATATATATATATAATTTTTATTAAATATTTTTTATAGGTTTGTTGGAGCCAAAAGAAGTAACTCAAAGGGCAGCCAAGAAGAGTAAAACAACAACACAACATAGAAGAAGACATAGTTACATAGCACTCAGGAAGACCAAAATACACCACACGGTCCATCAAACTACAGAAGCTAGGAAATAAAATGCAAGAGAGGAAAACAATGAAGCATTGAAATAGGAGGAACAAAACACAATGTAGTAGATAGTAGAGACTAGTATCAAAATGCAGCACCAATAAGAGTAAAATTCCAATAAAAGATAAGAACAAAGTAGTAGAAATAAACAGAAATGCAAAAGCAACAGAGAGAAAAGTGCAACAAAAATTCCAACCCGACGTTTTCTGCACCAACTCTTTTCAAAATGGAAGAGATAAGTAGAAGCTTATCAAAGAGCCAACAACATGCGACTTTTGGAGTGTCTCGTGAGGCTATAAAAAGGCAGCAATGGAAGAATAAGAACAGGAGCAACCAATCACAAATAAGAGAGTTTCTGAGAGGTGTGACACTCTTCTAAGGCAGGTTAAAACGAGGAGTCATTCCAAGGAGTTATTGGGGTGATAAGGAACCAGTTCCCATCTATTTGAGCCGGTTCAAGGTTGGTAGTGGAAATTTTCAGACCTAGAAAGGGCTAGACCGAGGTCTGAAAGTTGAGCATTTCAATGAGTTTTCCTAATCCTTTATTCTCCTTATGTATGATTTTCCAAGCTTAGTTGTGATTAATTGTTGAATTTAATTTTAGACATATTGTTTTGATTATTTAGGATATTATGTTTTATTTAATTCAATTGATTATCGAGTGAATTTAACATTTATGTAATTCTTGAAATTTTGACGCCAAATTTTGGTTATTGATTGTGTTTCTTTGTGCTTGACATATTGAGTTGGTTCAATTTGTAAGAGTAAAAAGGAACATATAGAAACTAGCTAGCTAGTTTTCTATAATTAATTTGTTAAATATCTTGGATTATCTCGGATATATCAAAATTTTATGACTAAACTAAAATTCTAAACATACTTGTTCATTTGTAAATATTACGTTAGATGAATATTTTATTTCTTTGATTTCTAAACTTGATTTGAAACACAAACCCCATCTTTTTATTTACATATTAGCTTAGCATAATTTATAAGTTTCTATACTTATAACTGTTTTAGTTTTTGGATTTCTTTTATATTTTTATGTAAAGTTAGTTGTATAAATATAACTTAAGGATTTAATTTTATATGCCTAATGACACATATCAAAAATATGGTGTCAACTCTTTTGGTTTAGTTGGGGATTCTTAAAATTCTGTTAAGGTGTACATTTTCAAATGTTTCTCCAACAACTTATAATATGAAGATATATGGTTACATAATAGTTGACCATTTGAAAGGAAAATGTGGCAATCTTAACATTAAAGATGTTTATCCTTATCTATTGATTACTTTTTTTGATGGAGATATTTACCAAAAGTACTTGTTTGCTTATATGGAGTAAAAGTACAATGGCTAATTCTTTTCAAAACTAATTTGAGAAAACAAATCATTTGATAATGTACTTAAGAACTCCTCTTCATGGTAATCCTAGTTATAATCAACTAACTCATCATATTTGGTAATTCTTTTGGATATATGTCAATAATTCTCTAATCCTTGTGGTTATATACATATTTGCAGTATGTATCCTAGTTAAATATTAAGAAAATCTTGTATTTTTAGATTATTTTACTTTATTTTTATTTTGTATATTGATGCAATTGTTGGGTTTGTTACATTAGGAGAAGATAAAATTGACTAGAGAGATTGACTAGAGTAGTTAAACGTAATAGAAAATTTTTCACTTATATCCAAGTTAGGTTAGAATTTAGGAAGAAAAAGAACCCCCTAATGTTAACTAACTAAATTCTTTAGGGGAAAAACCAAAAACAATGTTTGTTTTTCCTTAAGGGAATCTCATCTAAGTATGGCTACAAGGAACTTATGGCTAATTTATTGATCTTAAATATATTTTGCATGTTTCAATTTGTAGTTGAATCATACAAGATTAATAAATCAAACTAAATTTAAAGTTTTCAATGACAAAAAAAGTAAAAAAGGGAACTTGAATTTATTAAATAAACAAGAGGAGCAGGCATTAGAGGGGGAAAAATGTCATCCTATATGAAGAAACTTCCATGTAGAGAAGGAATCATATGAAACATGTGAAATAAATTAATTAATTAAGTAAACACAAGATGAAGTGCTAACCCTTATTTAATTTGGTAAAGAAACTTTAAGAAGTTGCCTAATTATCGAGAATGCACTCATATGTCAAAAGAGGAAGAGGAAGCAGTTTAACTATAAAACTTGACTAAACCTTAAGTCATACTCATCTATAGGCAGCTGGAGGTTACCACTGAGAAAGAAGGCAATGCCATTAGTACAAAATGAGGGCTTAGAACTAAAAGTGCTAATGGTATGTTTAGACACAATAAAAGCCAAATTATTTAGTTTCATAGAAATGTCATCCACACCTACTATCTTCTATCCCTAAAAACTCAACATGGAACTAGGCTAGTAGACAGAGGCAAGAGATGATCTATCATGATCAAAAAGTTGGTAATAATGGATTTATAAATACCCTCCCTACCATTTCAACTTACTCCTCCATTTCCTTTCTCTTTCTTTCTTAACATAGAATCCCTTCTTCTTTACTACCTCCTAAACCCACCCTAATATAAAGACATCAATATACAACTTAGAAGATAATATTAATCCAGGGAAGATAAAGAAAGGCAAAAGAGGGTACTAAGTAATCACACATATTACCTTCTGTGGATTTTGCATAGCTGTCAATAAACAAAAGAAAAAGAGGGCACTAAGATAATCTTCAGTTATAATTGATTAATTAAGTTCTTAAGTAAATTAACATGGACTTTTAATATTAGAAAAGTTATACACGTTTGTGTTAAGGCTGTCGCTTGATATCAAATTAGTGAAGATAAAAGCCACTACTACTTTGGAGTTTTTTAGCTGTCTAAGTTAGAGTTTTGTGCCACCTTCTTCTAAAGGTTAAAACATGGTTGCATTCATCAATAAAAGGAAGAATAGTTATATAGACAAGCAAAATATATGGTTGGAAGAGAAATTTTTTAAAAGGGTTAGTGTTTGTATGGTTGTTGGTTTATGCATAGGTGATAGGTATTGTAAACTGAAAGTAAGTAGTATATGTTGGCTTCGAAGGTTGTCCACTACTATGAATTGTGTTGGTTCTATTAGTGTTATGCTCTAGAAGCCAATCATTAAATGATTGTATTCTAATAGTTATATTCATGAATTAGACGGTTTATATCATGTTGTTCCATGAGTTTTCATTATTTATGGACTATTTGAGTTGAAGACTTGGATTGTAGAACTCTGTAATGAAAATAATGATTACTCTGAAGTGTCACTAATCTTGGTAATTAACATGGAATATTAATTGACCACTAAAAGATTAGTGTGTGGATTAAATGATGGTGATGCTCTACAAGCCATTTGATAAGGTATTCGACAGACTCTAAATGAAACATTATTAGGATTATGTTTACGTCATTATTGTTTCATACATGTCTTGAATTCTATAGCATGAGATGTTCATTTTCTTACATGAGAAATGTGTATTTATTGGCATTGTCCAATGCTAACCGTAACAAGTAGCTTTATAGAAAATGCCATAGTATGCTTGACTTGTGTAGAGGATAAATGTTTATCAAGAATATTGTTGTCCCTCATATATGATATAAGCGATAATGTCTATAGGCCCTTAATAAAGTAATATTGTATGCATGCAATATGATTAAGGAGTTAATCATATTTATGTTGTACTTTGGAAATCAAGAAAGAATAAAGCGACAAGAATGACATATTCCAATCTTACACTTATTCAGGATATTATGAGACAAGAGAATTAACACGAGCAATTATTGTTTCGGGATTGTAATTTGTGTACGATACTTATCATCTATGTCATTTGAGTAATTATAATGCATTTTGCTAGATACCGTTTGTGATGTCTAGAATTAAAAAAAGGTTTTAATTCTATTGTTAACATGACATAGATCCCAATGGGTCCATCATAAAAGATTTGATTAGAAAAAAGAAATTATTCTAGTATATCTTATAGAAATATGAATATGATGATAAAATTAATTATAAATGTTACAATTATTTTGGTCGTTATATGGTATTAGAATCAATGTTATTAGATAACAAAATTTAAGCTTAGATAAATTTATTTGATATGTATGACATGTCATATAAATTTAATGCTCAACAAAATAATACATATAATTATATGTTAATTGGGACAAATGTTTAATGAGATTAAATGGCAAAGTGGCAAACTGCAAAGTGGAAATTAAATGAAATTTACAATGCCAAATATATTAGAACGTGGGTTGTCTATGCAAAGAACATAAGAATATGTTTAAACCCTTGTGAATTTTAACCTTATGATGCTTTGATCCTTTGTTTCATTTAAACAATGGCAATTAAGACTTTTTCAAGAAACCCTTTTAACCCTAGTTTTCCAAAAAGTAAGACGAGATTTTTGGTACTCCCTCCTTTTTTAGGTACAATCGTTTCTCTCTTCTCTATTTTTCTAGCAGTTAGCTTCTTCTTTGTTTTCTTCTTAGCTACCGATTCTTTATTCTTCTCATAAGCCCAAACTTTCCTTTTCCATTTAGCTCATGTGTTGAGTAATAAAACATCCATCTTTTTATTTATTTTGGGGATTTTCTAGGATCAAAGATAAGCCATTGAAGTACCATCTAGCTATGGGAACCACTGGGCTTTCTAATCAATCTTTGGTGGAAAATTTAGAGTGCATTTTACTTGGTGTAAAGGAGACATGGCCATAAGTAAGAAGACATAGCTATGAGACCTTCTATTTGGTTTGGAGACCAAGTTCAAGGTATAATAGTTTATATGCTTTGATTTGTGTTATATTGGCTTATTAATTGGTTACAAGATAAGATCTTTTGGGTTCTTATTGGTTTTAGAATTTTTGTTTTAATCCACTTCAACCCTCACAAAATCGATAGGTTCTTTAGTCTTTCTTTCCTCCTAAAAGACAGTTTTGTATACTATAAAAGCAAAAAGGGTGCTAAGTGATGATAAATCTATAAAAATGACTGTAGTCATCCAAAATTAGACCCATTACCCTCTAAAGGATGGCATACTTGACAAAGACTATTTCATCTTTAATTATCTTATATTATAAATAAACTTAAGAAGAACTGTTGGAATGGAAATAGGAAGATCACAATTTAAATAAGATTGAAAGACATATGACACAAAATATTATTATGAGTAAAAGATGAAATTATAATAGAACTACTCTCCTACTATAATTATAAATACTAATTTATAACTTAAAAACTTATAAAATTAGTATCCTTACAAGTTTTATTAATAGATACTTGAGTTTGTTTACTAATATAGATAACAACAAAATAGATACGTATTTATAGATGAATCAAATTAATTATAACCACACATTTCAATCTGTTGTAATTACTACACACACTAACATTTACTTTTGCACTGTAAATTATTTATCTTTATCTAGATATTTTATAAATAATATCTAAAATTTTCTAATATGAATATCATCTAAATATCGTGATTAATATCTTGATTCTTCTAATAATATCCGACTATAACATTTGATTAAGAACCAATCAATCTTCACACTAGTGTGTCATTGGCATGTTATTTATTTTTTATCATATTGCATAACAATCGAAACTAAACCAACCTATTAATGTCGATTGTTTTTATCATAAAATTTTCTATACTTTTGTATGTAAACTTTTTACATATCCATAGTTCCTTCTACCACTCTCTCAATACTAATATATGCATAATTTTTTAATGAAATGTTGGATTCTTTGATAGATACAAGGTACTCTGATTGTCACAAGATAATGAAACCTTCTATTATTTATCTTTGTGTTCTTTCAACATTATGTAGTGGTAATATATTCTATTTTTATTGTTGATGTAACCATTAAGTCTAGCTTTAAAACTCAACAAATAATCTTTCTAATAAACATGAACATCTAACTTGTAATTGATTTATTTTTATCAAAGTCAACTACATAATTAGACAATTTATCTACTAATTAGGGATAAGGTTGCATACTACTAGACCTCTCCAAATCTCACGTGTCATTAGGATTTCTACTGGGTTGTTACTGTTGTTGTTGTTGTTATTGTTATTGTTGTTGTTGTTGTTGTTGTTATTGTTGTTGTTGTTGTTATTGTTGTTGTTGAAATCAACTGCACAATTAGAGTTGACATATCCTTTAACAATAAAGTTTAATCCTCCATTGTAACTTAATCCTCCATTGTAACTTAACATCAAATATCACAATTTAATGTATCTTGAAATCCTCTTTACAATATTTTAAAGTTCTCTACAATAATTTAACATGTAACAACTAACTGCTCTCACGACATAAGCAATGTCAATCTAAACATTAAACTCTCTATTGTAGATTCATAGGATACTATAGATATCTCCATCTTCTTATCTTTATTTCTAGAGCTCATACTTGAAGATAACTTGAAATTATTAAGAATAAGGGTTAGATATTAACTTACAATTTTACTTATTTAAGTGTTGCAAAGCCTTAGTTATATACATTTTCTAAGAAAGCGAAATCTTTTTATTATTTCTATCATAGTGTATTTACATCCCTAAAATCTTGTTTGCTGCTATCAAATCTTTATTTCAAATTTTCTAATCTATTATTCCTTTAATTATTTAATACATTATTTATAAGAGCTTGTAACCAATATGTCGTTTACATACAACAACAAGATAATAAAATCTCTTAAAATGTGGACAAGGGGTTATACTATGTCTATTATATCTAAGGCTAATGATAAAGGAGTCATATCTCTTATATCAATGCATCAGTGTCTGTTTAAGATCATGTAGAGATTTTCTCTAAAATAACTAAGTTCAATTTTCTTTTTCCTTCAAAATCTTTTAATTGGAGTCTTTAATTTTTTTTAAATATCTCTAAAAAGAAAAGTATTTTTCACATCTACGTATTATATATGTAAGTTAAACACATAATATATTGTTAGGACTATTCTAATTGTAATAAGTTGAACCATAGGAAAAAATGGTTTATTGAAGTTAATTCCTTTTTTTGATCATATCCTTTTACCACCAATTTTACAATATATTGCTCCACTTGAATGTCATCATTTTGTTTGATCTTAAAATCTCATTTATTACCAATTGGCTTCCTTCCTTGTGGTAATTGTACAATTTTCTAAGTTTTACTTTTATAAAAAGATTCAATTTCTTCCTAAATTATTGTCATTCATTAAGAGATATGTGGATTTTAAGTGCTTCTTAGAGAGTTAATGATTTTTTATCCTTAACATACGATATTGTCCTCCATTATATAATCTGAGTACCAATTTGATGATTTTTTGTGTGATTTAATAAATGAAATTCAGCCTTATTAATTCTTAAACATCTTTATCTAATGTTTTTTTCAAAAGAAGTCTTTTTTTAATTCCTTTTCCATTTGTATCACAGGTGAAATCCACACTAGCAAATATCTTAGGGTAGTGGGACTCCATAAATAATATTCTGTCATTTCTTCAATATATCCTCAATATTGGTATTTTCTAAATTTTGGATCTAGATTTGTGATTTCTTGGTCATTATATATCATCTCTATATGACTTCCAAACATATAGAGGTTGGAATATTCCATTGTCTTCCTATTCCACATCTACATTAGAGTCCTCAACTAAATGTTAATGGAAACCCAATTCCCCATATAATAGGCGTTATTGACTATTTCGACCTAAAAAGCTTGTTTAGGTATGTAGATATTAACATTGCTCTTGTTCTTTATATTAAATATATCTTTTTCTACTTTACTATTCCATTTTGTTAATAAGTGCATATAAAAATAAACTATCATTTAATGCTTTTTTACTTACAAGATGCATCAAATTCATTATTAGTATATTCTCCTCCATTATATATCTTTGAACATATGATCTCTTTACCAAAATCAAGTTTAATACATGCTTTAAGAATTTTGAAGGATTGAGAAAACATTTTATGTCCTTTTGATAGGGTACATCCAAATATCCTAGAATAATCATCTTTGAAAGAGATAAAGTACTTTGCTCCTCCCAGGGATAGAGTTGGTACTTGCCACACATTAAAGTAAGCTAATTTAAGAATCATGTTAGAGTAAACTAATTCAAGAATGATCTTATCTTTTAATTTCTTGTGCTAAATTTTACACATTTTTATTTAAGTGTGACACAATACTCATAAAAGGGTAGTGACACCTCTATGAATTTAGGGAGTAACTTTTGGTTAACAAGGATCTTCATTGTTTGTCTAAAAATATGTCCAAGTTTTGATGAAATACCATTGAAGATCTTTCACTACTGCTTAAAGCAACTGTTACTCTTCCTTCTAACAATATCTCTCTCTTTGGCTTGTATAAGTTTACATATATATTTCCTCCTTTCATAAGTACAAGTGTATCTCAAATTATCTTAATCTTGTTGACAATTTCTATTTTACACCCAAGATTTTCTAGTTGTTTTAGAGATAACAAATTCTTCTAAGTCCTTTATATGTTTTACTTCATGAAGAGTACGAATTATACTATCATACATCTTTGAATTAATATTTTCAATACCAATAATCTTAAAGGATAATCATCACAACTGTAAACTAATACTCCTGAGATAGGTTCATGATAATATAACTATTCTCTTTTATGTCATGTGAAACTAGCCTCTAAGTTAAAAAGTTATACACCAAGTGTGATTTCCTATATCCAATTATTGTTACTGCTTGTATCACAAAGTATCATCATCTAAAATACTTGCAAAATTTTCTTAAGGACTTGAATTTTTCTTATTTAAATTATAAAAATAATTTATTTGTGTGAACTTTCTTGTCACAATTATAACATTTTAAATTCTTCTTGCTTCTTGATTTTAATCTACTATGATTTTATCTTGCACGTAGCCTCATTATGTTCATCTCCCTTTTATCATTGTTAAGACTTTGACTTATTGTGAATTAGACTACTTATCTTCCTTATTCTTGCATTAACTTTCTTTCTCCACAATTACGGTTGCAATGTCATCGAAGACTAAGTAGTTTATAAAAAGATTAATGTAAAGTTAATAATGAGTAAATCATACAAATTAGGTGGACTTTGAAATAAAAGTTCAACACATTTATAAAGTTGTATTCTACAGCACAACAATGAGCTAAGAGAATAGTCTAAATTAATAATGCTCTTCAATAGATTCTTATATATGAAGAGTATATTTTTTAAAAAAATATTATGAAGATGATCCCATAATTTTTTTGGGGATATTTTTTCCTCTCCTCTTAATAAAACTTCATCATCCAAAGCTAAATAAACATTCTAAAATGATTCTGGTGGATTTTACTTGATAAGCGATCATTATGGGTTAGATGGCTTCATTCATACTTTCTACAAGGAAGATGCATATGGAAAATAAACAAAAGCTCCTCTCACTCACATTTCCTGAACAAATTATAAGCCTTGTGAGATATGGTTCAACCTGATGTCATTAGCAAAGTTGGTGATGGCCGTCTCATTTCATTATGGTATGAAAACTAGTCAGGGCACAGTTCACTGATCCTAACTAGGACCCCATCTTCTCATCCTTCCCTCTCAATGCCCGGATGACATTAGTCATCCATGTTAACTCTTGGCAGCTTCCACCTAACCTGATGCATTTGCAACCTACATACTACAAAACCTGTGCTCTTCTAATATTTGCTATTAGAAAGGACAAGCGATCCATACTCTCACCAATGAGGCACCCAAAGAACTGCTGATACAAAGACATCCTATCACTGATTGGCATAACATCATTTGGAGCAAGGCCCTCACTCCTTGCTTATCTTTTATACTTTGGCTAACAATTTAGAATAAGTTAATAACAACTGACCAACTACCATATCTACAAATGGATAAACATTGTCTTATGTGTCATGCTCAAGTCAAAACAAGAGACCATTTATTCTTTATGTGCTCCTTTAATAATATTATATGGCAGAACATTTGAAGAAAATGTCTACGGACTGATCAGAGGCACTCTCTCTATGATATTATTCACCACTTATCAACTCAGTTTGCTGGACAACAACATGATAAATTTATACACATTCTAGCTTTGGGACTTTGCATATATATACTATGGAGAGAAATAAACTTTAGATGTTTCGCCAAATGAAGTTCTTTATTGAAGTCTTTACAAATAGACATAATCTGATAAATTCGAGAGCTTATGATAATGAAGAAGTTGCATCTCCACTTCAATGCCAACATTCTCTCCTCCCTGAACGTCTGAAATCACTTATGGTTCACTGCTGATCCAATAGTCTAACTTCTCTATTTTTGTCCTTCCACCTTACATGATTTTGTAAGGATTGTAGTAAGGTAATCCCCTCCCAGTAATGTTGAATTGTACTACCTTCCATATATATTCAATAATACCATTTTTTTCTTCTAAAAAAAGATTTCTAATAATATTTACATCTATTACATTCCACTTAGGGTCATTCGTAAGGCTCGTTGGCTTTCCATTAATGCTATAAAAACCAGACTAAAGTGGCTGGTTCAATTAGATTAAACACAAACTAACCTAATTTTTAGCTAGGTTTTACTTCTAATTGAAAGTAAAAATTGGTTGGTTACATAAAAATTGGTCGGTTAAATAAAAACCAACCGATTTACCTCTAAATTGTGAATTGAACTGGTTTTTTGACCTCTTGCCTCTATTCTCTGGTTTTTTTTTGCCTCTCCTTTGGTTATATACAGATCAACATCACCAAACCCATCTTTGCTAAGCTCCAAGTCCAACAGGCATTACAAACTCTACAAGTCAAGCTTATAAGTTTCTATTACCACTTAGTTTTCTTTTCGAGTATCGAATAAAAAAAGAAAGAAACAACCTTTTTTAAAAATCTCCGTAACCACGCGGAGTTTAAAAAACAAGGTGAGAAACACTAAAAGCATCATCATATCAACCAAAGAATAAAACCTAAAACCAAAACAACGAGATGTGAAAGACCTATTCTTTGTTGTGCTCTTGGACAACAAAACAAGTGAGGTTTTCAATCTTAGGGCTATTTTGAGAACTGTGGCAATTGTGAACCCCACCAAGCTTCATCCTTATGAGAGCATCTTCTTTGTAGACCTAATTCAGGATAACCAAAAAGCAAAAGCAAGACAACCTATTTAATGTCTTCGAATCGTCTCTTAAGCTATAAGATTCATATCTTTGTCCTTTTTTTTCCCTTTGTTTTTGTATTATATGCTTTGCTTTCTGAACAATTGTTAGTGACGTAACTTTGTTGAGTTTAATCATATTTTAATATAATAATTATTGATAAATTAATAACAATGAAATAAAGTTAATATTTATATAAAACTCAATATTTTAAAACCTAACTAATTTAACTAATTTAATAGTAAAAATTTTGAACCGACTAATTTTTCGTTTAGTTTTTAAATTTTCAATTTAATTTTTTAATATTTTTTATTAAAAATCTATCAGTTTAAATTAATTGGCCAATTTTTGTAAATTAACTCATTTTTATAAACCAAATTATACCAATTAATTTTCATTTAACAATCTCCTTTTTAATTAAACTTTAGTTTTTGATGAGTAAAGAAAATCTTTTAATAATATTTTAAATTATTAAATTTTATTCAATATTTAACCAATTTTATAATGGTCTAATAACTGTTGAACCTTTTAAAACTAAAATCTCTTAACTTATCGATTTAACTTTTGGTCTTTTATGGACTTTCCTAAGTGGTATCAACACTGGTGCATTGGAGGAAACAACTTTTCCAAGTCATTGAACGGTATAGGTTATGGGAAGCTCCATTAGCAACGCAAACCGCTCAATGCTTCTTTATTCTTCATCACCCATATCGCACAACACCTATTGGAGGAATCTACTTTGAAAATTTGAGTTTTCTTCCAGCATACTTTGCTCTATTAGCCTAGGTTTAAGGAAAGTGTCCAGTGAAAGAAGCACTTGAAAGAATGGAAGTTGATATGTAGAAAGAACAGTCCAAGACTATTTATGAAGCTTATCCCACATCTTTTTCGGTTATCTAAACCAAATTGAAAACCTTGTAGAAATCACCCATCTTTCTATAGAAAGTCGTATTTTTGATACTTCATTACTTTTGCTTAGTCCCTACATCATCTACACCCATGACTGCTCTTGGACAACAAGTATAAGAACCATCTCTTTACATGTCGTCCAAAAGTTAAAGAAATCATCCAAAGTTCCCATTTGGAGCAGTTTGATCTAAAAGATACTACCGCAGAATAATATATGGAGCTAGAGATTCTAAAAGAGCTCATCCCTCTTTAGAGAGAATAGAATCATACTCATCTTTATATTGGAGCTATTCGTCTTGTACTCACCCTCCATGGAATAAAAGGAATTCTTGCTATAGCCAAAATATCCCTTCTTGACACTGCCAATAATATATACCAAAATGCAATAATTGATACTCTGCTAACAACCCTCAATAAAGGAAGAGTCATCCTTATCATTGTCTATGAGAGAGGAAATCAACTAGGACGTTCTGATGGCCTTTAATATGGAGAATGGTGAATTTATAATGTGAAAACTATTTTTGCCATCGAAACAATTGACTGCCTGGTTGTGTCTTCTTTTTAGGTTCTTTAAATTGGCCACTAGCGTGACCATAGTAATGTCACTTCTCTTCAATCTCTTCAATGAGGATGGCACCTCAATAATGGTCATTAGTGTTTGTCTGCAGGATGCGCTGACTTGTGTCAGGAACTTTAAAACTAGTGGATTTTGACAGGCTTTCTTTAAGTGTTAAATGATTGTAGTTTGATCTTTTCCTCATGGTTGTGAATTCTTCTTCAGTAAGACGAATAGTTGTTCAAATCTCTTATTCACATAAAAAGTCTGGCAAGCCCAATTATACTTTGTGGCCTCGATTAATCCTTGTTGTAGTAGAATGACACATTCTTCTTGGGCTAATTTTAGATCATGAGGATTCATTCCTGGATGAGTAGCCTTGGTAGGATTAATGTCCTCACAAGAGATGGATGAAGAAGTGAGAGTTCTTCCATAAAGAATGAAGATGTGAGAACTGTGCATAGTTCTCAGCATATTGTTATAAGAATTGACTCATAAGGCCTCATAAGGAGGTGACACATGTGTGAATTCAAATACAATTTTGATGTCAGTGTAAATGCTGAAATTAACACGACATTTAATGAATAAAATATTAATTAAGTAAACCAAACTAATTATATCCACACATTTCAATAACAGTTGGTTCACATGAAGGAATGATAAGAATGAGAATAAATATAGTGAGAAATGAGAATGAATATAATTATTATAATTATGATATTTGGTTAAAAGGAAGAAATGATTACTGTTAATATTGATATTAGTTGATTTGTTAAAAATATTGAAAAATAAAAATTAATTTTACATCAAATTTTAGTATATTTTAATTAATTACATTTAATTACTAAAAAATTGAAAATATATAATTGATTAATTATATTGTCACAAGCATGAAAAAAGTATCACGCTTGTGACATTTCTTGTCACAGATGTGACAAAGACTATCACGCCCTTAACACTTACTTCTAAGTTAGGAATGATTTTTATTTCTCTAAAATATAGAGGGTATCGAGTAATGCACGACAGTTAAATATGAAAATACTATTCCTATAATGACAATATACAACCAGCTATCAGTATTTAATTCCTTTCCTGTTGATTCATTCTCAAACTTATCAACTAAGCACCCTCTTAAATATTTTGTAATATCAATCATATATGGAATTAATTGTAGTTCAAGTTACAGATATCTAATACTATTACCATAACATTTAGATATTATTTTTATATTTGTAACTTGGATTACAATTGATCTCACAAAGTCGATAATATATTAAACGATAGATAGGCCTAAAGATGGCAATGGTTAAGCTAAGCTTGAGCCTACCCAAGCTCAAGTTCAATATGGAGGCTAATCCAGTTTTATAAAACAAGCCCAAGTTTGAGCCCAACCAAGCCAGAAATAGCCCAATCTAAAAACGACATCGTTTTATAGATAAAAGTGGGGTCTTAGGCCTACCTCAGCTTAAGCACTGAGGCTGATTGGGTTGAACTTAGGGCCAATTGTGGTCCCTAAAGGCCCATTGTAAATTCACTAATCTGCTTCGATTAAAGTATCCAATACGTTTGTTTGTGTTTTCAGTGGGTACGGACCACTTCAAGGCATATGATAAAAACAAGGCATGCAGTACCCAAGGCTCCTCACCACCCTATGAAACTGCCTCTGAAAACCATGGATACCGGTGACTTCCATCTGAACTATCAAAACCTTTTCTCACAACTATCAGAACCTTCTCGCTCTTTTTTTTTTTTTTTTCCATCTCCTTTCCTTTTTTTCACAATTCCAGACGAAAATATCTACTACTCCAGACACAGCAGGCAGGAATTTAACCAAAGTAAAAAAATGGAACTCCCCTCAGGAACTTGTTCACGATAAATAGTTGTAAACCTTGATGCAAGTAAAATCAACGCATCAACCATCCAAAGCCATTCTTCAGTGTCAAGATGAGCATTCTATGTCTTCCAAGAATTCAATCCGTCCAACATTTTACTGAACAAGCTAATCTTAGACATGAAAACTGTACTCAGATGCATATTGAGACCTGTGATCCCATAGGCAAAACAAACAAAACTTCCAGCAAAGACGAAAGTCCAATCAGTATTTAGACGCAGATTTGGCCAAATCCCGAACAGGAAAGCATTCCTTTCAACCTACAATCATCTATTGTAGCTAAGTTATTGGCTTAAGGAAGCCAGCAAGGCAATGCATTTAACCTTCAAGAAATCACCATGCTACAGTTAATTCATTCAAAATTAAATAGATGCTGTAGATAGAGCTTAAGAGATCACAACTCCAACAAAGGTAAACGATGCAGGAATTAGATTAATAGAACTAACATTTATTCACAGACCTAGCAGTAATCTGGAAAACAACTGATATGGTTTCAAGCGTAGACAGTCGAGGGAAAAAAAGGACATATCCAACTTGTAATGAAAAAACACTCTGCAGGTGTCACTTGTTTATTCAGGTGCTGGTGCCAACAAATACATACGTTGAATGACCCATAGCAACCACTATGAAAGCTTATACCAGGCTATATGGAAATAGTTTCTTCCTCAAAGTTGCCTTCGAAAAACAAAAGTTGTAAATAAAATTTTTCAAAGCAGTCTTATAACGTCTATATGTGCTTCAAGATTTAAATATTAAACTTCAAACAGCTTAATGAAACAGACTACTCATCTTATCCAATGGATCTCTTAACAATCACTTCTCATCATCAGAACAAGCTAACACTATCACTTGAGGATCAAATTCAGCAAATGCTTTCAAATAAACATGCAGGAGGCAACCACTCTGGTGTTGTCAGTAGCAGTTTAAAATCATGTGCCTAACACCTGATGATTGTAGGGACAATATAAAATATGTCAATTAACTAAAAAAGATCAAGAAAATTGTAAATCTGAGCTGCTGAATTTTTGGTATATTTGCTGGAAGTTGAAGTTCAGGTTTGGAATGTCAGCTTACACAACTAAAACTTCAGGTCTAGGTTGCTGGAAATTCAGATTAGGGTTGTTGGGAATTCTAGTAGCAAAATCAAAACAACTCCTAAGATTATGAAATTATGAACCACTCTTAAAGTCTAATAATCACTCTTATATGAAAGAGTCACACTTTCTAATTGAAAACTCAATATAGAGAAAAACTTTGTTAATTTCATCAGAAGGTTTATTACATATGTATAAAAAGTTCTTGGAAGCCTAATCCTACTAGTAAAGGAATCCCAACAAAGATTTCTAGTATGAAAATGAATCCTGATCTAATAAATACTCTATATTACTAAATAAGTTTAAATTATAAACAAACTAGTACAATCTAATTAACTTATTATGTCTCCTATCTAGTAAGTAAAACTTAGTCTGCCCTTGCTGCCACTTTTCACTAAACAGTAACATATATAGCGTTACACCATCTCCTATTCTCAAGTCTACCAATTTAAGCTAGTGCTTGAGTGATGTGCCTCTTTTATTTCGCTTATAGACTTTTAAGTTGTTTTGCAACACTTGAGCAGACAAACAATCTTTGCCGTATTCTCCTTGTTTTTCCATCTTTTCTGCAACATTCTCTTTCTCTAGCTTCATCAGAATCCCTAAATTTTTTCTAGGTTTGTCATTCAACTTAATATCTAGAACTCCATACAAAAAAAAAAAAAAAACTTGTAGGACAATTTTCATGTATTCCTCAAACAACTCAAATACATAGCAAAACTCTTCAAAGTTACATAAAAAAAAGAGTTAAACTTATCATCAAAACCATACCACAAACTGCAAAGTGAAGGACAAACTTCATTCAGAAATAAAACAAATAAAACTCTATTACTTAAGTTGCATATAAGCTTTCAGGCAGGTGAAAGGAACAAAGAAGAATCTTCTGGTAGTCTTTAACGCTTCTTTGCCAGAAATTTTAAAGCTTATGCATAACTGAAGCAATAAAGCCTCATCAAAATTCCAAAACAATCCTAAAGCTTAAAGCAACTGCAGCATACCCCTCAATAACTGAATCAAGATGACATCACTAAAACAAAGGGCAATAACCAAGATATAGTTATCAGTTACTGGGACAATGTCCAGTAAGGACTCGTTAGAAAGTTTTCTCCAAGCAGAATACCTCTAATCTTATGGGAATGGCTATAGGTTCCAAAAAAAAGAGCAGCTTTATCATTCACATGCCACGGCTAACACTACATATACAACACTCATATGCGTAGCTCAATATAAAACAAGATTTTGATCACTAGGTACCACCAAGCGTCATGGCATTACTTGATATTTTTCCTCAGAACTTCATCCCCTAATTCTAAGATTTTAAAGTGTAACAAAAACATTGTTCAGATAAGAATGATGAAAAATGTATAAGTACCACAAAATCTCTTAGCAAGCAGATAATTGATCTTTTAGTCTAGAACAGCCAAGGCCCGGTTCTATAGTACCCATCTTTTACGGAGAAAGTAACACATGAAAACATCAAAATCTAATACCAAGTTTGAGTCTCACTAACGTGAAATAATCACCTTTTCATCACTTAACATAAAACTAAAGCCTCACTTCCATCTAGAAGGCCAAAATGCGTGTACACCGTAACCGGTCTTCCAATTATCCAAGTAAACAACTTTTTTCACTGCCCAAAACGAAACGAACAGCGCAACAAGCATTGCCAGTCTCTGTGTGTTCACATTCTTGACTCTAACCAGCACATGGGTCATGAAAGCCAGCATCAATCCAACAATGGTGTACAAGAACCCAACCGCGAATCCCTCCGCACCCAGCTGCATCCCAGACCCCTGGTAAAAGAATATCAGCTTACTTGGATCATTCCGATCCGCCAAAAACATGGGCATTTTCCGAATAATATTATGCATCGCACCGGAGACACTGAAGAAATACACGAACAACGCGCCGGCCAACCATACTTTCCGATCATGAAGCATGGTTTCTCCGGTCAACACCTTCTTGATCATAAACGGTGTCCAAACCAGCAAAGCAGCGACGATAATACCCAATTGTAGCCTAGAAAACATGGGTGGGCGTTGGATTGGTCCAACGGAGAGCTTTGTTCTTGATTGGACAAACTCCGCCATAGATTCTGCCATTCTAGAGAAGTCCCCTTGATCCATCTGATCCGACTCTTTGGGATCCTTGACATGGGGACCTACGAGGCGGATATGGGGAAGTGAATTGACACCGAAGAGAGCGAAGGAGGACTGAGATTCCTTGAACTCGATATCGCAGAAGAAGAGCTTAGCGTGAGAAGGGGATGAATTGTTGGGGTTATTGGAGATGAAGGAAGTAGCGACAATGGAGAACTCGCGGCGGAGGTCTTGCAAGTGGAGCTCGTTCTTGTCATGGAGCTGGGTGGCGTCGAAGAAGATGAGGAGGAAGTAGGGTCTTGGGGTTTTAGTGGAGGTTAAGAAACGAGAGACCAGGCGGTCGTCGAGGTGTATTAAACCGGAATGGGATTGGGATTGGAGAGAGAGGAGGTCGGCGACGAGGTCCGAATTGGGATCGGCGGTAACATGGGGAAGAGAAAAGGAGAGGAGGGTTGCCAAAAGGAGGAGGAGAAAGGTGGGTGGGCTGCGACTTAGAGATGTCGCCATTTTGGTTGAGGGCTTTTTTTGGGTTCTGCTTCTACTTCCGGTTCTGGTTCTTGCTTTTTTTACTTCTGCCGTTTACTTCCTGCTGTCTTCGTGTTATGTCCAATGAGCAAGTGACAACTAGGCATTCTTTCTAACTTAGGTTTCTACAAACCAAACGATGTCGTAGTTTTATTCTTTTCTCTTTCCAATTGTTGAAGTCAAACCGGCAGAGCTAGTTATCGCAATTCTGCACTAGATGATCTTAAATTAACGAAAGCAGATTCCCCGAGGCGCAGCTAAGTTGCTAAGCGGCTTTTCTTACTTAAAGGAGATCGCAGATTTGAATTCTATTATGTAGTTGTTTAAAATTTAAGGTTAAAATTTTGTCTCTAGCAAGAAACTTACGCAGTTTGAGCAAAGATTAGTATAGATATGGATGATTTAAAGGTGTCTTTCTATATAATTAAGATCCTTCTAAGACACCTCATAAACAACAAAAAAAATTAACGAAAGAAGAGCAAGATAAATACATTAAGGCTATATTGGTTAGGCATAAAGTTTTTAATGAAATGAAATGAATTATAATAAAATAGAACATAAATAAATACAGTATTGAAAAATTGTTATTTGAGAAGGATAAAAGAGTTTGTAATATAATGTAGTAAAATATTGTTTAGATAAAGAGTTTATACTATAATCTAGTGTATCATTTTACGTCCTATCCTAAACTTCCCAAATTAGATTTTTTTTTTCATTTTTATCATTTAGAATGAAATGCGATTTAATATGAAAATTTCCTTTTCTATCACATTCTATTTTATTCCATTATAAACCATCCTCCACGACAATGAAATAATGTTACATTTCATTCTATTCTATACTCAACCAAAAAAACCCTAAGTATAGGTTACCTCATTGCTTCAATTCAAATGCCAAGCTTTTAACCCGGTGCGAAAGTAATTTATTATAATCAAAGAATAGAAATATACAAATATAACTTAAATTTTGAAGAAAACCTTAAAAGATATTAAATGTATTAATAGAAACAATGAAATTAAGGAAAAATTAACTAGTTGTGTCATCCTACAATTATTTATAATAGAAAAATAACACTTTAACATATAGTTTATATAAAATAGATTTCTATAATATGAAGTTTATTTGAAATAAAACTCTAAAGCATGAAGTCTATTTGAAATATAACGGTAGTAGATTTGAACACGAATCCTTAATTGTTTTTAACATGGATTTGTGATTTGAAATCTTATCTGTAAATCTTATATGTCACTTCACTTGGAAAGAGCTTGACCTCAAATTATGGTTGGACAAACAAAGTGAAATATCAATAATATTAAATATATTATTGATTTTACCCATCCATAAAGGAAAATGAACATCTTGAATTGTTTATATTTCCTTGCCTTCAATTTACAATTTCTCTCAATAACTCTATTCTTATAAAAAATATCATACCCCCATATCCAACTTCAAACCCTTGGGCTTGTCTCTATTGGTCAACATAAACCTTGTACTTCACATTAGTTTTTATCCAACTTACCTTTCATCTCCGCTTGAACTTCTAGTGCCTCAATGGCCAACTCTTCATTACTCATTGAAATTAGTATGTCTTAGGTAATTTAATAAGATTAAAAGCTTGATTAGATACTTTATTACAATTACAGAAAATGGAACGATGGACAACATTGCTATATGCAAATTTAGCATGGGAAGCAAGAAAATTTCAATTTTTTGGCTTATCATGATATAGCATCTTACCAAATTACACAATGCTTTGTTCATAACTTTTGTTTACCCATCATTTTGTAGATAAGTGATATTATTATATTTAAGAGAAGAATTAAACATCCCTCATAGAGTTCTCCATAAGTGACTCAAGAATTTGGTATGTAATCGAATGTAATAGAGTTTGAAATATCATGAAGCCTCGTCACTTCTCTAAAAAAATAGTTTTACAATTGAAATAGCATCTATCATATTCTTAGAAGGTAAAAAATGAGTCATTTTTAAAAATTTGTCAACCACAACAAAGCAAAATTCATTCTTTATGTTCTTAGCGATCCCAATACAAAATCTATAAAATGCTCCTCCCAAATATTATTAGAAACAAGTATGACATATATAAACCAAATTAAAAGCATGTTCCTTGTAAGCACTGACGGAGTTACCACTGAGTCCCTAAGATTTAAAAAAATAAATATTTTTTTATTTTTAGTATATATATTTTTTATTTTTAATATATATATTAAAAATAAAAAATATTTAATATATATATATATGAAAATCTTTGATAACTGAAGAAGACCCTCTCTTGAAGTATGCCGCATCGCCACCGTCAATGTGATTTGTGAAAGATTGTATGAAGAGGGGTATTTCAAAAAAAATTTCACATGGAAGTGATTAGACATTAACCCTATAAGGTTTTAAACAAATTTCAAGAACAGACCAGTATCAATAGCGACATGGAGAGTAGTCATGGACTTTTTTTTTCTTTTTTTTTGACGAGAAGTCATGGACTTTTCAGTGACATTGACAGTTATTAAATTGGGATCTTATTTAAAAAAGTTAAAAGCGGTAGTCCAATCACCTTTAATAGCAGTTTTGTATGGTAGCAAATAACGATCGACACAAGAAGATAAGGCAAGGCTGACATGACTAACCGTTTTTCTTGACTTTTTATTCTTTCGTCACATCTGTTTTTTATATCGACAAGTTTTATAATATTTATTCCACGACAGAATTTAGGGATGTTTCAGCGAATACATGTATGACCGCTTGATCAATAATTTAACTAAGTTGTTGCGATAGGGAATGAGTTTTTGAGGCTTA
>JANZLC010000002.1:25519388-25546468 GCA_026413385.1 Erythroxylum gracilipes | reverse complement strand
GGTTCATGACGAATCCTATCAGATCTACGTAGGCCTTGTGTTGTTGAAGGCTGCTCATCAACAACTTGTGAGCTCGCTTCAATCTCCTTTTCAGGCTCAATGTCATTTTGTGAAACTTGAATTTCTTCGAGTTGTACTTTACTCCCACTGTTTCCTTTGGAAACAAATTCCTTCTCTAGGAAGAAACCATTTCGAGCAACAAACACTTTGTTCTCTGATGGGATGTAAAAATAATATCCTTTAGTTTCCTTAGGATATCCCACAAAATAACATTTTTCAGATTTGGGTGCCAACTTGTCGGCAATTGGACGCTTCACATAAGCCTCACAACCCCAAATCTTTAGAAAAGATAGATTGGGACGTTTCCCAGTCCATATCTCATAAGGTGTCTTTTCTCATAATGTTAAGTGTTTCAGGTGTCAAGAATTTGGGAATATTACTTCTTAATGTCCAAATAAAACATATATGATCATTATGGTGACATAAAGGGTGTTGGTTCAAATGATGATGAGATGTCACTAGTAAAGGATTGAAGTGACATTGACGTTGAGGAGCTTGTTCATGGAGATACATTATATTAGGCATAATCTTACTATGGAACTTAATGAGGATGGTAATGAAGTCTAATGTGAGTATATTTTGCATATTAGGTGTCATATGAATGACAGGGTATATAACATGGTTATTGATAGTGGTAGTTATACTAAAGTTGTTATTACTTTATTGGTTAAAAGATTTAGCTTGGTTACATTAAAACATCCTAAACTGTATAAGTTGCAATGGTTAAATGAATCTAGAGAAATTAAGTTGACAAGTAAGTGTTATTGGCCTTCTCTATTCGTAACTACTAGAATAAGATTCTTTGTGATGTGGCACCAATGCATGCTGGTCACATACTGTTAAGGCATCTAGAACAATTTGATAGGTTACTCATTATGGGTACATGAATCTTTTTAATAAATGAGCAAAATATTGTATTAGCACCTCTTAAACCATAGAAAGCATATAAAGATCAAATCATGATAGAAAAACTGTAAGATGGGAGAAAAAAAAGTGAGCGATTAAGAAAAAGAAAAGAGTGATTAAAAGGTGAATATATGTAGAAAATGAAAAAGAACATAATGGTGCACAATAAAAAATGAAAATTCAAAGTGTGAAGCATAAAATAGAGAGAAAGGTAAGAAAGTGTTTTTGCTAGAAACAATAAGATTAAAAGTGTTATTTTAGTAAGATAACAATTACTTGTACTTTTGTGAAAGGATGATTATTTTTAAACTAATGATCCTAACACTTTTTTTTCCTAATATGATTGTTTCTTTATTGTAGAAATTTGTATATTTATTTTCTAAAGAGAAACCACATGGTTTACATCCTTTAAGAGGTATAGAACATCAAATAAACTTTATTCCCGATTCATCAATCTCTAATAGACCATCGTATAAATCCAATTGTGAGAAGACAAAGGAGATTCAAAAGTTAGTAGATGAGTGACTACAAAAGGATTCACAAGGAATAATCTTAGTCAATGTTCAGCTCTTATGATTTTTGTGCCAAAGAAAGATGGAACATGACACACATTTGTTGATGGAGCCATCAATAAAATCACTATAAAGTATAGATATTCTATCCCTAAGTTAGATGATATACTTATTAAATTCCATAGTTTGAGTATGTTTTTAAAATTGATTTAAAAAATTATTATTATTATCTAATTCGCATGAATTAGGATAAAATATGGTTTATATGAGTAGTTAGTATTGTTGTTTGGTTTAACTAATGCTCCTAAAACCTTTATAAAGTTAACGAATCATATTTTGTACCATTTTATTAGGAATTTTGTTATACTATATTTTGATGATATTTTAGTATATATTAAAAATTTAGACGAGCATGTTGAGTTTGCACATATTAGGCCAGTTTATTATACTACCTCTTATTCTCTTTTTAAAGTTGTGTATGAATTTAATCCTTTAACTTTTTTAGATATCTTACTTTTGCCTACTATCAAACGTACTACTATAGATGGTAAGCATAATACATATTTTGATAGGAATTTTCATGCCAAGGTCTATACTAACATAGAGAGAAAGAATAAGCAATATGTAAGGTAAGCTAACAAAGGGTGCATAAAAAAAATTTAATTTTGAACATGGAGATTAAATTTGAGTTCACATGTGTAAGGATAGGTTTTACACAATGATAGTCTAAGTTGCAGCCTAGAGGAGATGGTTATTTTCAAATGTTGGAGAAGATCAATAACAATGCCTACAAGCTAGAATTGCTAAACAATTATGGTAACATAAGTGATACTTTTAATATTATTGATTTATCTTTGTTTGATGTAGGTGATTCGAGGATGAATCCTTTCGAGGAGGGAGACAATGATGGAGATGAACTTGTACCAATACTATTTTTGACCATTCTTATGATCCTTTGTAAGGAATTAGAGATCCAATGATTAAAGCAAAGACCAAATGTATGAAGGTTACAAGGATTAATCATAGAAAGGAGGATGGTCAAGATGAAGAAGATGCATTGTAGAGATTGATCACTTTTCTACATATTTTAAAGATGAAATATACTTATCACATGAAGAATAAGAATTGGAGAAAATTAGAGAATGAGAAAACATAATGTTACTAGTGTTAGTGTCATTTTAATGATTGGCATTAGTCTTCCACTGGATTTAGGAGGTTTAAGAAACAGAATCAAACCAACATAAGTGCCCGCTTGTATCCAATGACAAACTAGTCATCAATTTGCATCTATAAAGTTTCAAAAGCTAATTGAAATTAATGTGCATGTTGGAACAATATTGAACTTTTGAATTAGCTATTTAATTTTAGTAAGATTTAACTTTTCAAAGTTATTTAGTTATTTCTAGCCATATTATGAGAAAGAGGGGAATGTTCTTTTCCTTTTAGAACTATAATTTTTAGGATTCTATAACTATTTAAGGTTGTTTTATTAATGTAATTTGTTACACAAAATAATAAGAATACAATTTGACAGTTTTTCTTCACTTTGTAAGAATTTTCTATTTATTCTTTAATAAGAACTTAATATGATATTATTAAGGCAACTTGTGACAACTAAAATCCTCTTAACTTTGGTTCTAGTTATCTATCTTGATTAAGTCAAGTTTCTTTGCTTGATTTTAAGATAATTTTAGGGTTTTAATTCCTTGTAAGTGGGGCTTTAGGTGGTTTCTAACGTAAGGTTCACGTTATACCTAAGAATAAACAAATAAATAAGTATCAATTGGTCTTTGTCCACAAAGAACATCTGAAAGAAATTTTTATAAAAATGATCTATTTAATTTCATATTTAATTGTATATTTTTTATAACTTGAAATTTTATGAAACTTTTATTAGTCCAAAATAGATTTAAAAAAATTCATGAAAATTATATTTAAAAATATAAGCATTAATATTAAAGTGTATAGCTTTAACTACTTATTCATATTTAAATAAGGGTAAATGATATTAAAATCCTAAACTTTGCCTAAATTTATAATATTTGTTAGAACTACAAAAAGTAAAAATAAGATGTTCAAACTTTCAATTTAATGTTAAACTAATTTGTGGTTAACCTTGTAGTTAACAATATGACAGACAAATAAGCATGACCATTTGATAAGTAAGCATCGATTCAACAAAAGGATTACACTTCAACAATTTTATTTTTAGTTTTAAAAGAAAAAACTAATTGAATAACCTTAATTTTTACCCAAAACCTAAATATTCTTTTTGTAACCTAACCTTTCTTCAAAACTTGGAACAACTCCATTAAACAAAGTCTTAAGGATCTTTGGGGAGGAACCACAATATTGAGCAGTGTCTCGATAACTAAAAAAACGTATCTCAAGCCCTATAATATCTATTGAAATACCTAAAAGCTAACTTAATATGATTTTTCACCATATATGTATTGATAGACATATTTAAAGAGCATTCACAAATAATCAAGTCATGCATAACCCTCCATAATCAAGACTTATTCTCTTATAAAAAACTAAAAATAAAATGGTCAAACCACTAGCAGCAATCACTCGAAAAATGATAGTATTTTGATAAGAAAGGGCTTGACAAGGGAGCCATCACTAAAGGATGTCTCTCTATATAAACAACACTTAGCCTTGATTCATAGAAAGGAAACAGCCGAATGCCAAGAAAGCAGAGTCAAACTTTAAGGTACAAAATTTTAATGTAAGCTTCTATAATAATAAGTGAAAAGTTTAATTTTTTTTTGAGAAAACAAACAAAATGCCATCAATGATGAACTTTTAAGAAGGGCTAATAATTGGAGGGTTGTAATTAAAAGAGAATAGCAAATGAATTGAGAGATTTTTTGGCTTTAGGTGTATGCCGTGGTCATCTAATGTTTCTTTTTGCCAGAAGGATGAAACTAGGGATGACGATGAATCTGCCCGGCCCCAAGGCAGCCCAATTCAAGCTTAAAAAAGTAAAATAATGCTAATTTTATCAGTCTGGCCTAGCCTTATGTCCGATCAACATGAGCCTGAACTGTTGATTTCAGGTTAAGTCGAGTCAGGCTCAAGCGCGGACTCTTTTGCCATTCCTAGATGAAAAAAACCAAAAATCGATGATAAATGGATTTCAAAATTAGCAAAGAGAACGACAATGGATGTTTGAGTTAGTTCAATTTTTGTTAGCTTTACTTTAACCCACAACTGCCCTTTTTCCTTTCATCATTATTAATAGTTTAATAGCGAATTTGTTTGACCATTAACGAGACCAATTTGACCATGACACCTCATGTTTTAAAAATTGGATCGGACCGGTCGGTTTGATCGGTGACCGGTCGGCTATCCAGTTCGGTTCACTTTTAAAAATCAGTTCTCAATTGAACTAGTGAGAATCGGTCAAAACCGGTCAATTGATCGGTCGACGGTTCGATCACTGGTTTAATAAATTTTTTATTTTTATATTATTTGGTATATTTTGTATTATTAATATTATATATATAATTAAATATAATTATTGTATAATTATGACGTCACACCGATTCAACTGGTGGTTGGTCAAACCAATAATCAGTAAAACTTCCGGTTCAATGTCCGGTCTGAATTGCAAAACCTTAATAACACCTAAAGACATGTCCTAAGTAAGCCTTAACTCTCTACATCAATGCTGTATAATGGTTACATGATAACTACATTGTTTACATTTAAGTTTTGGGTTATAAAGAGAATATTTATGATTCGAGTAAAAAATAAAGATCATCCAATTAGTTTTCTTTTTTAATTTTAATAAATTTATTGACGCATAAATTATTTTTCTCATATAGATGCTTACATGTCAAATGGTCCTACTGATGTGGCGTATTATGTTAGCACCATTAATTTATAGAACCAATAGCAGGCTAGTTCTGTAACAAATTAACAGTTTAAGTATTTTATTACTATTTTTAATTTTTCTAGCTTGTATTATAAAATCAAGTAAAATTAAAGATTCTAAATATAGTTACCATTTATATAATCATATTGGTCAACATCTTTTATCAAAATTAATAGATCCAAAAAATTAAATCTAAGAGTAAAATGATATTAGTAATTTTTTCATGTTTATAATAGAAAAATTAAAAAGTGAAAGTGATATCTTATTAATTTCTCTTTTTTATTGATGTTATAAATATAATAAAAACCTAAAAATTTTCAAAATAGTCATATTCAAAGTTGCAAATCTATTTTTATATTTCCATATAAATTTAAATAAAAATGTAATATTTTGATGTTTTTAAAATAAAATTTTAATATTATCTTTAGTTCATAGAATAAATTTTATTTAGATGAAACACAATATTTTATTTAAACTAATAACTTTTAATGTAAAAATGATAACAACTAATTTATATCATAAAAATATTTTAGGAGGTCTATTCTACACTATATTTAAAGAAAATGGTAATACGACTGAATATTGGGATTAAGAGTTAAATTATAACATAGAAAGTTTAAGAGCTTATTTATAGATTCATGGCAATCTTAAAAGGAAATCATCTCTTTTAACTTCATTCTTTTCCTATGAATTAGTATTTTGAATTTTATATCAGTACTAATTAATACTGGTTGTATCAATCGATATCAGCACTAAATTTCTCTATACTAAACTAGATTATACAAAAAAATTTTTTGGATTGTATTGTTTATATTGGCCGATATACTAAATTACCGAAAAATAATAAGTCAAATTTGTAAATTAAGAAAAATTGAAGGATTAAATTTAAAATATTTTAAAAATTATTATATTTAAAAATTATTTTATATTAATTTTGATAGATAGAGTTATTGAGACAAAATTTGAAATATTTTTCAAATTTAATCATAGTGTAAGACTAAACTTTCTATATTACCAAAAATATGTTTTATGTATTATTTAAACATTGTCTTTATAAATTTTTTATTTATTTTTAAATATTATTTTATGTTCTAATTAGGCATGTAGGTTTAATTTATTTTTATAACATATAAAATAAAATTTATACTCTAAATTTGTTATTAAATAATAATTTAATATTAACTACTAATAAAATTATAATTAATATAATAAATTGTATAATGAAAGAATAAATTTGAATTATATAAAATTAAAAGACTATTTTATAATTTTAAAAAAACTATGAAAACATTTCGTATTAATGTATCATGTATAGAATACATGGAACCCTTATGACATATTTTAAATATAAATACTTTTATTATATAATTTTTAGTTAATTTAATTTGAATTAATCAGTATTTTTAAAAGAATGAAAGCAATTAATTAATATTTATAATTAGTAAATTATCCAAACTTTTACTGGATTAAATATGTTGCTTGTCGAGGTAAGGACACTTGCGTAAGTTCGTATCGTCGTACTCAAAACGACCAAGTAGGGAACAGGCCTATTGTATATACTGGAGATCCGAAATTCCCAATACCCATATCAAGTAGGGTTCCAAATCTGATTTTACAGGAGCAAAATCGAGACAGCAGACGATGGTGTGTGACAAATGTAAGTTCCCACTAAAAGCTTGGGTAATTACTCACGTAATTTAGATAATGATTTCTATTTCCTTGCTTGTGGCGTTGATCTTGAGTTGCGGCGGTTTCTGTTGCAGGCGAGAAGAAGCTAACAAAGGTTATTGTTCCTGATAAGTGGAAGGAAGGAGCCAGCAACACCTATGAAAGTGGTGGCCGTAAGGTCAACGAGAACAAGCTCCTCTCTAAGAAAAATAGGTTCTTTATCGTTCTTTATGTTGTTCATACATTAGTTTGATTCTTTCTTTGAATACCCTAAAGAGGTTCGTATCTGGTTTTGTATTGCTAGATATCTCAGTTTCGTAATTTGACTGATGGGCAAGAGTAAAAATTAGAATCTGTGGGATATGATAGAATTGTTAGTGGACTTGCTTTAAAGATTAATGCATTTGGTCTGCGTAGTATCTGTGCATTAAAGGGAAAGTGCCCTTGTTCTTTTTTTTAGGAAAAATTGAAGAATCTCATTGAAGTTCCCTAAAGGTGGATGAAAAGTACATAGTTGCTAGCTACTAGACAGCTCTGGAAATCATTGCTATATGCTACAAGAGTTCATCACTATTTAAATAGTTTATGGATGTAGCTGCATAAGACATTTCAAGTAGGATCAGTCTAGAATTTCAGTTCCTTAGCCATGTTTGATGGTCAGGAACTCTTCTTTTTAAATCACAGCAGGCAAACACCACTTTGACAACAAGGAATCACTATATTCTAGGTAAATTTGATGTGCCAAAATTTGAATTCTAGTTGTCCTTATCAGCTCTTGCAAGAGTACATCTCCTGGACTGCGTGACCTTGGAAAATCCTCTGATTCTTTTCTCTCCAAAAGGTGTATACTGTATTCCCAATAGCAATCTTAAGCACCAATAAGTCTCCTTTCGTCACATTATAGTCGAGGAAACCAAGTTATCAGGTCCTGCAAGCTAGATGCTGGAGATTGCATGGTGCAAAGCTTTTGAATCTGATTCCAGATGAAGGATGAAACTCTGCATCTGAAGAATAGATGAGCAATGGACTCCACTTTCTCCTTGCAGAGAGCACAAAATGTAGGGATATTGAGGAATCTCCTCAACCTATCTGTGGTTGTTAGTTTTCCTTTCAAAACTATCCAAAGAGTAAAGGAGGCTCAAGGACAAACCTGATTCATCCAAACTAAGCTATGCCAATTTGTCATGGGGCAATGATTTCTCAAAAAATCTCTACATGGTGCATTAGTGAAGACCTCTGAAAGATGTTTTGACTGTTGCAAGATGTCTCACAGTTGTGTGTGAGATTGAAACTGAGGATGTAGTCTATAGTATTGGTTCTAGTCAACTGCTCCAATAGGAGAGGAAGTTAACTAGAACTCGACTTAGCACAACATTGTTTGGGATGTGATTTTTGTAGGAAATTAGCTTCGAAACACTGCTTAAAGGTCCCAAATTTGTCCAATTATCACACCAAAAAAAATGTTGAATCCCCATTGCCTATTCTGTTCTTGAATGCTGATATGACTTTTTCCCTTAACTTTAGAATATTGACCATAGTCCATGAAGAACTATATTTTGGTTGAATGCATCAAAAGTTATCATTGCATAGATAATGTGCATGAATCCACCTTACCCATAATGCTTGTTTGTTAGTATTGATTCTCTAAATCCATTTGATCATAAGGACCATGTTAGTTAATCGAGTAGGAAAAATTCCCGACCCTCCCTTATTCTTTGGAAAGCATAGTTCACTCCGTTTCATGTTGGCCTAGAGATTTCCTGGTACTTTCCTAGACTAAAGAGACTTCCTCATTAATTGTTCAATAGTCTTCACAACATTTAAGGGAAGCATAACATGGGAAGACCAGCACACATGTAGGCTACTTATCATTGAACAGATCAGCTGTACTCTTCTAATAATAGAAAGATTTTTGTTACATCAATTGAATATTCTTCTTTGTATTTTAGCAATGGAGGTTGGAACTAAATGGTAGTTGGTCTCTTGAAAGAAATGGGAATGGCTAGGTAAGTGAGGAGGCTTTTTAACTTTCAGCCTTGTCAAAGAAGTGAGCCAGTTGGAAATATGATGTGCACCGAAGGATTTAAGGATTTGACTCTTTTCCTTGTTGATGGAGAGACATGAAAGATCTTTAAATGTGTTCCAGGTTGACATTAGAACATTAACAGAGCAATGATCAGCTTTGGAGAAGAGGATAGGGTCATATACAAAAGATAAACTACTTTTCTTCAACTTTCTTGCATTTTGAGTGATATCTAAACTTACCCTCCTGGTTAATGGCAAACTCGATGAGCCTAGTGAGGACTTCAACGCATAAGGTGAAGAGGCAAGGAGAAAGAGGGTCTCCTTGCCTTGACCCTCCGGCACTCTTAATGAGATTCGTAGGTTCTTCATTAACTAGAATGCAAAAGGATATTGTAGAAATGCGTTGTTCAATCCAATTCACAAATATAGCTGGAAAATCAAAAGCCCTTAAGAGTTTTTAGGATGAAATTCAATTTGTGGAATTAAAGGCATGTTTCTATTTGTAGTTCTTAAAAAGCTCTCGAGCAAGTAAAATATTACCCCCAATATGTCTTCCCTAAATGAAAGCATCTTGAGGTGCATCAATGTACTGAATGAGGACTTTTTGAATCTGTTAGCTTGGAAATGATCTTGTAAATTGTATTACAATAAGAGATTGATCTAAAATCTTTTAAAATTTTAGGGGAATATACCTTAGGGATCAAGCAAACAAAGGTCTTATTAAGCTCCCACGACATTTTGCCTTGTTCAAAGAACTCCAGGACGCCTTCTGTAAGCCAGGTTCTCTGAAAGAAAAATGAATTAAGCCCTTCAGGAATGATGGCTTTATCGAGATTAAGAACAAAGAGAGCTTCGTCAACATCATCATTAGTTTTAAAAACTCTTATAGGAGTACTTCTAGTTATAAGGACCAAATGCTACAACAATTTTACTATAAAAGTGATAATGATGATTGGTAACAATTTGCCAACGATCCTCAGAAATATGATATTTCTACATTTATTTTCCATGAGCTTAGTTTCCATCAAATCTATGAAGCATGTTTTAGTACTAAGAAGATAATCTAGCAAGGCTTACTACTTGGTAGGGATATTAAGCCCTCTAGCATTCCATGATAGAATAGACATTAGGAGGAAGGAGATGATAAGGTTTTCTTCTTCCTATTGG
The DNA here is from genome assembly GCA_026413385.1 of Erythroxylum gracilipes. Classification (NCBI taxonomy): domain Eukaryota; kingdom Viridiplantae; phylum Streptophyta; class Magnoliopsida; order Malpighiales; family Erythroxylaceae; genus Erythroxylum; species Erythroxylum gracilipes. The sequence continues at coordinate 25,536,247 of JANZLC010000002.1, read as the reverse complement.
ATTTCCTTCTACTGTCCATTTTAAACTCAGAAGACTCAAAAAGGCTGCTGCCAATGGTATCAAGCTCTATCTCTAGATGAGAATTAGGTTGATTAATTCCAATTAGTGTATCCTTATTTGGAGAAACCATGCTACAACCTTCTATACTTCGAACTTCTGATTTATCTTTAACCATTTGGGATCCTAGAGGATGTGCCATTTTCCTGATCCATGTTCCCCTTACTGAATTCTTCAACTTTCTCCTTATTGTGTTCCATTTTCCCCAGATCTTCTCCATTAATTCTTATACTCTCCAGTGTGGAACCTTCTTTCTGTTGGCCTTCAGATTCCTCTATAGTGGTTCATATCAGATCTCCATGACTAAGTTATTGGGACAATATCTTCAAACATATTGTCATTCTCATATAACCTCAAAAGGGAATTACCCTCAGGCAGGGAGTACCTGTTGTAGATCAGCTAGTAGACAGACCACATAGCTCACTTTCCTCATACCTGCAGTGGCTTCATCAGGGCACAATGGTTTGCCCATAAAACATGCCAAATATCTTAGTCCCTTGATTTTGCAATATTCCAGGGATGGACTTATTTTTTCTTTAGATCGTGTAATTGGATACCGGGCTTCCATTTTTGTAAAGATAATGGTTTGGAGTCAAGATGCCAAGGGCCAGCTTCAATTATTTTTTGTGCTAGTGAGGCAGTCTCAATACTGAAGAGGAACAAATTATCTTCATTAACTAGCACTTCTCTCAATCCATGTTGTTTTCAATGGTTTAGAGCCCAATTGTTCATAACTGGAAATGGAGGCCTCTTGCCTAAGAAGGACCCAAGCAGTAGGAGGATTTCAAAAAGCACAAGGAGTAGAGGGAGAAAACAGAAAAGACTGAGACAATCAGTGTGTAAAGGAAAGGACTTCAAAAAGACAAACGGAGGACTCACTTAAGAGAAGAAAACAGCAAACAAATAGCAGCAATCGAGAAGGGACGAATCAGAGGATAAAAGAAGACACTAGTGCACAATCTAGGCTGGAATTTTGGAAGGGCCTTTGTTCTTGGTAGTATGAGATTGTTACTTTTGTTCATACTGTGTTAAGGATAGGGTAGAAAGCAAACTACAAACTCAGACAGTTCCTCATTCTTAGGATCTTACTCACATTAAGGGCTTGAAACCTTGATTTTGAGGATGGTATTTTGAATTAGGCAATTTACAGTTTACCTACTGGTTGTATGGGAATGTCTATCTCGGACATTGTAGCTTTCAATCCTGGAAAACTTTGTAGGTAGCAGGTAGCTTTGTCGTTAAAGTCATAGTTTAGTGGTTAGGTTTGAGATCAATTAACCATGATGCTAAACTGCCTGATTTAGGAATCCCTTTTGTTAGATATGATTCTAAATTATATAAACCTACTTGGAACTTGGAACTTGCATTGAAATACATTCTTTCAACTGAGAAAGTTTATGAATTGACAGGCTATTTTGGTTTTCATTATTTAAAGATAAATATTAGAATGAATACCCTGTCTTTAATGTTAGTTGAATTGTAGTCTGTGAATTAAGTTGGCAGTATCTTTTGGTTGGGTTAGTGTTTGATACTTGTGGTATGAGACTAGTTGCTGAATGAATTCCACTTTTACTTTGTATGAGATCATATTCTTGTATGTTTCTCCCTCAGAGTGCCACTTAAAGGTACCTAACGTCTGAGTAGAAGTAGAGCTAATCAATATTTTGTATTTATGTCTTCTAATTAGTCTTTCTGTGGATAAAACATTTTTGGTTCTGTTTTCATATTTCTTGGTAACTTGGAGTTTCAATGGTGACAGGTGGACTCCTTATGGCAATACGAAGTGCATCATTTGTAAGCAACAAGTTCACCAAGATGCAAAGTATTGCCACACCTGTGCGTATTCAAAAGGTATTACTTTTAATTTAGGTTAAATTACAATAAAAATTTTACACATTACTCAAATTTATAATACTAGTTAGAATGATCAAGAATAGTTATAAAGTGATTGAGCTTTCAATTTATGACAAAAATAGTTTGTTGTTAACTCTATAGTTAACAGTGACGATGTGACATGCCATATTAGCAGAATTATTTGACATGATGGTATACATGTGATACATGGTGAGGGAGTTTGTCTTATTGGGTCAAGGTTTGGAGCTTTGATGGGTTAAGTTTGGGTGGGTGGGAGTTGGGAGGGTTCAGGTCTTGAGTGGGGTTTGGGCCACCTGAATTTGGACTGGGCTCGAGATTGAGTGACATTAGTTAGGTCTGATCAGGCTTTGAACCAGGTTTGGATTGCATCATAAGAGTCGGGTCCGACCCGTTACTATCCTTAATGTTAACTGTTACTAGTAAAAGAGGAGACAGAATGGCAACGGAAGAAGGTTAAGAAAGTCACGTGACAAATGAGAAGAAGAGAAAAAAAAGAACAATTGAAATAAATAAAGAAAGCGTGGGAGGCAAAGGAAGGATAAAAGAAGAGCCAAAGAGAAAAAAGAAGAAGAGAGATGACAGGGAGGTAGAATGTAGAGAGGAAAAACATATTAAAAATAAGGAGAAGCGTGAACGATGAGAGAGTAACAATTAGTGAAGAAAAACTGAAATAACAGTTATGTGAGAGAATTAAATAAGAGCTAATCTAATTTTTTAATTTAAAATTAATTATTTGATGTGTCAGTTATATTTCCGGATGAATGTCATCATGTTAAATAGTTTTGTCTATGTGATGTATTAGGTGAGTGCTGTTAATCATAAAGTTAATAGTAAATTGTTTTGATTATAAATTAGAATTTTGATTTATTATTATTCTTTTATAATTTTGATCAATATTATAAAATTAGAAAAATTTTAGAATATTTGTTGTAACTTATCCTTTAATTTAATCATGTTCTGCATCTTTTTTCTGATTGAGATGCTTTGGTTCCAGTTAATCTTGAGTCAGTGGTAGTTTCTTAAAAATTTTGTGAATGTTACAGGAGTTTGTGCTATGTGTGGTAAGCAAGTTCTTGACACCAAGTTCTACAAACAAAGCAATGTATAATTCAAGCAATGTTCAGTTGGACGTCATGACTAATAGACGTGAGACTGTTCAGCAGCTCAACTGATGTTCCTAATTGGCTTTGTTGAGGTTGTAAAACACTGTCATTGAATGTAAAAGTGTTTCATCTGACCCTTATCGTGTAATTAAGCTTCCCTTTTATTTCAGTTCTTTTGGTTAAGATTAGCATAATAAAGGCTCTTTACCATACTCTTACTTGATTTTTGATATTAAAATTGGTAATCGGGTTTCATTGCACCCAATGGCCTAGATGTGTAATTGTAAAAAGTGGACCTGAGCTCTCAACAAACCGTTGGAGAGGCTGTGCTGATATTTGACAAATGGGGTTTGAAATAATTCGGATGGATTTCAACATCAAAGCAGGTCTCAGGTGAGTTTAAGATGATGACAAGAGCATGTGCACCACCGGAAATTAGTTGAGAAGGAATCTTGCCAAACTTTTTAATTTCTTGGTGTGAGGTTGACTTGATACTTGAAGATTTGAGCGGATGCGAATATGCAATGTGGGCGCTGTCCATGTGTTACCGTCTTCCAAAGGAAAGCAAAATGTGTACGATACATTTTGGCCATTGGGTTATATGACTAGCAAAAAAAGGAGCACGTTTGATGATGTTGATTCAAGTTTTCTTTTTATTTTTAATTTGTTTGGTGAAATTGAAAAGAAGTCTTTGTTTTTGAGTTCACAGTAAAAAATGAGGAATGCATGAAAATCTCTTTTGAATAAGTCCATATAGTGTATGTGAAGTTGAGGGAATAAATATTGTGCTAATGTATTTATTCGGTGTAAGACCTTTCCAAAAGTAGTTTATTGGAAAGACGATTCTGGCGAAAAATGACGTGATGATGGTCTCCATCTCAATCTCCAAGCCGCAACATTAACTAGGCAAAAACAAAACAAATCACATACAGGAGTTTCCGTCTATAAGATCTAGATGTACCTTCTTCTTCCAAGTAGTTCATCATCTATATGGTGGATTAGAACATTGAACCCGTAAGTCTTAGCTAACAAGCACGTGGAGTATGGAAAATGACAAGTTCGCCAAGAGTCTCTATCTCCTCATTATTACGTCTTAATGTTGCTAAAGAAAAATACACAAAAGCAAAGGGCATAATATTCATTTATGGCACTGGACTTTGATTAACTGAGTTGCAAATAAGGAAAGATTAACTGAGTTGCAAATAAGGAAACCTTCCTAGAGTACAGTTATATCTTTACAAGAGAACAATGGATTAAATCTTCTGCTCTTGCAATGGTTTGAACAGAAGACGCTATATGACATTTTGAATGCCTAACTATGCCCTTTGCCACTCCAAAATTACAATTCTCAGTTTTAATTTGCAGTTTCACTCACTAGTAGAGTATCTAGAGTTCCAATACTTCTCGATTTCCTCAGATGTTCTTCCAGGAATCCTCCCTGCTATCAAAGCCCACCTGGTAGCATGCCACAACTTGAGATCAGATGGAGTCAATCTTGATCATTTCGAAGCTTAAAATCATTAAACCTAAAAATGAACTAACCTCTCTCCAACCAGATTGTACATCCTAATTATGAGATTTTCTTCATCCTCGGAGAATTCTACCTTTGATTCCCGACTCGTTTCCTCTGAACAATTACCCCAAATTAGAAAAGAAGGCAACAACATAGATTGCATAATGCTGTACGAAAATGAGTAATTAAGAACCTTCAAGCACAGTAATGAAGAGGAGACAAGGTACTATATAAAATCAGTTCCCCTCTTGAGGAAATTTCTGTCAACTCATATGAACAGGATATACGAACAATAATTCAAACGAGATTACCTCGAGAATCGGCAAAGGTGTCATCAGAAGACGAATGCTCAGAGTCAGCCATAGTATGGAATTTGGAGTACTAAATTGCGGAATGTTAAGTTGGTTAACCTTAAGAACTCAAGCTTAGGAGTAGCAGTCACTAAGTTTTGTGGCAATGGATGCTTTTAAGTACTAATATATCAGCACTAACGGGGAGTACAAGATTCTTGTTAGGCATATTTGAAAACATAGAATGGAAGGTGCAGAGGTGAGAATGGTAGTTGCGTAACAGTAAGTGTTACAATCTGACAGGTCTGATGGGTAGTCGAGCCTTTGTAGTTTGGATTTTAGTTTTGTGGCTAACAATTAATTATTGGGTGTCCTATAACATGTATTAGACGTCGGGGAATGGGAAAAGTAAAGGGTAAAGTTGCGGCCAGATTTCATTCTTTTTGTTGCAGTAGAACGATATTTAATAATGCTGCAACAACCACCCATCCCAATTCACCTTCCTTTTCTTTCAATAAGCATTTTGTAAGCTGATTGATCTCTTATTATATGCCAAGGTTTTCCTATCATTTGCTAATAACGGATAATCTTGTTGGTAAGGTGTTGTTCTATAGCAGGTTCGCTGGCAGGATTGTTACATTCTCTTCCATGTACATCACTCTTTATCAACAGCTAAGGCCTAAGAAGCACGGTCCGTGTCAAACACGTCAGACACGTGCCTGACACGGACACCTACAAAGATCGTATATATATGTTCCAGTTTTTTTTAGAGAGATTTATAAAGTACAAAATATGTATGAACTGTCTACTATATTTTAAAAGTTGGTGTGTCATCGTATTTATGTCCGTGTCTTGTCCGTGTCCGTGCTTCTTAGATCAACAGAAAACAACTTCCGATTGTGAAATCCTGTGAGAAATAGAAACATGTGAAACATGTCTAATGTCATTTGCCCATCTGTGCATAGAAAACATAACTTGCTCTTGAAACATCACTACGTTTGGTTTGGTGGTATGTCTCTATCTTTAAATAAATGATGATATAGACGCTTCATAATCATAATTAATTATCAAGCATGGGCTACGCTTGAATCAGCAGAATATTTATGTATCAAGCAAATAGAAAGGCAACCTGTTGGAATGTGCAATTAACTTGTACTGTTGCTTTACTTACTTTAGATAGGTGAGAAGAATTTGTTAAAAATCTAAGTAACTTGTAGTACAATGTAGTTATAATTAGTTTAGTAAGTTTACTTATAAAGTATCCATCCATCTTTTTGTTTCATGCATCAGAAAACTAGTTCAAGCATCCAAGAGTAGAGCCCAGAAGACTTTTAATCTTATAGATTCAAAGGTACAAATTTTAACTTGTAGCTAGAAATTTTGTACTGTAAGTCCTCTTGTCACTCATAATAATAATTGTGTGTGTCCTATTTAGAGATTTCTATTGTAACTCCTCTTGACACTCATAATAATATTTTGTGTGTCCGATTTCTTTCAAATTGAGTTGTGATTTTACTCTCATTTAATCATTCTAACAAGTGGTATCAAAGTCAAATTAAGATGAGTATATCTACTTATACCTTTTGTTACTTTTTTGTCACTTTAAGTGGATTCCCCACATTAAAAAATAACTTAGATACTATTCACTCTTTAAAAGTATTAGGTATTGTTCACACATATAATTATTGTTTATGTGAAATATTAGGAGCTATTTCTCTTTTCTTAAAGTAGTTTGGAATAGAAGTAAAGTTTGCAAAATTTAAGCTTGAAAAATTCAAGGGATATAATTTCTTGTTGTGGAAGATAATAATGAAAGCTATCTTAAAAAAGATAATATCTTGCAACTATTAGTAGAAGGTCAACAAACTTCATAAATGAGCCAAATGGAATAAAATGGACATGAATGTTATTGTAAATCTTTATCTAGCTTTAATTAATGAAGTTTTGCTAAGTATAGAGAAGAAAACAAAAAAAGAGATGTAAGATCATCTCACAAAGCTATATAAGGTCAAGTTACTCTGCAATAAAATTCTTTTAAGAGAAAATTTTATACTCTTTGGATGTCAAAATCCACATAAGTGATCAAGCATATTAATAATTTGACTACGCTATCATATTAACTCATGTCATTGGGTTATAGAATATAGTCGCACGAATGTATCAAGCTTCTTCTTTAAAGTCTACATGATTTGTATGATCAACTCATCGTCCAATTAACTAATAATCTTCTTAGAAATTGCTTAGTCTTTGAGGACATTGCAGCTGTATTTTTAGAAGAAGAAAGTTGATGCAAGAATAAGAAAGACATGCAGTCTAGTTCACAACAAAGTTGAAACTTTAACAATGATAAGCAGACTAATGGAATGTGGCCCAAATGAGAGCCAAAATTAGGATAATGAAAATCAAGAAGTAAGAAAATTTTAAAAATGTTATAAATGTGGCAAGAAAGGTCACTTGAAAAAAATTATTGAAATTTAAATATGAAATTCTTTAGCCCTCAAGTAAAATTTGTAAATACTTTAGATTATAGTAATAATCTATGTTGTGAAGCAACAACAACAATTGAAAGAAGGAGGAAACCATTTAATGTATGATTCTTTGACTCAATAGCTACTTTTTATATAACATTTAGAAGAGAATAGCTCCATCATTATAAACCCATCTCAGGAAGATCTGTGTACAACTGTGATGATTATCCTTTAAAAGTTTTTGATATTGAAATCATCAAACTAAAGATGTATGATGGTATAATATGTACTATTTAGGAGGAACAACATGAGGGCTAAATTTTTTTTTTTCATCTTTAAGACAACTAGATGATCTTGGATATAAAATAAAAAATGTCATAAAAATTTTGAAAATAATTTGTTATGCATTTATATTTATAAAGGGAGAAAGGATAGATGCAAACTTGTACAAGTTAAAGGGACATACATTACTAGAAACAGAAGAATTAGTTACTATAAGCAGTCAAAGTGAGACATCTTTAATGTTATGACATTAAAAACTTAGACATATATCTAAACAAGGAATGAAAATCCTTGTTAAGAAAAAGCTACTCCCTTTTGTGAGTGCAATGTTACAAGTAAGCATAACCTTATAAAATTTAACACATCAAATTTAAGAAATAAGATTGTTTTTGAATTTTTTCACTCTGATGTGTGGTAAATACCAATTCCATATGTATGAGGAGCAAAGCACTTTATCTTTTTCATTGATGATTATCTCAGGAGGTGTTAAATCTATCATATTGAGAGAAAAGCATATGTATTCCAAGTTTTCAATGGTTTCAAAGCCTATATTGAACTGATTTTGGTTAAAAAAATCAAGTGGTTAAGGATGGATAATAACAGAGAATATATCGACAATGAATTTGATGCTTTATGTAAGCAATAAAGTATCAAATGATTGTATATACTCTTCAATAAAACATAGTGGTAGTGCAGATGGATAAAACTTTGTTAGAAAGAAAAAGAGCAATTTTGAGAGTTGTTTGCCTAAATAAGGCTTTTTGGATAGAAGCATTCAATACCACCAATTATATGGTGGCTGCATCAATAGTAATTTAATTGAAGACTAATGGAGATGTAGACGAGAAAGTTGGTGGATTATTCTAACCATTATGCATTTAGGAGTCCTTTGTATATGTTATATAATAATAATGAAATCATAAATTTGGATCTAAAATTCAAAAATTACTTATTTTTAGGATGTGATAATAGAGCAAAAGAGTATTAGTTGTGAGATTTTATTACCCGCAAGGTTATTATTAATAAGGATGTCACCTTTGTAAAGGATAAATTATAAAGGAAAAATAATAACATCACGTCACAAAGAAGTAAATTTAAATTTCTTTTGAAGTTGCATTGAAGGAAGATGTTTAAAAATCAATTAAGTATGAAGTTTTAGAAGTTTTTCAATCAAATTTCATAAAAAGACCACCAAATTGATACTCAGATTATATAATAGAGAGCAACATATCATATTGCCTTTTTACAAAAGATAGAGAGTGATTAACTCTTTAAAAAGCAGTTAATAATCCAGATGCCTCTTAGTAGATGGTAATGTATGTTATCTTTAACTTATAATTAGATGTAAAAACTACTTTTCTTCATGTAGATCATGAATAAGAAATTTGTATGCCTTAACCATAAGGTTTTGAAGAAAAAGGAAAAGACAACTTGATTTGCAAGTTAAGCAAATCTCTTTATAGTCTTAAACAGATGTTGGGGTATTATTATGAGAGATTTGATTCCTTTATTATAAATCTTAGATAAAACTGACTTAATGCAGACCTTTATGCATATTTTAAAAGGTTTGATTATACGATTATGTTATCTTACTATTGTATGTAGATAATATATTAATTGCAGGCTTGAATAAAGATCATATTAAAGAAGATAAAAGGATGAAGATGTATTGAGTATCATATACATCTATAGTAAGGATTTTAATATTTGCCATGAATTGTATAAGACCAGATATGGTCCATGCCGTAGGGTAGATAATCACTACATGACGAATCTTGATAAAGAGTATTGGAATGGTGTAAAGAGGATCCTAAGATACATTAAGAGGACCTCTAATGTTTTATTACAATATGGATGATTAGGCTTTATTTTCAAAGAGTATGTTCACTTTGATTATGGAGGTGATCTTGATAAAAAAGAATTCACTACAGATTATGTGTTCACACTGACTGGTAGGATTGCAAGTTAGTTTGCAAATTTATAATCAATCGTGGCTACATTAATAACAAAAGCTGAATATGTATCAACTACACAAGCTAGTAAAGAAGCAATATAGTTAAAGTTAGGTTGAAAGAATTTAGGCATAAACAACAAAAGGTCTCATTGTTTTTGTCGTCAACAAAGTGCTTATATCTAGTAAGAAATTCAACATTTCTTTTATACGAGTTCAATTTTACTTAGTTATGAGGAAGTGGAGAGAAAAAAATGTAGAGGTGCAAAAAGTCCATACTAAAGACAATATAGTTTATGATAAAAGCAATTAACAATGAATAATTTGTTTAATGTTAATCCTTATTGAAATATAAGCAATCAACAATAAAATGAATGACATATCAACTTCAAAAATCAATTATCCACACTAGATAAAAATGAGCATAAATACTGAGATATATTAGATAATACTAGCTATAAAGAAACATAATACTAGGGCAAGGGTCACTAAAAACACTTATAATAGTAGTTGTAGCAATTTGGAGATGAAGTTGTTGATCCAATATGGGAAGCCTACTTACCCTAACAAGAAATCCAAACATTCTTTTTCACAGTGGACAATAATTAGAAGTTAAATCAAAAGGAAATTTTTGTTGAACCAGAATAAGATTTCAATAGAACTCATTCTTAAATCTTTCATATAGCTGAGACCTTAAATTGTTTACATTTCTCTGTTACATATACCATTATTTGTTGGAAAGTTGAATTGTAAGGCTATTAGGACTCCCCTTAATGTTAGTGATAAATTGTTTGTTGGTAATGGAGTTGAGAAGGCAAACAAAAAGTATTTTAGAGGCTTGGTGGGTGGCTTGATGTATCTCACTCACACTTAGGCAGATCTCATGTTTCCTGTGAGCCTTATTTCACGCTTTATGCAGAATCCAAGTAAACATCACCTCGGAGATGCTAAGAGAAATTTGACATACATTCAAGGCATATTAAGTTTTGGGATCAGGTATGTAAAAAATGAAGGATGTGATCTTGTAGCTTTTACTGATATTGATTGGGCTAGATGTATAGAAAGAGTACCACGAGATTTGTTTTTTTAATCTTGGTGGAGGAACTAAATCATGGGTATCAAAAAAGCAACAAGTTACTGCTTTATCAAGCATAAAATCTGAATTCATAGTCTCTACATCAACAACTTGCCAAACAGATTGGCTGAGAAGGATATTACTAGATTTAAAGCAACAACAACTAAAGCTAACAAGGATTTATTGTGATAATAAATCTACCATTGATATCTCTAAAAATCCAGTTCACTAAGGAAGAACCAAGCATATTGAGATTTAGTACCATTTCATTAGAGAATGTGTTTCTAAATGAGAAATAAAATTGAGTTAGCCACTGAAGAGCAACCAATAGATAGATTAACAAAAGCTTTGCCAGAGCAAGCTATAGAAGTTTTACATAACGTTTGAAGTTCTTTCTTTTGCTTGAATTAAAGGGGGGATGTTGACTAATTCAAGCTTTAGTTTTTCCACTTTCCCATCACATGCACCACTTTCTTTCTTTTGTTGCTATAGTTTAGGGATACTATTTTATCTGTTTCACCACAAAAAATGTGACTACATGTCTAGTATTTGTATAAAAGTCTTTTAATTTATCAAAAAAAGTGCCTACGTGCTTCTTACTTGTCAGAACCTAATGCTTATATATTTATTATCTTTGTGTTGAAGTTGTTGGACCCCATTTTCAAAGTCCAATAACCGGAGTCATAAACCTTATGCTTATTATCCTGCAGGGTTACTTGCCATCATTCCGCAAGGTTGGTGTGCCCACACCAGTTAATCACCTAAATTACAACTAGACTTCTTCAGAGAAAATAGTAGCTCTCAGTCTCTAGTTTGTTTTGAAGCAAAAATCATCTTAATCGGAGCTTTACAGCTTAAGATATACTTAAAAAGCTAAATCATGTACATACCCTAATCATGGTCTCCCAACCGACCCTTCACTTTCCCTCCAAAAAAATTATTCAAATCAACTTTAAAAGATACCAATTTTCTTATAAATATAGGCAAAGATGTTAGGAATCCATTGCTTCAAGAATCACTTCATTTGGAGGTCGGAGGAGGAAGTTAGGACCCAAAAAATCCAATATGTTTATGCCCTTACTAGTATTATACATGTCTTGGAGAAAATGCCATAACTTTTGCTACAGATGTCGGATTGATTTCATGTTTGGACGGTTTGAAAGAGGACTTTGAGATCTACAACTTTTATGAAGAACCTAAAGCAAGATTCAGCCTCTCAAAGGATCAAAATGGAACAGACGATAAAGATACAAACTAAGACGATGCAGAAGGTCAAACTAAGACGGCCAAATTAAGACGAAGCAAAACTAAGACTGACAAACTCATTTATTCGTATATATTTTTATATCAGTTGGATGAATTTTTGTCACTAAATTGGTATTTATAGCTTTATTTGATTATTATTTGAATTATTGTGCCTTACATTAATTTGCGTTTAAAGGGGAAAAAATTGTCATATTTTGGTTTAACCGTAATAAATTAATTTTTAGACAATTGATGCTACATTATTTGTAATTTTTGTTGTAGGGTATTTGAAGAAATTAAAATAAATAAAAGAGGCAGGTGGCTGTTGACGTTATGTATGGCTGTGTTGTGCATGAATATAGTGTGTAAGTGTGCTTGTGTGAGATGCCTTGGAGAGTGGACTTTGGTTGAGTGGAGTGCTGTGTCGACAGTAAAAAAATAAAAAGAAAAATAATAAGAGGAGCTCAAGTTATATAGAAGGGAGAATAACGTTGTTGGCTATCTTTGGAATAGACAAGAAGGAGATAAAAGGAAGTGCTTGCAGGTTGGGGTTGAATATATTCTGTGGGGACAAGAAGGCAGCAGGGGAAGAAAAAGAAAAGTAGCGCAAATTGAAGTTCTGCTTGATTTTGCAAATCAAAGGCTGGCAGAAAGTGGAAAAGCAACGTGAATAGCTGGTCCTGGCGTTAATGTGGCGACGTTGGAGTGACGAGAGTGGTCTCTAATGTGTGTGTTGCTTTGAATGAATGAAGGGCTGTTGTGTGAAGAGAGGGACGTGAGTCTTGGCTTGTGCATGCATGTGTTGTGCTTGGAGGGTTGGAGACTTCTCTGCTGTGAAGGTGTGAAGCTGTTCTGCGTGAGAGGACTGGAGGAGCTTCAAGGTTGTGTGAAGAAGATATATAAAAAAATTAGAAGGAAACTTGCGTTGGTGTGCATGAGTGACTGCTTGACGTTTGTTGGAGAGGCAGTTGGTGAGTTGGTGATCTAGTTGCGTTGGCTTAGGAAGAAGATAGCAAAATTAGGAGACAACGTGAGAGGCACAAGTTGGAGGATGCATAAGTGAAACCCAAGACATTCAGACCATTATTCTTACACATTCTATGGCTGACCGTTGGAGCTTAACATCGACAGCAGCTTCAATGAATTTTCGTGGCTAATTTATCTTAATCCTTCGGTTCAATGGTAAAGGCAGGAGCTTGGAGTTTTTATAGGGGAGTTTAAACTGCAAATATCTTCTGTCCATTTAATTATTTAGTAATTCATAGATCTTACTATTTAATTATTTGGAGTTGCGTTTTGATTATATGTTTGAATTGGAAGATTTTGTGATTGGATTAAAGTTTGGCTACTGATATTGTGTTGATTTTGGATTTAATTTCATTACTTTATTTTGGGTCAAAACTTTGTATTGAGATTTTAGCGAAATTGGCGATTATTTAAGGTGGCTTGAATTGTCGGATCATTATATCTGTTGCTAACATTAATTTTGTTTCTTAATTATTGCGTAAAAGTCGAGCATTGACGTTAGTACCCTTAGTTTTATTTTACTAGTCTGGTGGCAGTTAGTAAATTGGGATTTTTGGAAAATATTTTAGTAACAATTCGAGGTGGCTCGGTTGTTAGATTAAAAGCTCGATTTTAATTTTTGGTTTAATTGTTTTAACTCCCATATCTATTTGAGTGATGATTGCCTGCGCTATTGATCTGGAGGATTGCGTTTTTCATTGTTAATTACTTGTGTTTGTTTTCTTATTTAATTCACTCATTGTCATTTTATAGTACTCAATTAAATTTTTAAAATACCAAAAACAAGTCCTTAGTATTTATTTTCGTTTGTTGCAAACTTAGCAGTAATTATTCAAATCAAACCCCATTTTACAGTCTAGGTTGCATTGCATTTAGTTACTTAGGAAATTAATTTCATCTTTTGGTTCCTCAAGAGAATGACCCGAGGTTGCGCTATATGCAATCTTTGGTTAAATTTTTGAAGTAACCCCAAGGCGACAATCGGACAAAAAGGTTATTTCAAAAATAAAGCAAAACTAAGACGAAGCGAAACTAAGACGAAACAAACTAAGATAAAGCAAAACTAAGACGAAGCGAAACTAAGAAGAAGCGAAACTAAGATGAAGCAAACTAAGACGGTCAAACTAAGACGATACAGAAGTCAAACTAAAACGAAGCAGAGGTCACTTTCTACACCCTCCAGAGCATCTCCCCTCATAAGGACCATAACTTTCGACGTATATGTCCAAAAATTTCATGCTATATATCGTTAGAAAGATAAAAGAAAGACTACAACTTTCTAGGAGATGAATCTGCCTGAATCAACCTAGATCAACCCAGAAATTTCCCTAAAGTCAGTACACAAATTTCCCCCTTATGCAACCTTGAGAATCATGGGAGAAAACAAAATCATAAACATTAGCACCAAAAGATTGTAGTTTTACAAAGCTTTAGTGGGCGTTTCCAAGCCCCCAAAACACATCAATGTTTCAAAAGAAATCTCAAAATACAAAAGATACATGAATAATAAATTGCTCAAAATGCAACTAAAGCCTTGGTTTACAAGATTAGCTTAAAATACAATAATATTTCAAAAGTGGAGTGATGCCTTGGCCCTTGACTACTCAAATCTCTTGCTTATCACCTGCTTATGGGGAGGAAAGTGGGGGTGAGCTTAAAGCTTGTGGGTAACAATTTTACAATCGGTAACAATCAAAATCATTGCAATAATCATTTTCATTGTAAAACTAAGATGAATGCATAACATATGTACATCACTATTTTTAACATATCACGAACACAAAGGTACATCAAATTTGGTTTGGGTGGATCTAAAACAGAACGTACTACGCATTTTCACATAATGGTCTTGCGTAACCGTGAACTTATAGGAGTCCATGAAGGAGCTCCATGCCATTAGCAGGTAGGCGGGAGAAGCCTTTTTATCAAAGCGCATTTGACTTAACTTAGGAGACCATCACAAACCCACATAACATGTATTTCATGACTTGTAAAACATGATGCCCATAGAGGCATATTTTGGAAACTTGTTTTCTTAGGCTTGATACCTTTTTAAAATCGTTTTCATAATACACAAATATGCAACACATTTTCAAAACACTCAAAGAACAGTACATGCACATTTAAAAGTAGTTGAAACTCATTTATTTCCACTTCCTAAAAGAGTCATTAATGTCTTATTACTAAATCATTAAAATGTAACCCACCTTGAATTTCTTGATTATGGCTTGCTCAAAAATGTCTCTCTTCTTGTCCTTCTTGATTTTCTTCAACATTGACAAAAATCCCAAATCAAAAGATTTCAAATTGGAAAACCCAAAGAACCAAATGCATGAAATTGATCCTGAAATACTTATACCCATACCTTTCCTAAGCTCTTTGAACCAAAAACCTTTCAAAACTCCAAAATATTAAAAAAAACTTAGCTTAAATCCTCACCAAACAATGATTTTCTTGGCTCTAATGGAAGCTATAATCTTCCTCTTCCTTTTCCCCTTCTTGATCACTCTCAAAATCCATCTTGAAGGTTAAGAAAAATCAAAATCTAGCTTGCTCTTCTTTCTTTCTCTAAACTCACGAAACTCTCTCCCTTCTTTCTTCAATTTCATTTTCTCTCTTCCAAAAGCAAGACACCCCATTTTCTTCTCTTTTACACCATTAATGATTTCCTAAAGTCCCTTTTTTTCCCTTACTTTAATGCCTTATGGTTTTTAAACTTCAGTGACTTGCCAAAATTGGCCTTACACTCTCCCACTACTTTGATTGGTCAAAGCCTTAAGCCTATGTCATATTGTCTTAACTACATTAACAAGCTAATTAATTCCAACATGAATAATCTAGCAAGACCCCAAATTTAATTTAATCATACTTATCTAAAAAAATTCAGGGGCAAACAGAAGTGGAAAACACAAAGTAATCACCGAAAGATCCATCGAAATACAAGATCAAGCCTCTACATCGTAAATAACATTTGATAGAAGATAATAAGGGAGATTTAGAATTATGAACCCATTGTTTTTTATTTGTATTTTTGTTTATGTATGTTTGATTTCATGTTCGATCATATGTAACTAAACGTCCAGCTAGTATTTAGATTACATGAACCTTATGTTAATACTTCGATTTTATTAATGCAGTTGGTTGTTTGATATATTGTGATTTGATTACATGTTTTATTTATATTCTAATAACCTAAGAATATTAGATCATAATCTGATTTCATACGTAGAAATTAAGAAATCCTAATATGAATAGATCTACCGTAATTAGAAGGAGTTAACTGTAACCCTAAAGATAGGAGGACATAAATCTTCTAGATTAGAGTCAAACCTAATAGAGGGACTCATAAATTGGTAATGCAATCCTATAAGATTTAACCTGATTAATTTGGTTAGAGACCTTAAGATTAATTGTTAGTAAACTCAAGTTCAGCTATTAGCATACTATAGGAGTCTCTATGGTCTAATACATTAAAAATAATTGCTTGATAAAAGATCAATCTATTAAGGGATTAAGATGTTGGAACCCGTTTCCAGAACTCAACTACTTAATCCAAAATTTCCAAAACAAATCAAAAACTTAACTACATTCTGCGCACGTTGCGACGTAGGCGCTCGTTCTCGCCGCGGCGAGCAGCAATTTCCAGCGAAGATGAGTTTTATTCTTTTGGGCATAGTTTTTGTTATAGATGTCCAAATGAGATGAGGTTTGATTCTTTGTGAACTAGAGTCATAGAGGTTTGATTTTCCATTCTAAATTCTGCTTGGTTTGTTATAGGAAACTGAGAGGATCCGATCCAAGAGCAAAAGGCAGGACAACGTTGAACTTGGATTATCGGACTACTATAGGTGGGTAATGTATTTATAGTTATTGTGTGATTAGACAAATTCTTACCTCTGTGTGAGTATGTGTTCTAGGTTGTACATTGCATGATGCATGACCTTCTGATTGACTAGGTGAAGAACTATGTGAGA
>JANZLC010000002.1:25496920-25519288 GCA_026413385.1 Erythroxylum gracilipes | reverse complement strand
TTCTTTTTAATACTAATAATATTCACTAAAATCTCTTCATTTAATAATCATACCTTATCATTACTTAAGCAATAAATCCCCAATTTATTCCAACCAAATTAAAAAATATCAAATTAAAACCTCAAAATAATTTAATCACGTCTCAAAATAATTTAAACATGCTTAATGCGAATCGGGGCCCAACATTTAGTTTTAATGTGGTATGTTAATGATACTAGTCAGTACTGGGTATTATTTCCAGTATTTTTTTTCAAATTATAAATATTTCTTAAAATTTATCAAATTGTAAAATAATATCTCAATAAATTATGTATATAATTTTTACTTTTACATTAACCTTGTCTTAAAAATCAGAATAATATAAATTTAATATAATAATTATCTCTTTATTTCAGTTAATATTACTTTTTGCACATTTTTAAATAAATGATAACTATAATTAATATAAAAAAGATCATTTAATTCTCGTATAGATATAAAACTAAGAATAATACAACCCACATAAAATGTTACAATTATATCATACAGTAAAGATTAATTATATTAAAACATCATAGTTAGAATAATATAGGTCCATAAGCATCACAAAAAGAGTTCATATAGAGGAACGTAAAAAAGCAAAAGTCAAACCTAAAACAAAAATACTTATAATTAAAAATTTTATATTTATAATGCATATATAAAATTAAAATATAAATCAAATACAAGAAAAGTTAATAAAAATAAAAATAAAAAACTTGTCATTCAATTATATATCTGTTTAAATCATACCAGTCTCAATTTTCATTTGAAACAAAATTCTCATCATTAACAGGAATCTCATTATCATTATTATTTAAATTCATTGCACCAAATGCATGTCAATACTTTTCTATCCAAAATTATCTTCCAAGTCACAATCATATATGAAACTTTGTGCATCTGAAACTCGATAAGCTAAAAGATGGTCAAGTGGATCTATAGAATTGCTTGTTCTATTAAGAGTCTTAGTAAACAAATAAAAATAAATTATTAAGAAATTGTATTGAACTTAATAATGATAATAACGATAATAAACAATAACAATTTATGGTATTTAGGATATATCCAAAAGTCTAAGAATAGGTGCAGATAGATAATATGTACAAATCATTCAACCATCTTATTCCTCGATAAGTTATTTGGCAATAATTAACAACATAAATTTTAAACTTCATGCTAGGAAAGCAGAACAACTATCAAATGTATCCCATTCACCTATAAAAATATTTTGCTTCATTCCAACTGTTAACAATGTAAATGCTTCTAGTCTTAATGTGGCTGTTAAATCTAACCATAATATCCTAAGAAGAAGGCCTCATAACTAAAACTATATATATCTATCATACCATATAATTTGACAATGTAGGCAAAGAAAAGCTACTTATTGATATAATGACGCATTATCCCCTCAAAATTTTGGGGCACAAATATTTAGTTCACAACTAACCTTTGTTGGCCATCAAGAGATCCATTTATCCCCAATTCAGTAATCAAAAAATTTATAACATGATCCGGCTATCAATACATCCTACATATTTTAGTCTATAAAAGAAAGGACGATGGAATGAAGGTCTAGTTTTCTTGAAAAAGATCACAAAAAATTATGTTCACGAGCAATAGAACAAGGTAGTGAAGTCATAAGGTGCCTTGTATGTTCTCTTTCCTTATGAATTACCCCATGATTTCTATAAACATTTGATATACAATATTCATCTTCACAACATTGGAAGTTTTACATCTCCTCACAAGTGCATAAATAACAAGATATATATCATTTTATTATATAACTATTCTTTTTTACATAATATTCTTCTTTTCAAACTATTCTTTCTTATATTAATCATTCCATTATGATTTTATTTCAAAAATCCATGAAATTTGTTTCAAACTATTCTTTCTTATATTAATCATTCCATTATGATTTTATTTCAAAAATCCATGAAATTCACAAATACAATCTTCTTTGTTCCCTTATGAAGAACCTACAGAGGCCTCCTGACAGTTCTATGCCTATCCCCAACGAGCTCTGGATTGTTTTCACTCAAAATGTTAAATACCCTATCAAAGAGTTCCTCATATAATGTAGCAAAAAGATAGATTTGTTAGTCTAAGATAGCACAGAGGTAAAGACAAAGGTTGTATACCATTCACCAAAGGGTAGAAATAAGAGAGCAGGAGAGCGTATCGTGAAGACTCAAGAACAAACAAAACAAAAGCTATTTTTATTTGTTTTAATTTAATTGACTTTTAATTTAATTCATTTTTATAGAAATGGGTTGAAAAAAATTGAGCCACATGTTAGACACGTGACATGTAAAAAATTTGATGTGGTTTATCATATTAGTGACATTAACGGAAAACTTAACGTCTAGCTATTTTCATAACAAATAAAAAGTTGGGACATTTCATCTCCATTTTTTAAAGTTCGGACTAGTATTGAGAAATTGAGTAAATTTTGAGCTTTTTTTATAATTAACCCTAATTAATAATATTTCCCTATTAACTTTAGCTTTCTTTGTAAATCCTGGTCTAAAATAGATACTAAGATTGAAAAATGCCCCATCAATAAACAATATAGAGTAAAATTATCTTTTCAATCTTTCATTAATGATTGCAAGATAAGGCACATATAAGGAAGACGTATTTTTCGTATTGTCCTTGATTGCTTCTTTTGCCTTCTCCATATTATTGCCTTCTCATTGCTATCAACTATACAAAAGACTCTCACCAAAGGCTCATAAACTCATATGACAAACTGACATTAGGACCAAAATTCATGATCTCCAAGTATAATTCTAAAAACTTCTATTCCAACATTAGACGTAACATATTGAGATATAACCTACTCATTACTTGTAAATATTTATCTCAGTTCCTTCTTGATTAGAATAAAATATTAAAATGATAAGAAATTAGTTGCAAATCTTAAAATGGAAAGATGACACAAGTTCTTACCATTTGGTGCAATCCTTTCTCATCAAATTAAGAACACATGCACGATTATAAATAAACTTATTTACTTTTCTCACTTTCTATATAGTTTCATCAATGATAGGAAAGTATCTAGCATCTCTTATATCTTTCAACATTATATCAATACACAATATGCAGTATAAAGAATTCAATAGAAAAATTATATTTGCTTGACAATCTTTTCCTAGTTGCTTTGTAAGTAGCATCATTTTAATTGATGAACTATATAATATTTTCAGGCTCAACTTCATTCACAACTTTATTAAATATCTCAAATAAAGTATCAACATTTCTTACAAGGCTATATGCATCAATAGAATTTAAAAATATTGTCCTTTTAGTAGAATAAACCAAAATAATAATAATAGACTCATGTCTTCTATTTATCCAACCATTATATATGATTGAACACTCATAAGTTGTCCAAATGATTCTTCTTTCATTCAAATAATTTTTTATTTCACAAACAAAGCTACTCAAAATATTACCTCTTTAATCATCTATTGAAGGAGTTTTATGTTCTGGACCATTAAAGGTAATAACATATATACGTATATTGTTAATAATAAGATTGAGCATCATTAAATGATAGACCTGTATCATACCACCATTTAGTTATTGTCATGTCTACATTATAACATGGTTTTTTAGATTGTAAGGTACTATGAATTGAAGATTAAGCTCCACGAGTTGTTCGTAGAGAAAAAAGTTAGACACTTGTTTTCTTCTCTTCTTCATATCAGTTGTAATAATCCCTTCTCATTTGGTAAGAATACCATCTACAACATTGCCTGTATCATCTTGACTATAAGAAAAAAGCTTCTATTACAAATTTCATAATTTAGTCTTTACCTTCTGTCTTTCTCATTCTGATACTCTTTGAGCAAAGTTGTTATTTGTCATTCCACATTATGACTAACTTTCTTACAAGGCTCCCTATCACCTTTAATTTCAATTAAATGTTTCTTTAATTTGACAATTACTAAAACTTTCAAATGTTTGTTGCAATGCAAATAAATATTATAGTTCTTTATACTAGGAAACAATCTAGTATGCGTCCAAATTGGATCATCGAATCTTCTTGAAGAGACTTAAGTTATCAAGAGTACTTGAACTCCCTCCATTTATTTGTAAAAATAAATAAAGACATTTGTTAAAATTAAAATAATAACTTTACATCAAAAATAAAGTTTTGTTATGTAACATCGTTACTTTTCTATAAATATTCAGTAGTCAATTTTAAAAAAATTAATCATATACAAATACTTAAAAAATAAAATTCATAATGTTAATGTATTTGAAATGTTATCACCGTATTCATAATATATTATGATTTATAACTATAACATGTCTAGATAAATTTTTTACATATTTAGATGATACAATTTAGATTTGGAGGTATTAACAAGTTAGATGAATATTATGGAGAAAATTGAAAAAATTATATATACCTCATTAAAAACATACAATAATCATCTTTCTTTGGCAATGCATATTACAAAAATAGATTTATTTTAAAAAATAAAAAGACAAAAATGATTACTTAACCATTCACAATCTTACATTATGTCCTTATAAATCATAATACTAAAAGGAAAATCTTAGGAATTCCATTTACATGCACATGATTGATCATACAAATCATAAAATTATTCTCAATCAGTCAAATATGAAAGATTTATAAAATTTCTTGTATAACAAACTTCAATTTTGACCATATCTTTTTTATTCTTAAGATTACATGGAGGCAGTGATTCATATAATCCCTAAACCAACATTTGCATCTAAGAGGGCTTGCAGAAAAGAACTTCACAGCCAACGTGATACTTCCAAGAAACATATTAATGGAATTGCCAATGTTGACATGCGTGGGTAATCTAGGTTGTTAACATAACAAAGTGAATTAACAGAGAACAGATAAATACAAAGACCAAAACTCTGAGCATATATTTAAACTTAAAGACTGCATAAACAATCAATATCTTGGGCATATTACTTAAATACAAGAGTGGGATAACAAGATAGTCAAACCCTTTTCTCAAGTCTCCTACTTCCACTTTGCCAATTTCACTAGTCCTTTCTACAGACTCCAATAGGAATTTGTCCATGTCTGATGACTAATAACATTCTATATATCGATATCTGAACCAAACCCCATTGAAGTTAATCGTAAAGAATTGATTTTATTTACAATTTCAGGACCAAAATGAAAATTGAAGAGACAGATTAAAAGAATGGAAGAAAGCACGGTGAATTTAGTTATCCCCTTGTGGAGTTTGAGGAGTTACCAGCACCAACATCAACCGAACTGACCTTTGCTTCATGAGCTGAAAATGTTTTCACTGGCTTGAAATCTTGGCCTGACGAACCTGCCTAATACAAGTACCGGAAAAATAGAATTAGTTAAAATTTCAGTTATTGAAAACAATCAAAGTCCCACCATCTCATGATGGAATAGCCGATGGCTGTAGTTGTAGAATTATTCGGACGCAAGCACACATCAAAACTTAGGAAAGTCGATAATAAAAAGTGAATAATGAAAAAGGGAACCTTAGAAGTCATGCCATAGGATGCAGTGACTAGGTAATAGCTTTCTTGAGGCTCAAACTTCAGCTGTGATGCAAGGTTCGAGTGTGCTGGCGTGATATATAAGGACTTTTTCTTCCTCAAATCCCATATACTACAAGTAGTGTCTTCGCCACCAGTCGCTAAATGTTACTCACCGGGTGAAAAACTGATACCCAGAACCTATATAAGATACCAAAGAAACATTGTGTGTTTCACAAATACATTTTCAGTAAGTTATTCTACGGCAATTCAAGAAAAGATACACATTAGAAACCGATCGGCTTGACATGCCCTTCTAAAGCCATAATGCTTCTCCCAGAATGTAGGTCCCAAACATGTGCAAATGCATCTAGTCCGCAGGATCCTTGTAAAAATCCATCATGGTGGAAGGCTATCCCATAGACACTAGTATTATGACCTTCATGAAGTAGCAATCCGCACCGGTATCTACATCCCATAATGTCCATGTCTTGTCAAAACTTATAGTTCCCAGGTACTTTCCTGATGGAAGAAAAGCAATGCATGCAAGAAGATCTAGATGACCTCAAACACCCTTAAGAGGGAGCCATCGGTGTTCCATAAACGTGCAGTTCTATCGGCTGATGCAGTTGCTAAATGGTTAAGCACAGGAGAGAATGCAATCAGTTGCACTTTCTGTGTGTCCCTCCAAAGTGGAAACTTTATTAACTTGTGGCATGCTCCATATTTTTGCAAGTCCATTCAAAGCGCTACAGTAGAAGAATGCAAAACAAACCTCTTTACTATCATATACAAATATAAATGTCCATTCAAAGCGCTACAGTAGAAGAATGCAAAACAAACTTCTTTACTATCATATACAAATATAAAAGTAGATTAGATCCTCTAATGACAAATAATTGCACAATATAACATCTGGAACCGCAGCACTTCTACAAGGAAGGTTGCAGCATTCTGAAACTTCAGTGATCCAAATGTATACTTCTCATATTGCATTTAAATAATGAAGGATAACTGGAGATCATTTCACAAACATCACCTCATATATAATATTCCAACCTGAGCATGCCTCATTCATCATATAGTACCCTTGAAAGACATTTTTTTAGTAGCAATTGCAATACAAGGAAGGATAAGATTTGCAAAACAATGTAAACATAGAAAGGTTGATCAGTTAGGCAGAAGTAGGGACATGGGCAATTTCTAAGTTGATGCTCTCATTCTGTTATAGGGATAACACTAGAAAATGCCACCAGTATATTCTAACACTGCTATTAATTTTCTGTGTTAATAACACAAATAAAATAACAACAAAATTAGCAAGCAACCAATGGAAACTAAAATTAGAGCGAAGTAAGCAGGAGGAGATACCAGGTGCCAGCAAGTTTCCATCATTAGAAAATCAACAACTAGAGAGAGGCCTACCATCTCCAATCTCACTACAATCAAGAATCAAACTCCTTGCTTGTTTCAGAGGCCAACCAATCTCAGCATCCACATCTTCCTCCTAATGCGTTGAAGGCGCAGTGCAGCCCTTGAAACAAAATACTTTGCAATATCAATCCTAGCATCCAACAGCTCCTTTGACCCTTCAGTATAAAATGGATACTGAACCATTTCCTCCTCAGCGCCATCTGCTGTATTGGCAGTAGCCACAACCTCCTTGTCTTCACGAGCTTTCATCAACTTTGCCAACTGCCCTTCAGAACCCCACTTCCATAAGCATCCTCAACCTGTCATGTCTCTCCATTTCTCGTGTTGATGGTTCAGCTTGAGATGGGAAAGGCTTCAGCAGAATATGAGCTTCAAGTCAGCTCTAAGTTCCAATCTTCAATATCTGGAAAAACAAATATATTTGCTTGCATACTTTGCATATTCATCATAGGAAAGTTTGCACCTGACATGGTTTCGGTTCTTACCAGGCTAGTGAACCATGTAGCTCTGATACCACTCTTGAAAATGCTCCCTCTAAGGATTGAAGAAGGCTCCTTCAGCAAACAACTCGTCCAACAAGAATATTGGTTGAGAAAAATCGTCAAACACCTTCAGTCACTGTTCACGTCTGCTCCAATACTAGAGGAAATCTGTTGTCGAAGAAGTGCAAACTTGAGGCATTGGAGTTCTGTTTTGGTGGAGTTCTTGAAGTGCAGGTCTTTTTGTTGAAGTGTTTACTGCTGGGATTTTCTGATTTATCATCAAGCTTAGCCTTAAGTAGATTGGAAGGGACTGTTGAAGCTAACTCATCCAGCTAAAGCATTGAAGCTCTAAGAAATCTGTTCTTCACCTCAGGTTCTGAAGTTCAAGAGGAGGATGCAAGCTCAAATAGTGCCCACAAAACAAGAGATCTAGCCTCAATTTATAATGAAACTAACCCTTTATTTGATTTCAGGTATGATGATGCAGTTAAAGAGGAAGCAGATGAGGCACTCATGGTTTTAGAATATGCCATGTCTGCAGGAGCTGAACCTAAGACATACAATCAGGCAATTAAACAAGGAGTGTGGCGAGGTCAGATGGATGTAAGTGTGCAACTTTTACAAAACAAAGGAGGAGCTGTTGGAATGAATTGTTTTGTAAAACCTGCTATGCTGAAGCTAGCTGAAGATCTTGCAATGTTAATCAAACTGAAGAAGAAAAGAAGAGTGAAAATCGAGGTGAATCATCCTAGACTTGTCAGAAAACTGAAGTTGATGATATTGGGCATAATTCAAGACTACATGGTTCAAGGGAATGAAGATCAATTTCAGATGAGAGAAATTCAATGGAAAAAGGAAGACAAGGGCAAGATGGAAGTAATGATGAAGAATTGAAAATGTGCAGCAAGGAAAAATCAAATGAAGAGATGCAGAGCAAGAGGAATGAAAGAGCTGAAGCAAATTAAATTAGATTAATTAGCATAATCAAGAGTTTTTAGAGTTAAGCAAAAGGGCAGCTGGTCCATTCATCAAGCATATCACTCTCATGGCCTGACAATCAAATTTGGATGTCAGGATTTTGTTGGCTGAAGCATTTAAGGCTGTTGAAGACTTCAGATTTCTGTTTTTGCAAAGAAGTCAAATTGGATACTTTAGTGTTTAGCCAAATGAAGAAATGAGTGTACTAGACTAGCTTTTACCATCAGTTCTTTCTTTTACTTTTTAGCTATTAGAAAAAGTTGTATAAGATGTAGAGAGCATATATATGAAGCTCATGTTTTACTTTTCCAGCAGAGAGTATGTATGAAAAAAAAAACAGAAAACTATCAATGAAAACTTCTGTTTTTCCATACTGTGCTTTTGCTTTTGTTTTGAATTCAGAAGAAAACCTTTAGAAGTTGAATAGAACAGTAGATGTCTTGTGTGTGTCAATCCAAAGCAAACTTAGTGTTAGAAGTGTGAGTGAAAACCAAAGATTTTAGCAATACACAATTTTTCCAGATCACCAATATTTCAAAGTTCAGTCCATTTACTCTTGTGTTGTTCGTGTAGTATATGTTTTTACAAAAGCCAAGTTTTAAGTAGAATAGCAGAAGTAGCACATTTGGGAAAAACCAAAATTTGCAAAACTGAAGTAGTTTTTTGGATTCCCACAGGAAGTGAATTTTTTTATCTGTCAAATTCATACAAACACATCAATTCAGCAGTTGAGTTTTATTTACATTTTGAGAGGAGCATTTCAGATTGAAAAATCAAACTATCAGCATTCATTCCCTTGGAAGCTGACGTGAATAGTAGTGCTATATTCATTTTCCTTTTACACACAAAATCAATCACTATACATTCCCTGATCTGTGAGAGACTTGAGGTAGAATTTTGAAGGAACATCCTACACTCAAATTACAAAGTAGAGGAGACCGAAGCTGCAATTTTTGTCTGCTGATGGCTTGCGCGAATAGTGCACGTGAACAGTGCACAAGGTGTTTGACAAAAGGTTTCAGCCAATACTCTTCCTCAACAGAATTGTGCAGTGAAGGAGCTATCTTCCACCTTCTAAGGAGCATCTTCAAGATCTCGCTCTCCAAAAATTTTAATGGGTTCATCAAGGCGACAAAGACGAGCTCGGACAGCTTTATCATTGGTGGGCATTGCAAGAGCAACAACACGCCTCTTCATCAAAAGTTCTTGCATTGCCTTCTGTCGTTGCTCTCTTACTTGCCGACTCTCTTCTTTAATCTCATATCCACCAGTGGAATGGTGCCAACAGGAGCAAAGTTATCATCTTGGTCAGTATCATCGAAGTCACTAGCTCGAACTTGACCGTTTTGTGGCAAAGTGGGGCAAGAAATAGTAGAGAGGCAGATTGGGAAAGGTTCTAAGGGAATTATAGGTATTGGAGCAATAGGAGGAGGACTAACTGGAATAACTTTTAGATGGATTGAAGAAGGTTTGTTGTATCCTAGATTGTTTGACCATCCACAGATGATTCTGCCGGTAACTTAGAGGCCATTGCATTTTCGTTGTCGGAGAAACATGATATCCATTTTGACACTATTTTAAGTAAAAGTAGGGTATTGAATAACTAACTAAAGTTTAGAGGAAAAGAATGACTATGAAAACAAAAATATATGTGGAATTTTAGAACAACTGAGTAAGGAAAGCAGAATAACTGTGTCAAATAGCTACATGTTTATTTCAACAGAGAATTGATCTATCACAAGAGAAGATGAAAAGGTCCCAAGAATTAGTTAAAGGAAGAACCAAAAGACAGTTACAAGTTATACTGCACGTCCACAAGGGAGATTATCTATCTGGACAGAGAAATAGTGAGGAGAGACGTTAGCACTTTATGTTAATCATGTGTGTAGGACTTTGCATACCTCCAACAATTATTTGCAATTAACACAAAGTTTCTCCATAGGTGTCCTAAAAATAATGAAAAATTTGGACCCCTAACCATGCCATGTAAGACAATCTTTTGCATCAAATGGGTGCAAGTGACAAACAGAAGTAGGTCCAAGAATTATATATAATGAATCAGATTTGCATTGCTTAGCTATCATGCTACTGTATTGGAATCATAACAAGGATGGAAGCAACTAAAAGGGGACATTAGCACAGCTTAGAACTTGACTAAGGCACTTGCAAAAGCAAACCAGCAGTCATCTCAAAGATAAATTCAGGACAAAAAGAGGATGATTCTACAAGTGAAAGTGTTAAAGATATATGTTATATATCTTATTATTTAATTTTGGAATCATTAGATAATTGGACCTATAAGATAATGTAGCTTCAAGATTTACATTGAATTTAATTAGGTGATGACAGCTGGACCATGGCTTGGTGTGATTAAACAACAATTCTGATTTGACTTGGATTCAAATTGATGTGGTTGCTACACATATAGTTGTGAAAGAATTCTACACAAAATGGAAGTCTATTATTATCACGTTAGTGGTATATTACATTGGTGAGAGTCAAGGTTTACTGCTGGAACTTCAGAGGTGTGGTAGATGGGTTATGTAGGAGTTGTGGTTGCTTCCTATTTATGCTTCTGTGACTTAGCTGATAATTGATGTGCGCGCGCATTGCTGATTTTTTAGTCAAGGAAATTACATATATGTTAAAAAAAACCTCTTATGGCTGATCACACCAACCTGGGTTATTTATGTGAATGCTACGTTTTTCTTTTATGCTTCAATCGTTGGTTGGTTGTGGTGTTTCTGTCAATTATTGCTTGAATCAACTGGGCATCTTTATTCTACTCTTCAACATCAATTGATGGTGGTTTTTGGGGACTTGGCAACCTATCTATTTTCTTTAATATGTGAAAATTCCAGTAATTGACTACTGAAGTACTCTTGGTGAACAACTTTAAGATCTGTCTTGGAAGGAGTTGAATTTATTAGAAAGTTGTTTCTCTCTATCTCAATTATTTTCTTTTTTTATCTAGCTATTTTAATCACTTGAGTTATTTATTTAATTGTCTTTATTATTAAACAGTGTGTGTAAATCCTCTGTTGAGGTTAGTACGAGGTGGTCGTACTAATGGTTGTGAAATTCTTTCACAGGAAGTGAAGTTGAGAGATAATGTCAAGGGTTGAGTGATGTCGGCTCAGTAAAGCATTGGGTAAATATATTGTATTTTTGTGAAAGTATTAAGCTCGATGAGGGTCTCGCAGACATAGGCAAGATGTGTCGAACTGCGTTAGCAAATTTTTGATGCTTTTTATTATTTCGTTTTTATTGTTTTTGCTTTCGTTTATGCTAGAGACGTCCACGGTAAAATTGGAAAGTTTACGAAACTATTACCCTTTACGGTTTTTCAATTGGTATCAAAGTAAGGTCACTGATTTAGAACTTGGTACATCAAGTTGGTGCATATTCAGGTTTTGCAATTATGGCTATAAGAGAAAATGCATCAACTATTAGGCCACCTCTATTGGACGGTTCCAATTATCCAGCATGAAAATCACGGATATAAGTCTTTATTCAGGCACAGGGAATAAGAGCATAGAACTCAGTGTTAGATGGCTGGACACGTCCGATGATTACTGACTATAAGGGAGAGATAATTCTAAAAGATCCATCTGAATAGACAAGAGCCGAAAAAGAAAGAGCAATTGGAAACTCACAAGCATTGCACGCAATTTTCAGTGCTATTGATGAAGCACGTTTCTTAATGAAATCAGCCTGTGAATCAGTTAAAAAAGCATGACATACTTTGCAGATTATTCATGAAAGGTACAAATTTGTGATAGTGTCAAAACTTCAAATGTTAGCTGTGAGGTTTGAAGAACTGAAGATAGATGGAAATGAGACTATTGGGGGCTTTCATGAAAGATTGCATAATATAGCGAATCAGGTACATCAACTCGGGAAGAAATATTCCAATCTGAAACTAGTCAAGAAGACGTTGAGATCACTTCCTTTAAGATTTATTCCAAAAATTGCACAATCGAGGAGGCTCATAATATCAATGACTTGTCGTTAGAGAAGGTAATTCGAATTCTTAAAAATTTTGAAATAAATTTTTTAAAGGGTAAACAAGAAAGAAGCAAAGGATTGGCACTACAGGTTGAAACTGTAAAAGGTATGAATGATATAGAAGATGACTCCGACAATAATAAGGATATGGAGCTATTAACATGAGAGTTCAGAAAGTGGCTGAAGAGAGTGAAAAAGGATAGACTCGAGTTTAGGAAAAATGGCAGGAGTTTATCGAACTACAACTTCAAATAACAAGCTAAAACTCAAAAAGGAGAAAGCAAGGTAAAGAGAATTCAATGTCATGAGTGTCAAGGCTTCAGATATGTTCAAGTAGAGTGTGCTAACATCTTGAAGAAGAGAAAAAGGAAAATCTTATACGAGCACTTGAAGTGATAACGAATCTGGAAGTGAAAAAGAAATTGCGAATAGTGCCTCTAGTTACTTGTTTAATAGTAACCGAGAAGGAAGTAACTAAAGACGAAAAAGTGAGTAAATCGGGAAGTTTTGGAAAAAAACGCAGACAATTCAGCTCAAAGCTCAATCTCAGATTATGATAGTAGTTCAGATGATAAAAAGGAAGGTATTTATGAAGTCTATGAGTTAATTTATGATAAATGGGTCCAAACATGTAAGAAAAATGAGAAGTTGAAGGAGGAAAACACTTCCATGAAGAACATCATTCAATATTTGAGAAGGAATGGATGTCAACTTTAAATGAGCTTGGTGAAGTTAGACTGAAACTTGTAAGTACCGAAAAGGGATTAAGGATGTTGAATGGAGGTATAGAAGAGTTAGAAAAGTTAATGAAAATCGATAAAGTTAAAGGGGGTTTTCACGACATTGGCTACAAAGATGAATGTTCCAAGGTGAATGATGAGAAAGATGACATATCTAGATCTGTCCAAGAAAAACTTCGAGGAAGAATTGAAAGTTTGTATCCACATGTCATTTTTGTGGAGTTATCGGGCACATAAGGTCAAGATGCTACAAGATGTTACAAATGATATTTCAAAGGGGTCAAAACCGAAAATCTAGACACTCTCCGTTAAATTTTCAGCCGCAAACTATGTTACCGAAGCACACTTGGATTAGAAAGGGTGAATTACAGACACAAAAAATTGTGAAGTAAAAACAAGAAATTATCCAGATTCACAGTTAGTTATTACTTTTGAATAAACTATGCAGACAAAGGATAAATCATAGGGACTATGTACTTTAAAAACGTAAACAAAAAGATTTGTCTTCCTTAGTTCTTTAGTTTTTATGCTGTCATTGTCGTCTCGTCTTTTTAGTAGTTTGTATTGTGACTTCTATTTGGTTCCACCGAATACTCTTCAGCTCTCTCATCAGTGTGGGTTTCTCTCTCAGGTATCTCTCTCTCCTTCGGACATATCTCTCGGTGTTTTGAATTATGGTAAATTTATTTTAAGTTAATATAAATTGCATAAAATTTATCCATTAAACAATAGGTGAAATCAAATAAATTTAATTTAAACCTAATTTTTTAAACTTTAACTCAAATTTGAGTACTTAATTGAATATGAATATTTGAACTCGAATTAATAATGATAAAATGACTAAGTTAAAAAATAAGTTTGAGTTGATAAGATTTTAGGTGGACTAAAACTAATTTAACCAAAATATTAAAACAAAATCAGATTGGCACCTGTGATTTAGATAGGGTTTGGGTTAAAAAAAAATTAAGTTAGACTTGAATCATATATAATTTAAATTTGACTCATTCTATTACCATTCTTCACTCAAATTTAAATAAATTTTAGTTTTTACTTAATTTAGATCGAACCAAACTCAATCAAAATTAAAATTTCATTCCTAAATAAGTATAACAGTCATATATGAGCATTTTAAAATTAAATAATTAGATTCAATTTAATCTGAAAGGTCTAAACAATCAAATTGTCTACTTAAAATAACGTTATTTTAATTGATATGCCCATATTCAAACTTGAACTCAGGCTGTACAAATCCTCCCAAGCATTAAATTAGATTCAAATTGCATGTTCTTAGGATCGAATCAATTAGGCTCATCACATTATCTTACATATCCTAAATGTATAGACATATCACAAAGTCAAAACAAAAAAGATTAATAAAAAGAAGTTTTTCCATGCAACTTTTTGTTTTTGAAAAATAAAGATGTGGGTGAGGGATGTAATATTAGAACTTTTCAGGAAGTCACCCATCTTAATACTACTCTCGCTTAAACGCATTTAACTTCAATATTTTAATAGGATTTGATACATTAGTGCTAGTATGATCGCACTCTGTTCTTCGATGTTGACCCTGAAATACTAACAAACATATTAAAGGTATTTAAATTAAAATATTAATTAAGCTCAAAGATTTGTACTAATCCATAAAAACACTTAAACACAAATAATTAATAAACTAACACAATTCTAACCTAAACACGTTCTAAATAATTAAATTAAAAATTAAATACATATCAAACTAAGCCTTAAAATATGATACAATTTATACTTATTAAGTTTGGCTTGTTTGGGGATTTTAATTAAACCGCTTCAAGCGGGAAAGCTACTGAGCCTTCTTTGCAAAGAGGGAGAAAGACGAGCTTGGAAACCGATGGATGCGACGCTGTAAAATGTTACCCGACTCGTAATATTCTCTTTTTGTATGTTTCAGTCACATCTGCAGCGCTGTAAAATGTAATATCGACGGGAAGTTAAATTTAACAATAGGGATTGAATACACTCACAGTAATAAATATACTAAAGCAGTAGTATATTTATATATTATAATATATAAATCATGGTAAAAGATCCGTAATTCTCTCAATATATGAAAATTTATACATAAATAAGGGTATAAAATGCAAAACTTAATTTTTTAAAAAATATAACTTTTAAATTCTTTGAAGACTTTTGTTAAAAAATAATTACATGTCTCTGACATAACAATTTAATTTAACTTTTAGATTTGATACAAACTAATTAAATTTAATATAAAATTATAAATTATTATAAATTATCTTAAATTATTAATTTAAATTGAATTGAATATTAATTTGTATTAGATTTAAAAATTAGATTGAATTGTTCATCATCAATATTTAATATAAAGGACAGGATCTGTCTAGACTATGAAATTTTATTGTCTTTAGTTTCCAGTTTCTGCCTAGGTGCTAGCCAGAGAATGAACAAGTGAGCCTGTGAAATTTCAAATCCTCGTATCAGCTTGTGGAAAGGAAATTTGGTGAGTGGACCTAGTAGTGCTTGTTTACACGATTGCGTTGTGAATGTACGCGATTCATGTAACCTGGGAGAATTTTCTTCATAAGTAGCTCCTTCAGTTCTCTGCAATACATGCTATCTTCTGCTCTGATACTGATACGAATTATCTCATCCACAACAAGTTCACTATTGCTGTAAATTCCATCTATCACCGTGGCAAAGAAATGTTCTTATTCTCTTGTAAGATGCCAAGGGTATTCTGAATTCTTCCTTGGAGATGTTTGACAATTGAACTTACCGGAATCTTCTTCATCAACGACCGGAATTGGAGAATTTGGGGGATCTAATACACAGTAAAATCTAATAACTTTAACATATGCATCTATTTAAGTCTGGAACATGACCATCAGTTGGGGCATTCATGGCGGTTGAGGAGTTGGACTTCTATTTCTAGAAGATTTAATGGAGCATAAGAATTCATCATATCAGCCAAATCCAGCTTTTTCATGCAATTCTTCATGTTCTTAGCGTGCTTCTACGTTAATTCATGATGGGAGTACTGTTTACTCTACCATGAAACATGCTTTATTTGTGTACTTTTGCCACGATCGATGTGCTTGTTAAATTATACCAATCCATGGTACAATTGACTGAAAGAGCAAAACATTAATCTCATTCTCGTTGTAAACCTGATTGCAGCAAAATAATAATAATAATAATAAGAAGAAGAAATAATGCAAATTACAATAAATTTGTTTAATGAATATCATTTTTGATAGAACTTAACAGTAGTCAATATTAACCTTAAAACTTATATTTTAAATATAAAACGGGTCAGATGAAAGTGATTTTTTCTTGATACAAAGAATTATAAAAAAAAATCCTTAAAATTTTAAAAAGTTTTAGTAGGAAAATTATTAATTGTTTTTGACAAATATAAATACTAAGAATATATAATCATAGTATACATATATAAATTTAAAATAAGATAATTATAAAATTCCAGAATTTTCTTTTTTAATTATTCGATTAATTGATACCTTTTATCAATAATTAAAATTTAATTTCTTAATTTATATCTTGAATTTTCTTAAAATTATAAAACTTTTATATTAAAATTTAAATTTACTCAACAAACTTACAAAATCCTTTAAATTGTTATACGAAATTTATATAATTAAAATAAATCGATTATAAATTTATTAAATATATATAATATCTTATAACAAATGAGTTTATGGTAAAAGAACAGTGATGCTATTAGGGAAAACCTTAGTATATAAGACTCTCCGCTTTATCAAGATCAAGAAAGTCATTAATTGTATAAATTATCCTTGTGTATGTTGATAAAAAGACTGTTTCTTGGAGTCGAATCCGTGAACATAAAAAATTTAACGTAGAATTCGTAAAGTCTAGTAAGTTTGGGAAATTAAAAATGAACATGTATCGGACACCATAATTGGATTGCATTTGCATGTTAGAACAACAAAAGAAAAAACTAGAGAAATGTTTCATTTTTCATGGGAAACTTAACTTTATAGAAGCTAACTAACAACGGAGAGATTCAACTCAGTGTCGTATCCTATTCCTAAATCGTGCAGCACGCCGTGATCAGCCAGAAAACCGACTTGGTTGGGAATTCGGAGGAGTCTCATTCGATCGATAGGTATTTCACTGTCATATCCAATACTTTGGTACATTTGCCCTCCAATGGTCTCCTTTACTTGTCTGACTGTTGAATGTTCGTGACAATTCAAGCAAGCCCTGTGAATTGAGGTGGTAATCCAAACACGAATCCAAAATCTAAGAAGGATCGGGCTGTCGTTTTGAATGCCATAATTCGTCAAAGGCTCTGAAGCATGTAGCAGCTCGTTATTAAAATAAAGGAGTTGGGAATCGGGCGAAAACCTTGCTTGTGATTGAAAACAATGTTGATAAATTTCTTCTTGAAGTTGCCCGACAGTGGCATCCCGTGGAACGGTGACTCGATATTCTTCTTCGTGGTAGGAAACCGAAACATGTAAAATCTGTCATATTACATATTTAATTAACATCCTCTTTTTCTGGACAAGAGAATAAAACACATTCTCAGAAGCATCAGTATTATTCTCATAATTAGAAAAACAAGAAGACTTACAGAAGCATCATCGCCATTCTCAGAAGCATCAGTATTATTCTCATAATTAGGACCGGCACCGTTTTCTGCAATCATCACGCTCATAAAGGATCTGGGACTTGGAATTCCAAGGACGATTTTTGGATATATGGCTGTTATGAACTCAACTGTCCTTTATATATATGTGCGATTTTAATGCCATACGTTTAACATGACAAATATCAATGCTAGTTCGGTTTAGGACGACACTATTGTGAACTTCTATTCATCGATTTTATATGCGATGATATTGTTAAAACACATTTAATTTGACTAGAAGCACAGCAAATTTTCATCTTCACAATCATATCTTTTCTACTATGGAAGCATTCACTTTTTTTCTCTCTCTCTATTTTATCCTTTATTTACAATTACTATTAAATACAAACATTTGTTTTTCAACTTATACGCCATAGCCTTTCGTTCAAATCAATAATAATTCATGAAGAGATGACTAACAAATAATGATAATTGATATAACAAAATTATTTTGATGCCACTGTACAATGTTGAAGTGAGTTGTAGATTAGTTGGAGGAGAACAATTTGTATAATGAATACATTACAAATTGAGAAACATAAATAATATTAAACTTAAGGGGTGTTTGGTTCTCTTTTTATGGTTTCCTTTTTATCATTGCTAAAAAGTAAAAATAAAAGACTAAAACACATTTGGTGCCATTTTGTTTTATATTAGTTTCTTGGTTGTAAAATAAAAATTGCAACAACATTACAATTTTTTTATTTTTATCTATTTCGATAATTGTTGTCAAAAGAAAACAACTTGTTATTACAATTGGTTATTATTGAATTTTGATCTATTGGTAGTCTACTTTTAAATAATGGATTCATTTGATAAATTAATTTAATAATCATAAAGTGTGACACATATTACTTTATTTGATTCTAATATAAAGTGAGCCCAAAATAATGATTATTGGGCTTTTAAAGAAAATTAGAATCGTTAGGGTTAATCAATAAAACTCTTTCCTCTCTCTTCAATCAAGTAAAGTTAACAGATATAAAAAAATACATACGTTTTTGCACTATTAAAAAGAACGAAAAAAATAAAGAAGGCAAGAGTGGATAAAACTTTTGTATAAAAAAGATGTTTGCAATAAGAAAAGGATTACACATATTGAGGATGGATCAATGTTAGTATTTTTCTACTTTCTTTATAGCATGAATCTTAGGATTTGAAGTTGTTGAATCAATTATGTCATAGATAATCTTGGGTGAATTCTATACTAAAAATATTGTTTAGAATGTTAAAGTTTAAATATACATGTGTTATTAAATCAGATTATAACACTTTGATTTGAATTAGAGTTAACCTTAAAATTCATGGTAGCGATTAATATAGATCCACGGTTATAGATAAATTATGTATTGTTTTCGTTGTAATCTCTCAATCTAAGCAATCTTGTTTCTCGATTTCTGTGGGTTGTTATTGAGTTTGAGTTAATCCATCGAAAAATCCCTTTATGATAAAATTCAGGGTTTGCGAAGGCTATGGGTTTATTGTCTTAAGCATGTCTGTTCGTTTCTGAATTGAGATGGGATTTTCAAACAAATGCACATCGAAAAGCTTGTTTCCTAAAGAATCTAGTGGGACCATAATGTCATATTTGTGGGGATTATCATTGAATAACCTCAGTTATTTAGTTATAAGGAATAAATTGTTTAGATTTCGAGTTTATGGAAAAACATATGCATGCGTGGGCCTCTCTTAAAAAATCTTTATGTTTGAAGTTATAAAGCATAAGTCTTTCTGGAAACAAAAGGGTTAAGGAAAAGGTTTTCTGTGGTGCCCACCATTCATTAATCTTTTTATTGCAATATGCGTAAATTTTGAAAAGCAAAAGGATTGGTGTTAAGTTTTGAAAGAAAAAAGCTGGAAAACGTGGTTCCTTTTTTAAAATAAAAGATTGAATACGTTTTTGGTTCTATGCACACTAAAGAATGTGTGAACATCATCATTGGGTGTTTAAAAATCAAATAATTACTTACATGCATTAATTGAGGTTTGACCAGTTAAGCCTTTTGAAATAACAAAGCCGAGAGAAACAAAAGTTTAAAGAAATTTTTCATGGGCTCACCATCAAAAGCTTTGATTTTATGTTTGCATTACTTATTTACTACCATTTGCATTATTTCTAGAAAACAAAAAGTGAAAGAAAATTCAATGTTTCGTGTGGCCCATCGTAAGAAAGTCTCTTGATTTTGGGTGTGTTTGGAGGATAGCCAATCAGCCA
Organism: Erythroxylum gracilipes; assembly: GCA_026413385.1. NCBI lineage: Eukaryota > Viridiplantae > Streptophyta > Magnoliopsida > Malpighiales > Erythroxylaceae > Erythroxylum > Erythroxylum gracilipes. The sequence continues at coordinate 25,499,221 of JANZLC010000002.1, read as the reverse complement.
AAAGCTTGTTTGGTAATTGGCTGATTAGGTTGGATGATTCAACCCAATCAGCCAAAAATCAATAAGCTGGTTGTACCCAGCGTTTGGGGTAATCAACCCAAACTCAAAATACCAAAATATCCACCATTTCACCTACTTCTTTCTCGTTTTGTCTAGAACATTGGCTATCGTTTGGGTAACTGGGTAACTGAGAGAGAATTAAGCCGCATCTGGCTGCTCCTCCAAGAAATTCTAAGTTTGTACAGGAGTCCAGAAGGAGGATCAAAGTTAAAGAGGTCGGAGCTGCCAACCAGTTGATTGAGAAATTTCATAGCCTATTTGGAGTGGTTCGGACAAAAACAGATGGGAGTGTCCAAACCCCTTGAAAATGATGATGGGAAGTTGATAGAAATTAGAGGTACGTAAGTACAGGGACAAAGACATACAGAAAAAATGTAAAGGGAAGGAGAAAGACAGAGTTAAAGATAAAAAGAAGAATAGGAATGAGAAACGACAGTATAAGAACAGTGAACAAGATATTTGAGAAGAAGCAACAAAGTGGAACTTTTAGGTATCCATCGTGTAAAAACCTCATCTCTTGTCAAAGAAAGCACCAAGAGTGCTATATTTAAAAATAACTTTTATTAAAATATGATCATTAATTAATAGTACTGTTATTACTTATTCTTAACTAAATTTGTGATTAAATACACCGACAATTGTTATAAATTTAATATAAAAATTATATAAAATGATGATGTATGAAAACATAGATTTTTAATTATTTAGTAATGGCTAATGATATTAATTAAAAACCATTATTTTTTAATTAAATTTTTAAATTGATTTTAGAATAAATTTATCACCATATTATAATTTTTGTATTTAAAATTGTTAAAATATTTAAATTTTAGATGTGTGAATTAATAAAGTATTAAAGTATAATTTTTTAATCATATATTAATAAATAAATATAAATTTTAATTATAAAGTATTAAAGCTTAACTTGTGACCCTATTTTATTCCTAATTGGTTAAGTTTAAACCGATTGAACATTAACAATTAAAATATTTAATATTTATACTCTTATAATTTTTTTAAAAGTTATGTTCTCAATAGTCATTTTATACAATAACAGTTAATATTGAACAACTAATTTTACTAAACATCAAATAACAAACAGCTAATACAATCAGCTGATAGAATCAACTAGCACCGACAACAATTAGTTGATTCTCTAACATAGTTAAAATCTAAACTTACGTTGTTTAGACCTTAAATGAGTTTAAACACTATCTAACCTGTTAAAGCGACCAAAAAATTGGAAGGAGGATCGGTCTCTAAAAAGCCTCTTTATGAACTTTTTAGGCGGTAACGCCGTGACAGGCTGCCTGATTGCTTGAACATGAACAATTACTTTTTAACAATAAAGTCTTGATTTTTACAAAAAGAAAGCTAAAGAAGAAGGTTCCCTAGTCCCCACACACTCTGTACGAAAAAAAAAAGCAACATTAAAAGCTGTCAAGGTCTTTTTATTGAATCGGGAGATGTTCTTATTGCTCATGGCATGAACAAGAACCTATTGCAAGTTCCATTCTTTTTTGGTGATAATTTCTTCGGGTAGTGCTCATTTTGATACAGAAGTTCAGAGAGAGAAAGAAATTAGTTTCCAACAGTGGATCCAGGCGACAATTGCTCTCATCCATGATCCTATAATTAGTGTTTTTTTTTAAAAGTAACATCACGACACATGCACACATTCCTTTCTTTGTGCACGTTTCTTGTCAGAGTTTTCTTTTCTTTTTCTTCAACTTGGATTCCTGATATTCTGTCAATCTCTCTCTCTGTTTCTTAATCCCAAAAAAGGGTGTTGGGTTCCATGTCTTGTACTCCCATGTTGAAGAAACAGAGGGGGTTGCATGTTTCTTGGTCAACACAAAAAGGAGCCGGACGTTCACGTTCCTAACATAGAAGCTAAGGGTGAAGAACAGTTGAGGAGGAAAGTTTAAGCAGCAAAAAGAAATTATGTTGCAGAGAGCTGCAAGCAATGCCTATTCATGGTGGTGGGCAAGCCACATCAGAACAAAGCAATCCAAATGGCTGGAGCAAAACCTTCAAGGTAAGATTCACCTCTTTCGTTTGTTTTTCGTTTTTGGTGTTTTCCCTTTTCTGGTTTTTGGTAAAAGACATATATGAGAAGATCTTGATCAGAATAACTGAGCTTGGTAACTCATTACCATATTTGCCCAATGTAAACCAAAATTTCCTATAGTTTTAAGCTATGAGCATGTGCAAGATAAGTATATCCCAGAAGTCAAATCT
>JANZLC010000002.1:25480293-25493720 GCA_026413385.1 Erythroxylum gracilipes | reverse complement strand
ATTTTAAACCATATAAAACATAAATAAAAATATATCTAACCAAATCTTTTATATGGATTATAATATAAGTAAAACTACTATAAAAATAAATATTAAAACACATAAAAAGTCAAATAATATTATATAAATCTCAAAATAAACGTGAAGATGTATTTGTGGGTATTATGAAAATTATGTGTAAAACATAAAGGTAAATAGGACTAAAAAATAGACTCATTAATTGATCTGAAAAATCTACCTAAAAAGGTACTTTTTTGAAAAACTCCAAATTTGAGTTTCTCAAAAAGCTGTATTTTAGTTTCCAAAAAAGCCATTTCTATGAAAAAAGTGCTTTTGGATTTTATAGCCAAACACTCAGTTTTCTTGAAAACAGCTTTTGTGGTGAAAAAAAGTGCTTATTCATCCCCCAAAAGCTGAACCAAACAAGCTCTAAGTGTGATCAAATGAATAAGGTGATATGTCATGCCCTACATCATTTACATTAAATTCTGAAATCTAAAATGGTTTATTTTAAAAACTGCCAAGTCCTAGTCGTGGGTAAATAGGCATGCCTAGAAGTGTCTGCTGCTGCTACTGTAACTTAACACTAAGGTGTCCCCTGATAATTGACATTACGGTGTCCTCTAATTATCGACACTACAATGTCCCCTAATTTAGATATTAGTCTCTTCTGTTTTAGATACCAATCATGCTATCTTCTGTTTTAGTCTCGTTACCCACTTTTGTAAAAAGGATTAGCAGTTTAACTTGTTTTGTGTTTTGATATATATTCAATTATGATATAAGCTAAGTTCAGTTCTGATATAATCAAATTCTGTTCTGACACAATCAAGTTCTGTTCTGATACCTTAAAGTTTTGTTTTGATATTATGACATTCTTTTCAGATATTTGTAAGTTTTGTTCTAAAGCAAGTATATCCTATTTTGATATGTTATATTTTGTTCTGATGCAAATAATGTTGAATTGTTCTTTAATTTGAACAATTAAAGGTTGAATATGATTTGACATGATTCAGTGCACGTGAATGTTAGACGACTGTTAGAAATAGTCGTCAGATTTTATCTTGTTTAATTATTCCCTACTAAGCTATATGTTTAGCACGGTGGTTCTAATAAAAAGGTTTGAGACTGGGACAAAGACAACCATAGAGGCCAAGAAGAATGTATTGTGTTTTGGAAATTATTTTATTTGAGTTTTTGAGTTGTATCTGACAATATGAGATAGTTTGTATCTTGTTAATGGTTTGTAATAACCTTATTACATGATGGATTATGTTTAAGGCATGTATTTTGATAAGTTCATTATAAATGATGTATATTATGTTTTGTTTACTACAACATTTAATGATATGTAATGTATGTTTGCTTGAGTTTATGGAAATGCATGTAAGGAATGTTTGGTATATTTTGGATTGTTTCAGTTTTGTTTTTTTGACACTTGCATATCCTCCTGGGGGTATGTGGGTATTACACATAGTGTTCTCCCCGTCGGGATAAAATATGCCAAAAAGCACAATCAAGAGGCATTGAAAAAAATGAAGAACCTTCTACTTTAGTTGATGAAGTGCATCCATTCCCATTTGGAAAATCCCTTCAATCCGTTCAATTTCAGTAACCAATGCAAATGCAAATTGATGGAGGCAGAAGATGATGCATTAGAAGATCCAGATGAAGTATAAGGAAGATCAACAACCTGTACTTGCTTATTCACATTCAAAATCCTTGGCAAGATATTCATCACATTTACTAGTTCAAAGACATTCAAATCCAACCGAGGAACTCCACTGGCATATAGAGTTGAGTAATCAAGCACATAAAATATAGCAAGGATTGAGGGTTACTAATAATTGCCAACATTGTGTTAATAATTAGTCTACCATAATTAAAATGTTCTCTAGTTCAAATTGCATGTACTAATTTTGCTTAGGTTAGATAAACTGAAACCACGTGCATGCTTGGTAACTAGTTAGCCAAAACCAGCTTATAAATAACAAAATATTTCTATGTTAACATAGAAGCACGCAAAATAGAGGTAAATGGCCAAACAGTTAATCGTCCTCCGATTAACACAGTAGCAATTACATCATTTGGAACATTCCAATCAACACTATAATTCAGATTCCCAAGCAAATTATCAAATCCCAAAAATAAATTTAATCTATGAGAGTCAATTTGGATTAATCTACCTTGTACATACACCAATTTATAACATATGGTAGATTTAACTAACAGATCTTTATCCAAATTGTAGTAAAATTCTTTCGCCAATTCATTATCAAAATGTTACGGTAGCAATGCAACTTGTAATATATTTCTCTCAGATAACAGAATATCCAACCGATGTTGTTGAAATTCATCTAAATTAATGGGATGATCAAGAACTAACCAATGTCTTTAAAAGTGTCCCATTTCTGAGCAACAATGGAAGTATAGAATTTGTAGGACATCACATTATCAACTATCATTCAGGTTGAAGAATTTCTATAAGGTGGGCAGACTGATTTTCGAGCTAACTGCTTTGTCCATTTTTGTGGAGCAATAAAAGGAGTAATTGATGTTGATCCAACTGTAGAGTTAGGAGCAATATCTCCAAAAGAAACCTCGTCTGAGTTAGGTTCAGAATCCTCTACCATTGAAAGCAACACATGCACAACATTATCATGTTTTGATAGCCTATCTTGAACAGAAGGGATATTGGGGATTTCAATATGAGCTACAAATGAAGACCCAGACCCAGTTAATGATTTCCCAGATGTTGGTTGAAGGAGAAGACGATTGGAGCATCGTCATGGACTAGCGATGGAGGGAGTGGTTTTTGTCGGTGGTTTCTCCACCATTGAAGATGAAACTTGATGATTTGTCTTGCCCATGTGAATGTTAGAAATTAAAAACCGAAGTAAAGAGAGATGAGTGATGTCAGTGTAATGAGGGAGAGAGAGACCTGAAGAGAGAATGAGAGGTGAAATTTTGTGAAAAGGAAGACACAAAATGGTGAATGAGAGAGAAGCCTAATTTCATAAAGGGGAAAGATGAAGAAGTAAGTCTATCAAACCAAAATAGAAATCAAAATGTAAAAGATAGAAGGAGGGAAGCTAAAAAAATTTTGGTGGGCAGCAAAGCAAGATGAAGAAGACAACTTAAGGATTTTTTAATCACTTTTTTATATTTTAATAATAAAAAATATCAATATTTTAAAGCACACCGTCCCAAAGCCCCTCGAAAAAGGTCAAACCTAATTGCATCTAAAGGTTTTGTAAAGATATATGCCAATTGTTTTTCCGTAGACATATATGATAGAGTGACTATTTTGTTCTGTACAAGCTCTCAAATAAAGTGATACTTCAGGTCGATGTGTTTTATTTTCAAATGTTGAACTGGATTCTTCGAGATGTCTATAGCATTCTTGTTATCACACAAGATTGTCAGCACACCCTGATCGATTTCATAATCTTCTAACATCTGTTTCATCCAAAGAAGTTGCAACTAACAACTACCTGTGGCAATATATTTCGCTTCTACAATTGACAGTGAAATAGAATCCTACTTTTTATTGTGCCATAAGATCAGATTGTTACCTAAGAAGAAACAATCCTTAGAAGTGTTTTCTCGATCATCTAAATTTTCAGCCTAATCTGCATTATTGTATTCGACTAGATGAGACGTAGAATCACATGTATGCCAAATCCCAAATTTAGAGGTACTGCTAACATACCTGATAATCTTCTTTGTAACTACTAAGTGTGTCTCTTTAAGGTTGGCTTGATATCAAGCACATACTTCGATGCTATAACAAATATCTGGTCTACTTGTGGTTAAATACAATAGACTTTCGATAATGCTCTGATATAAACTAACATCAACACTTTTTCCATTTTCATCTCTATTTAGCTTCGTAGAGACACTCATAGGAGTTCTGGCGTGCCTAGCATTCTCAATTCCAAACTTCTTTATTAAATTCTTTGCATATTTGGTTTGCGATACAAAAATGCCATCCTTCACTTGTTTAATTTGCAATCCCTAAAAGAAGTTCAATTCACCTACCATACTCATTTCAAATTCATGCGTCATTAATTTGACAAAGTCATCCACCATTTTCGGATGCGTGGAACCAAACACAATATCTTCAACTTAAATATGAGCAATCATCAAATCAGATTTGATTTTTTTAAGAAATAAAGTTTTGTCAAAACTACCTCGTTTGTAGCCTTGCTTGATAAGATATTGGGTGAGTCTTTCATACTAAGCCCTTGGCGCTTATTTAAGACCGTAAAGAGCCTTCTTTAGCTTAAAAACATGATCTGCATGGAATGAATCAATAAACCCTTTCGACTGCTCAATATATACCTCTTCTTGTATAAACCCATTCAAGAATGCACTCTTCACATCCATTTGATAAAGCTTAAAGCCTTTCAGATATGTTATACCTAACAATAGTCTAATCGACTCAAGTCTTGCTACCAACGTGAAGGTTTCATGAAAATCAGTTCCTTCAATCTAAGAGTACCCTTAAGCCACTAACCTTGCTTTATTTCTAGTCATATTACCCTTTTCATCAGTTTTATTAAAAAGCACCCATTTTGTTCCGATCATATTCACATTAGATGGTCTTGGCACAAATTCTTATACATCATTTTGTGCAAATTGGGTCAATTACTCTTACATTGTTCCTGTCCAGAACTCATCTTGTAAGGATTCTTTGACATTTTTAGGTTCAAATGAAGACGTGTAGCATATATATCCTGCTAGTTCTTGGTAATCAACCCTTTTTCTTTCTCTTGTTTTTCTTATCTCACTAACATATCGAATAACATTCTCTACTGGATGACTTCTTCTAATTCATGACGGAGGATTTTAGTTTAAATCACCTTCTCTTGAGTTTTGAGTGTTCAAGGGAATTATGTCCGCGTTAAGTGTCTTGGTGGTTTCATCTTCCAAAGCAACTAGAAACTCTTCTATTTGAGCAGTTTCTTCACCAGCAACAACTAACTGCAGATCTAGAAATTTTTTTGTTCTTGTGTTGTTGCTTGCTTGAGTTGGTTTGCAAGGCCAGTTTTGCAAGTTTTCTTCTGTCACTATAGCATTTAATTGAGATACATCATCTATCACAACTTTATGGATTCTAACACTTTCTTAGTTCTTTGATTAAACACTCGATAAGCTTTACTGTGGGTTAAATAGCCAATGAAGATCCCTTCATCACTCTTGCTTTCGAATTTTTCGAGTTGTTTTCGATCTCTAAGAATGTAGCATTTACTGCTAAAAACATGAAAGTAACTTACATCTTATTTCTTGCCCTTTTAAAGTTTATAAGATGTCTTGTTTAAGATACTTCTAAGATAAACTCTGTTGCATATGTAGCATGTCGTGTTAACTGCTTCGATCGAAAATTGCATAGACGTGTTTCTTCTATTCAATATAGATCTGGCCATTTTTTAAAGTGTTCGATTCTTCCTTTCAACAACTCCATTTTGTTGTGGAGTTTTAAGTGCTGAAAGTTCTTGTATGATACTATACTTGTCACAGAAATCGTTAAAATTTGCATTCTCAAATTTCCTTCCATGATCTGATCAAATTCTCAACACTGTCATATTTTCATATTCATAACCTACACATATAGGCTTCTAAAAGCCTTAAAAGCATCTAATTTTTCTTTCAAAATGATACCTAAGTATATCTAGAATAATCATTAACACATGTTAAAAAGTATCTCATCCCACCAATGTTGTCATGTTGTGTTGGACCAACCAAATCCATGTGAATTAATTCCAGTATGCGTGGGGAAATAATGTGTCTAACCTTTTATGTGACACTCTCATTTGCTTATCCATTTGACATGCACTACATATCGTTTTATCTTCCTTATACGTGGTTGGCAAAACCTTCACAACTTCTAATTTCTTCAACTTGCTAATAAGCTTATAGTTAATATACCCAAGTTTTTAATGCCATAGATCTATATTTTCATCATATGAGGCTGATTTACAAGTAGTTGTGACCTACAATATATAACAATTATCGGTTGGTCCTTTGTCACTCACAAGACATTCTTCTTGCTCGGTTAACACCAATGAACCATCATCACAAAGTTAGCTTATACTTACCAAATTAGTTTTCAATCCATCAATGTGAAGCACGTTCTTAAGGTGTGGTAGTCCATCCGCACATAGTGCTTCCTTTCAAATAACCTAGGCCTTCTTTCCATCGTCAAAAGTCACATGCCCATCCACACATCTTTGGTAGTTAGTTAAATAGCTCCTTTCTCCTATCATATGACGTGAACATCCGTTGTCAAAATACCAACCACTATGTGAAGTAACCTTCATGGAATTAAGAATAACAAGAGCTTGCAATTGAACTTTTCGAACCCAAGAGTGCTTTAGTACCATGGATTTCTACTGCTAGAAATTTTGTAGTGAATCTATAGATTTTCGGTTTTGAGTCCTTTGAAACAACATTTTTAGTAACTTGTAGCATCTTGGCCTTATATTCTCGATAACCCTAAAAAAATGACATGTAGGTATAAACCTCTTATTCTTCCTTGAGGTTTCTTCTTGAACAGATCTGATTGCATTCAACACCTTTGTAGCTAATGCCTTGAAAATCTCCTTTAATCTTACTGATTTCCATCAACTTTTCAAACTTTTCTGTGCCTCCATTTAACATCCTTATTCCCTTTTTCATATTGACCAATTTCAATTTCGTTTCACCAAGCTCGTCTAATGTAAACAATTTCTTCTCTAAATCTTGAATGATATTCTTCATGGAGAAGTTTTCCTCCTTTAGCTTTTCATTCTTCTTACATGTTTACATCCATTTTACATACATCAATTCATTCATCGGCTTCATAAATATTCTCTCTTTTTTCATCTGAACCACTATCATCACTGTCATAGTTTGAGATGAAACTTTAAGCTGACTTGTTTGCATTTTCTTGATATTTTCTGATTTATTCATGTTTTCATCATCGGTTGCTTCCCTCTTGGTTGCTATTAAGTAAGCGACTGGACTTTTACTGTATAAAGCAACTAACACAGCACTACTTACAACTTTTTCTTCACTACCATATTCACTTTCAGACTCATTCTCACTCCAAGTGCTTGTATAGGACTTCTCTTTTCTCTTTTTCAAGATGTTAACACATTTTTCTTGCACATGTTAGAAGCCTAGACACTCATGACATTGTATTCTCTTCACTTTACTTTCTCCCTTTTGGGTTTTAGCTTATTAGTTGAAGTTGTTGTTCAATGAACTCCTACCGTTTCGCCTAAACTCAGGTCTATCCTTTTTCACTTTCTTCATCCACTTATTGAAATTTCTTGTCAATAATACCAGATCCTCATTCTTGTCAGATTCATCTCCTACATCATTTACACTTTTACCAATTTCAGCTTGTAGTGTCAATCCTTTGCTCCTCTCTTGTTTCCCCTTAATAGATTCATCTCAAAATTAGTAAGAATTTTGATTATCTTATTCAATGATAATTCATTAATATCATGAGCTTCCTCCATTGCTACAATTTTAGGGATAAACCTCGAAGGTAATGATCTTAACATTTTCTTGACCAATTTCAAGTTAGAATGTTTCTTCCCAAGTTGATTTGCTTGGTTTGCTATGTCACACAATCTCTCATGGAAGTCTTTAACGGTTTCATTATCATCCATCTTAACTTTTCAAATCTCACAGCTAACATCTAAAGTTTTGAGACTATCATAGATTTGATACCTCATGTATAGTCTGTAGAGCATCCTATGCTTCATTAGTCGATTCATAAGCTAATATCATTGAAAAGTGACCTTCATCAATAGCACTAAAGATGGCGTGCATGACTTGTGAGTTCTGAAGCTCTTGTCCACTCAGACGAATCTTTCAGTACTACTTCTCCCTTGTCATCAGTTATCACCAGATGTGTCCAGCCATGTAATATCGAGTTCTATGCTTTTGTTCCCTGTGCTTAAATAAAGACTCTCATTTGTGATTTCTACGTAGGATAATTAGAACCATCCAATAGTGGTGGCCTGATAATTGATGCTCCTTCTCTTGCAGCCAAATTTACGAAACACAGATATGCACCAACTTGTTGTACCAAGTTCTAATTTGATGACTTGCTCTGATACCCAAAGGATTTAATAGTTTCACAAGATCTCTAGTTTTGATCGCAGTCGTTTCCAGCGTAATCAAAAACAGAAAGTTAAATGCACGAATATAAATCAACACCGAAGTTTGTTAATGCAATTCGACACACCTTGCCTATATCTACGGGGCCTTACCCAGCTTAATACTTTCACCAAGGAACAACAATAGTTTTATACGTCTTATAGAGCCGACTTACTCAATCCTTGCCACTATCCCTCGTCCTTACTACCTGTGAAAGTATTTCATACCCAATAATACAACCGACTTATGTTAACCTCAACAAATAATTTTCTCAACAACTTTTAACAAAAAAGACAATGATAAAATAACTCAAGTGACAAAAAAAACAAAGAATGAAAGCAAATACACTTTAGATAAAATAAAGAACAACTTTCCGATGAATTCAATTCCTTCCAAGACAGATCTAAAAGGTGTTCATAAAGTAAATTGTCGTAGTTAGCTTATGGGATTTTTGTGCCTCAACTAGAAGGTTCACTTTGAAGAATTAAAGAAATTACACAACTGATTCACACACTAGGCCAAATAAAATCACGTCTGCACACTAAGTCCATTAACCACGCACGATCAAGACAAGTGCAACCCCCATACACAGCCTAAATTGCGTGAAACTCCAGTTGAAAAACTAGGTGACCAAAGTTGTCCAATTAACGACAATGAAACCAAAGAGAAAACGCAGTACCCACTCAAGACAACCTTCTTCATCCAACGACACACCAAGGAAAGTGCAACACACACATACATAGCATAGGTAACATGATAATCCAATTAAGAAAAGTAGTTACATCCACAAAGATAACGTCACACCCCAAAAACATTCAAATGACCAAAGCAGGGGAGAGCACACAACAGTAGGCATACATAGCAGAATTTCAACGTGATTCACCCAAGACTCTTCACAAGATAGATACATTCTCTTATCAAAAATTATCCAAGGTAGCTTTTTAATTTCAGCCTTCAAGATAGCTATAATCAACCAATGAAATCCAAGATATTCTATCCCATTTTTACTTTTTAATTTAAAGCTATTCAATATTATCTTAAAAGTCCAATTATTGAATAATGTCAAAACTAAATAATAAGATATATAACATATATCTTAACAGATAACTGATAGTGAGAAGTCAAAATAAAAGGGAGTGAATTTCATATAAGTGAAAGACACAATCTTGACAATCAATTATCGTAATTTATGAAATACAAAATTTGTGTTCAATAATATGATTGATTGAAACTTTTTCTTTTAGAAAGTAAAAAATCAAACATATTTTAGTTACTTATTTTTATTTTTCTAATCTCTATAGAGAATTACAAAAAATGATATAACCAAATAACCCCTTATCAACAATGCCATAGAAAAATAATAAGCATTAAACTTAGAATGATCATAACGGTGTTGAGTCGTGTATTTTCTTAAATTATTATGTATGTCCTTACATATTGAGCCAGAACTAAGCTATATCGTATAACCAATTCAAGGACAGTGCTGTAGAAATTTTGGTATTTATCTAGCAATACAATGCATCGTCATCTTCTATGAATTCAGTTGCATTGGCAAATTGTAGTCTTATCACGTCCATGTTAGTATCACAATGGGGATGTTTCTTTATAATCACGTCCTTTAGTTCTCTGCTTGCTTTTTTAGTTCCCACCAGCCCCAGCCAGTACATACTATCTTTTGCTCGATCCCAAGAAGAACTATCTCAGACAACAAGTTCCTGATATTGGAAATTACATATAGATTTTGAATCTTCATCCAAACTCATCCGACTCTCTGCTAAGATGCCCAGAGTATGCTGAATTGTCCCTTTCAGGTGTTTAACTTCTGAACTTGACGAAAATTTCATGATCAACAACAAGCCATTTCAACTGCCATGAAAGCATCTAGATTTAGAAGCAATCATCAGTTGAAATATTACTAGCTAGTTATTGATAAAAAGAAAATAATACAATTTTGACTTCTAATGTAATTTAATTGCAAAATTCATATCTAAAGCATAGTTTTAATGATTTCACCATATGCGATCATTTAGATAACAGAAATTGAAGACCATTAGTTGAGGCATTCATGACAGTTGAGAGAATTCTTCAGTTTCTAGAAGACTTCAAATTCATCTTCTGAGCCAAATCTAGTTTTTCTTTTTTTTTTCCTTTTCCATAAAGTTCTTCATGTTCTTAGTATGCTTTTACTTTAAGTCATGCTATAACTACTGTTTACACTAATCTAAACAATGCTTTATTTGTGAACTTTTAGCCACAATTTACGTGCTTCCTTAAACATACCAATCAATGGTAAAGTTGAATGAAAGACAAAAATGCTTTTTTCATTCTTATTTTTTTATTTATTAACATAAAAAAATCTTCCGATGGGTAATACAAATTATAATCAGCTTTAATACATGAATTCTCATTTTCTATAGAACCTAAAAGTAGGGTTTAAAAAAAAAACGGAGGAACCCGTAACTACTACCATTTAGATGCGCACTGGGTAAATCTCTGAATTGATACAATAGTCTGTAAATCATATTAACCGGGTACTCCATATTAGGCAAGCACTATACGATAGACTCAATCGAAAGAGCCTAGATAGGAGGAATCAAACACAACACTTTTTGGCTTCTGCCCCTCCACTCTACCAACTCGACAACCCCCTAAGTTGCTTAAAACTCGTTGCTTCTTGATAACAGAATATGAAAAGTTATGTAATATAATATGTAATATAATCAACATATTAGTTACATATATATAGATAGTACACACACACATATATATAAGTACCTTAATTTGATGGTGTGGCTAACTTCAAGCATGTCATAGCAGATCATTAACGATATTCTTCTACAAATAAAAAATTAGTTATGTTTTTCCAAAAGCATCTGTGTCTAATGAAACCATACGATTTTTTATTTATTTTTGATGGGATCAGCACATCATGGAAAAGATTAATATAGAACTTAATTAACAACGAAAAGATTCAGCTCAGAGTTGTGTCCTAACCCTAAAACTTGAAGCACGCCATCGTCTTCCAGAAAACCATCTTGGTTGGGAATTTGGAATCTTATTCGATCAGTAGCTATTTCACTATCATATCCAAGTCTATGGTACATATCCAGTCCAACGGCCTCCTTTGCATGTATGACTGTCGAACGGTCATTACAAATCAAGCTAGCTCTGTGAGTCGAGGTGGTAATCCAAACACGAAAATTCACAGTAAGATAGATCAGGCTGTCGTTTTGAATGCCATAACTCGTCAATGTCTGTGAATGATGTAACAGCTCGTCATCAAAAGAAAGAACTTGACGATGCAATGGATACCTAGGTTGCGACTGGAAACAACGTCGATGGATTTCTTCTTGAAGTTGCCTGACAGTCGCATCCCGTGGAACTATCATTACGTATTCTACTTCACGGTGGAACACCCGAACCCGCAGAATCTGACGTATCAAATATTGGTAAGACCTCATATACTGATATTTATATTCAATATACACATAAAAGTCTTCTTATACTTGAGAAACGAATAAAAACTAAGCTTAATGTTTATAATTTTTGTAACAGTGTATGTATGAGAAGACTTACAGAAGCATCATCACCATTTTCTGTAATCATGGTGTTCGTAAAGGATTTGGGACCTTAGATTCCAGGATATGAAGTTGTTAATCAACTCAAATGTTCTTTATATATGTACAATCTTAATGCCATACTTTTAACATGACATATCAATGCTATTTTTGTGTAGAATAACATTTATATGGACTTGTATTCATCTATTTTAAGTGTGGTGATATTGTTAAAACACGTTTTGTTAGAAGCAAGTTCAAGCAAAGCTATTTTCAAATCTTTCTTTTTTTAAATGGAAAATTTATGGATAGAAGATTCTAGGCTCTCAAAAATACTCCGTTCTAACTTTTTCAGAAAAAGATTTTCTTTAATATTAGCATTAAAAATGACGACAAAACATACGTGACATTAATATCACATATGAATCAAGCAAATGCTACTAATATGATGACCTAATCTAATTTTTAAATTTGACATAAATTAATTAAATATAATCTAAATTAATAAGTTATTATTGTTATTTTAAATTATTGGTATAAGTTAAATTTAATTAATTTAAATCAAATTTAAGAGCAAAATTGGGTCGTTAAGTCAGTATCATTTGATTGGTCAATGTATGATGTTTGTGTTTTCCTGTTATTTTTAAATAAAAGTCTAAGAGAAGAATTTTTTAAAAAAATTACAAGAACCTTTTCCAAAATTTTCAAAGATTAAAAAATTCCTTGAAAATTGTTTAAACCACTAGGGAGTCTCATATCTTTTACTAAAAAAATTCTCTTTACAGTGATAAACTTTTGGGCTAAAAGTGCATTTTAAAATATATCGTTTTTATCATAACACAATTTCAATTATATCGTTTCAGAGCGTTTAAATTCAACCCTAATATTTTTAAAATAATCAAAAGAAATTTGAAGTGCACCAAAAATTAAAGGTGATTAAGTTTTGGTCTGTTAAATACCATATCAGTATTTTAATATTTCCTAGTCAGTAAGTAAGCCCTACTGCCACGTATTGCCACATGACATAATGGGCCTAGGTGACCTATTTTAAGAACTTAAAATTTAAGTAATTTAATAATTCTATATCTTAATTATTTTAGTTAAATATATCCAAAATTCTTAATCTAACTAATTCGAATCAGGAAACCAATTCCCAAATTATTGCAAAACCAAAATTGTTGAAACCCATACCGGATATCCAACCTCTTAATCCGCAACCATCCTACTCATACATGGTTCGGGTCTTAACCAGAGAACGAAACGAAGGAACAGAAACAAAAGCAAATCGCAGGCTCAGAATCGAAAGCGAAACGAATGAAATCGGATAATAAAGCATGGAAACAAAATGAACAAATCGATGCAAATCGAATCGGAAAAACACAAGCGAATCGAACCGAAACGAATTAGGCGGAAGCAAAGCAAACAAATCTGAACACAATTCAACCAAGTCAAGGCAAACAGATGGCTTAATTGAACTTGAGGACAAAGGGCAAATGTCCATTTGATCTGAAAATTTTACATTTTAACAAGAGAGGGTAGAAAATTTGATGAGAAATCACTGGTTCGAATTTCGGGTGAATCGGAGGCCAAACGAGAAAGTTATAAGAGAAAAATGCAAAAATGACCAAATGAATAGTGCTTGACCAAATGAATAGTAAAATGCCAACTTCCGACCCTCATAACTTTTTATTCCTAACTCCGATTAGGACCTATCAT
>JANZLC010000002.1:25439891-25461889 GCA_026413385.1 Erythroxylum gracilipes | reverse complement strand
ATATTGGAATTTTCTATATTTTTACATTAATTAATGGTGAATCTCGTAATATATAAAAAGTACAATTACATCGCTACCCACTCTAGCTACCATGAATTTCCCTCAAATCTTCATCAAATAGATAAGACAATTCATCTTCTCTCCCACCATCAGTTTTTTAATTAATAAGCGACCTACCAAGATCATTAAAAGCATAAAGGAGATCTAACACGGTGATCCTATATCTTCCTATTTATTTGCAATTGCAATGAAAGTCTTCAACAAAATTTTAAAAAGTTTCATTGCGAGGACTAAAGCATTCAAATATCACTCCAAGTGTAGAAGTTCAAACTTTCAAATCCATGCTTTGCGGATGAGTTGATCCTTCTAACAAATGATGATCCTGTATCTGTCAATACTCTAACATCAGCCCTCAAGATCTTCAAAAGACTCTCAGTTTTGGACATTAATTGTTCCAAAAGTGGCTTTTTTCTTTCCAGGAGTGCTAACCACCTAGACCATAACATAAAATCTATCATTGGATTTAAATTAATGATGCCACCTATGGTTTATCTTATAGTTCCCATTTTAAATAACAAATTTGCTTGTAGGGACTATGCCTTCCTTATAGATATGATTAACAGAAGCATCGCCATTAGATGAGTAGAAATCAATCACTAGCTAGTACAGTTCAACAAATTTTCCCTGTCCTTGCTTCTGTTAATTTGTAGTGGGCTCCACATATGGTATTATCAGGTTTTGTGAACAAGTATATTAATAGGATTATCAGGATATGGACTGACATTAATAATTCCAGAGACATGGCTAAAGTAAAATGGGTTGAGATTTGCAAATCAAAGGATGAAGGGGGCCTTAACATGATCCTTCCAAAAACACTTAATGTTACCACGTTGATTAAAAGTCTAGGGAGATTATGCAATGACAAGCAATATTTGTTGTCCAAATGGGTACATGGGTACTATACTAAATCCGATAACATTTGGAATTTACAATCCACCTCGTGGAGATTCTTGGATTATGAAGAACATCTTAGCTACTAAAAGAAAAGTCAAGCTAGAATTCATTAACCTGATTGCTAATGGTAAAATACCAGTTTCCAGTATGATAACTAGTTATTAGTTGGACCATTGCAGAATTAGGTTGCTACACATATTCCAAAATCAGTGATACATGATGTAGATTCAGTGGCTGATGCACTCACCAACAAACATGTTTTTGATAGCTTTTCCAGAACGTATTGAACAGGAAATAAAATTCACATAGCTAATTAATGAGGAGGACTGACAGATTTATATGGAAGCACTCTATCATTGGAAAGTTCACAAACACAACTTGCAAAAGATTCTTGACAAGCAGGTCACACTATATCCCATTGGCTAATGTAGTATGGTTCAAATACCCTAATCCTCGAGCATCAATAATGTTGTGGTCTTGTGGAAGGCTATGAAGAACAAGCTTCAAACAACTGACAAAATAACTAAATATATATAGATTCCTAATTGGTATACATTATGTAAAAATGCTGAGGAGAACATGCAACACTTGTTCTTTCTTTGTGATTTCACCAAAGAAAGCTAGAACATACTACTTAGCTTTTGTCATATCCATAATGCTCCAAATAGCTGGAATGAGATTGTCAATTGGTGTACTACAGTTTGGCTTACCAACAAAACAAAGAGGTGGTGCTTCTGTGTGATCTTACGCTTTATTGTGGTTGTTGTTTGGGATGAAATAAACAGAAAATTATTCTAGGATACAGAGAAAAACAAGGAAAATTTCCATAAAGAACTGTTATAAAAAATCCGGTTACACATTAACCTACTCAAGGACAAGTATGGAGATATGAAATAATACGATAACAAATGGAAGCTATAAAATCATCACTAGCTGAAAAGTGATAAGATTGCAACATGTAATTTTAGTCTTGTAACTGTCTTAACATCTCCATTTCAGGAGTGGATACATCATGATGTTAGCAATTATGTTGTACTTTTGTTTGTTTGTTTGTTTTTTTTGTTGCCTTAGTGACGTAATAAAATTCATCTTCTTCGAAAAAAATTCAATTTTTATTCGTTTCTATGTTTTAGGGTGTTAATTTAGTATATATGGTCTTATAAAATGTTCTTTAAAATATTAATTAAAGACGTGATTTGTACTTTAATTTTTTTAACAAAAGGTTTAAATAAGTATTTATTATTATCTTAATTGTCACTTTTACACTTTATTTAAAATGTAATGAAAATATAAAGTGATAAAAAATAACAATATTTATAGATTTAGTTCAATTAAAAAATTATGGGAGCATGATTGTGGCTATAATAAATGAAAATATATCCAAATAGCTGCTGCAATAATTCAAATATCGGGTAACTACATTAATATTTATGTGAAAGAGCCTGTTGATCTTTAGAATCCTAAATTCACTCAATCAAGATTATACGAGTAAAAGACATAACCTTCTTCTATAGTTAAATTTTTTTAGGAAAACTATCCTAATCTTTGAAATTCTTGAAAATTTTCTTTCTAGTTTTTAGTTTATCAGGAAAAAAATCTTTTTTTAGACTTTACATAAAAAAATAATGATGAAATAAATACAATATGAATATATAAGATGTAGAATAATCAAAAGTTATTTATACAATGATTCAACTTAGTTCTTAAACTTGAACTAAATTAATTAAATCTGATACAAACTAATAATTTATTATTATTATCTTAAATTATTAATTTATGTTAAATTTAATTTGTTCATATCGAATTTTAAAATTGAATTGAGTTATTATATTAGTGACTTTTGATTATTTTACATTTGATATTCATACTATATATGTTTCGTCTTTATTTTTTACTGAAGTTGAAGAGAAGAATTTTTTTTAGAAAAATAAAATGAATCTTTCAAAAGTTTTAAATATCAATAATTTTCTCAAATTTTCGGTTTATGATTTTTACCCAGCTAATCGTTTAAGGTGATCAATGTGGAGATTTTCATTCTCGTGGATTTTGTACAAATGGGCTTTTGGTGATTTTGAGGGGTGTAATCAAGGGATCAGATCCTCTTAAATTAATCAGTTACAATTTTATTTTATTAAATTTTATCTACTCATTTATGTAGGATCTATATAAATATATAAACTGGATTAAACTAAACAAGATTGAAATACCCTAACTGAAACATGGTGCTCCAACCCGTAAACAAGTGTATTTGGGAAATTTTGCCTTTCTGTTTAAGATTGCATTTATAAAATAGATAACAGTTGCAAATTTAATTAATAGAAATAATTATGAAGCCGTTAATTATAAAAAAGACATTTAACTATTAAAAAATTAAATAACAGATAATGATTAAGTGCACATTTTACTTAATTGAGTATACAGACTTTTAATTTCTTCAATTGAACATTCAATTTTAATCTAATTCATTATTTAATTATTTCTGTTAATTAACTTTTATGAGATTTTAATTATTCTATTATTAATAAGATGTTTTTGTTGACCTTAGTTATTTTATTAAAAAGTTATCATGTATGTCTTATTAAATTCTAGGTAGTCAATTAAAAAATATTACATTCAGGAATTTCTAAAATTATTATTCCTTATTATGTATTGCTTGATGAAATCTTGACCTTAAAAAATTTTAATTTAAAAATTGGTAGATGAAATTTTAACCTTAAATAATTTTCATTAAAAAGTTGCTTTATGAATCTTAATATTAAATAATTATTATTTTTTTTCATTTTTCTAAATTGTTTCTTGACAAAAGATTAATCTCAAATATCTTATTTCTTGGATAAAATTACTAAATGTTAGTGTGCACATCGCTTCTTTTATCTTATAACCACAAATAGATTACAAATTGTTATTCTCATTTTATTTATCTATCTAAATTTCTTTAAATATGGTAATGAGTTATGTCACATATCTTTGATTTTCCATCAAAATTCGAATATGGTGAAAGTAGAGTTATAGAAGAAAGGTGCTGTGTTTTATGGTTCTTGTAACATGCTCTTTACATATATAAAGACTAGAGAGAGGGGTGCGAGCCTCTACGAAATTTCATCAATCAATATTTTCACACAAGGACTTTCACGTTAAAGACTTAACAAATGGTTTGAAATTTCCTTTTCCATTCGTGAACATTTCTCACATGAGAGGCCATTTGCTTTCTCTTACTTTACACAAAGGCAGGATGGGAACACTTATTATAGAAACTTAAAAGTTTCTCTTACTTTTGTCTTTTGAATAGTTTGCCGACATTGATATACATAATTATAAGTTAAGGATGATTACGGTAGGGTGATTATACAACAAAGGATCACTGTGTCTTGAAAATTTCCAACTGAAAGTAGGGTTTATAACAAGTCTACTTGTGAGTTTAAATTATCTCTATCTCAATTTCGATGAATCTCTTACATGCAATTTTAACTTAGTTTTATTAAGCTTGATTTAACACTAAAATGACATTATTTTTGTTTTAATTTTTTAAATACTAAATAAAATGATATCATTTTAATTAACTATATTAAAACAATATCATCTTACTTATTTAATATAAATTGAATCAATTACTAAAATTTAAACTTAGTTTAAAATTTAATTAATTAAAATTTAATTTGTTAATTTCATATCAAATTAGTCCAAATTAAAAATGTTAACTTTAACTAAAAAAAATGGTCTAAAAGGTTTAAATAAAGTTTTCGGCGTTTTATTTAACCAAAGTCATGAGTTAGACTATGAAGAATTGTCACTTCACTTTGTACAGAAGAAAGGCATCAATTTTAGGTACATAAAGATTAATAATAATAACCAACAACAATAAAAACGAAAAGAAAGTAGCATTTGATCCTTTATGGTGGGAACTGCACCAAGCTTTACGATTATGGGTGCGTAGGGTTTGGTGGTGATATTGGTCTTTTTTGGTATATCCAAAGTCTCGCAATAGTAAACGGCTGTCCATCTTTTCTCAAGTAGTCAATGTTGTTGCCTAATCAAATATATTTCGGCGGAACATTTTTTCACGTGAAAGACTAATAGTGGAAGACGAAACAAATTGTTGGAATTTTTACCGTTTAATCTTGCTCATTTCATTAATTTGTAATACTAAATAACTATAACATAAACTTACCATATATATATATATATATATACATACTCGATTAACACAGCAATTTCTATATGTATAAAATAACTAGATGCATTTAAGGAAGTGTGGTAGATAATAATTCGTAATTAAAGTCTTTTCATAACTGTCGATTCTCGGAGACATTATTGTCATGGAGACATTTAAATAATGAACTAAAAAAGATTGACTACTTAACTAGTAGAATTAAAAGGCTGAACACTCCTCCAAGTTTAGTTTCAAAGTTTATGTAATTTAAAACCATTATCCCTTTAAAAAATTATGAGCCAACTAATTTTTTAAGACAGTATTGAAATTAGGATGTGATCTCACCATATGTAATGAATAAAATAAATTTTTTGTGGTTTTTCAAAGATCAAAATATTTCAAATTTAGTATGACTAATCTATAATCATAATATCTTATTATGAAGTTTAATTTTCATTTTTTGCATATTATTTTAAATATGTTTAGTTATATAAAAAATTATTATAGTCACATAAGTATTTGACCTCTAACAATTTTTATATAAATAGATCGAGAAAACTCTATAAAAGATGTAGAAAAGGATATGTCAAAAGTGCTAGCACATATAAAACCTAAATAAATACCAATTAGGTTCAAATAAAACATAATATCTAATATACCTTATTTATCAAAATTTTTATATTTGAACCTAATTTTTTCAAACTTTACAATTAAGTTTAACTTGATTAAAGTATCTTATACTCTTTTAATTTTTTGTATATAATTCATTGGGTTCCTTTAATTACTTTAAGATGATAAATCTTATGTTGAATATTCAACTACTTCTATACAGTTCATATCATATTAAAATATTACCAATAAAACTATCTTTGACTAAGATATGTTCTAAGTAATACTAAAACATAACAATCTTTATATGTGATACTTTAAAGATCTCAAGTTAAAGAATCATTTATACAATCAACATAATGAGTACTTTAATAAACATACAAGTAATATTTCATGTAAAAATCTCATTTCAAGTTAGTTTAGTGAAATTGTTTTTTAACAATTACCCATATGTATATTTAATTATTTTTATACTTCAGTCTATAAGATCCACTACTTCTTTTATAAGAAAAAATATATAGTGTGTCTCAGTCTTTCCATTCAATTAATCTCTAGAATTAATAAGGTAATAACTAGCATCAATTTAGAGATAATATTTAATACAGTATGGATATTATAACTATGATATCATTATAATTTCATTAGTAAAGTATATTTACCCCTTGATTTTTCATTTGACCATTAATCTTATAATTTTACAAACAATTTGAAATAAGAATCAAAAGTTTGGTGTTTATCTTAAGAGCAATTATTCATATGTTGATTATATGAGATAAGATTTGGAATTTATTGGTAAAAGCTTTGTTCATAATCTTACTTTGCCTCTCAATAATGATATGCTTCATTTTGAAAGATTCTTTAGTATCTGTTATATATAGTGATGGAAAAGGTAGCCTAGCATGACCTGAAGTTAATAAGTCAATCCCAAGTTAGCTAGATTTCAGGCTAAGCTCAAACTTAAAGGGCTAGGCCCAAGCCTAAAGGCTCAGCGTGAACTCACTTTTCTATAATGATGTCATTTTGGTAACTTATATATGAAGTTGTCTCACATCGATGAGGATTCTAAATAATATGTGACTTCTATGCAAAGATATAATTTACAAATTATCACTTTAATTTTTTGGGTTGAGATAGGTGCTCTTAAATGTCTATAGACTCACATAGATTTATTTATCTTTTTTATAACTCGATTGAATTTTAAGTAATGGTGATTTATAAAGTGGCTCAAATGTCTTCTAATTAACTTTTTATTGAAGGGAAGCTATTTTATAAATTAGCTCATATGATCGCATTAATCTAGTTAAAGGGAGTTAGATTGTTATGGATCAACTTAATTGTGAGAAGTGGGATGATAGTGGCTTGCATATTATGGATGGACTCAAATGTTTGAAGGAAATGCTAGACATTCATAATTGAATTTGTCTCATATCAAATATGGGTATAATAAGTAAGTTCAAAGGTAGGGCTATGACCCATTCTCTAATTGTTTTAATTGGCAATATATGTCCTCAATCATGTATAAATTGACTTAGACCTGGTCAAATTTCTCTTTAAGCCCTTTTTAAACTTAAAATTTATATTAGAGTTGGTCAGTGAAGAATAAATGAATATTTATATATTTGAGTATGATAAATAATTCATAAAGTGACTAAAATAACTTTATATTAGTTTTGATTTTAGGATTAATTAATTTGATATAAATGGACTCACTCATGAGAGATATGTTGAAAATTTAGAAGTATAGTAGAGAGCTACTTCAAAAAAAGGGCATATAAGATAAGCACTTATATATAAAAATATAGAATGTAGACTATGATGTTATGGTTTTATATTGATATGGATTTCCTTTGTTAAACTAAGTTGGTTAAAACACAAAGTTTTGATGATAACAAAATACTAAAATGTCAGTAAGGTTGTTTAAGGGATGATAGGTAACCTTAAAGAGCAATGTTGCAAGATAAACTTATAAAAAGCTTTATAATTAATGTTTAAAGCTTTTATTGGATGAACAAGCTTTGACTAGAGTTAGAATATATGTTTAGAGATATTTAAGAGGTGATTAAGGCTTGGATAAGTTACTTAAAGTGTATCAAGTTTTGGTTAAAGGTTTCATATTAAGTTGAGAAGGTACCAAGTTGTTAAGAGTATAAAAGGAAGCATAAAAGGATCGAAAATGCTCTTTGGTGAGCATTATCTTAGATTGGCATAATAGTGCACACCAAAAACTGTAATACTTATAAGAATCAAGCCTAAATAATCATAGAACTTGGCAGTGACTAGAAGGTTAAAAATTCCTACAAAAAGGTTTCAAAGCCAAAGAACTTAAAAGAAGCAAGAGTAACAAAGAGAATTAAGCACTATAATGATCAAAACTTTGAGTTTTAATTGAGTTACAATATTCTAGTGAGAGAAATTTTTGTTAAAGTGTGAGTTATATAACTCTTGAAATAAATTATGTTATTAAAAGGCTTAAGAGTGTGCTAGAGAGTCTTAAACATCTAAAACTTGTAAAGTTTTTCTTAAACCTTGAAAAAGATATGTTACAACAAGTTTTTTCTTTCGTCAATTGAAGAAAAGAGATAACAGAATCTAAATTCTTAAGTGAAGCTTAAAAAGTGGACTTAGGTCAAGGATGACTTAATCACTATAAGTGCTCATCTCTTTCATTATTGTCTTTATTATATATCTTGTGGTTGGATGATTAGTAGCTAAGGTATAATTTGGTATATCAATTGGATACTACAAGGGTATTGGCTCAAAGAGAGTAGGAATACTTCGATATTGACTTTGTCATTGTCTCTAATTTAATAACATCATGTACTAAGTTTCAAGCAATACTCTTTAATTTAATAACATCATGTACTAATATTAAAGCAATATTTAAGATAAAAAGTGTTCTTTTTACTTCATATAAGGTTTTTGATTATATCTTTACGTGATCATTTATTCCTAAATCAACTTCTATATGGTCAACATCCTTAATTTTATATTAACTCATATAAACTTAGTTCAATTTTTTTGTAAGGCATCCTCAAAACTACCAATAAAATAGTACAAATGGTTCTTCTAAATCAATTTGCAAAGTTGGACCTTATAATTTCTTTTTAATTAGAGAATTGATAAGAAAAGCTTTTAAGATTGAATTTATTATTAGAAAACTTATAGGAAAAGTTGTTGATATTAATTGAGGTTTTATTGTATGTGAAAGCACAATTGATATCTAATTTTTATAAATGAAGTTTTCTTACACCAAAAATAAGTACAATAAGATAAAAATAATTTATTTACGAAACAAAAATCATAATTCAATTTTTAAAATTATAGCTTAGAGATATAACATTATTTTTATATATGAAAGCACTATAGCTTAATCCCCTTTTTTTTCTTTAAAGGTATTTAAACATTTCTAAAAATTTAATAAACAGTATCAAAGTTGATATATGATAAACTCCATGTGTAAGCACGATTAAAGGCTTTCTTTTATATGTGCTTTGCTTTCTTCCACCGTTACTCAAAGTGATATAAATAGTGGAATGATTCAAAAAAAATTTTGACTTTGGTGTTCTATTAAATATGTTTGAATGGTTTCAATTTGAAGGAGATTATAGTTAGTATGATATAAATAGACCTATTTGTGTTAGAAAGTTATCACTTGATAAAATACAAATATTAAATATAAATGAGTTAATCAAAATAAGTAATAAGTTTAATATAAAAAGATATTTAAGAATATAATAAAAATAATTAAGGGAAAAAATAGTAACCTTTTAGGAAGAACATCTAAAGTTGTGTACGACCATTGTACCTCCATACATATAGGTGTTAAAGGCTATCCAACAATCCCAAGATATGATCCAAAAGATTAACAATATCTCTTCTATGTGTGCATACACAAAGAGTCCTTATAAGAAAATCTTGTCATATTTACAAAAGAAAAATTAGAAAAATAAAAATGGAAATGTTAAAATAAACGTAGAGAGAGAGAGAGAGACATTACTTAGGGGTGTGGTGCTTTTAAATGGTGAAATATACCCATTTATAATGGTTGTCCTAACACCACTCTTAAAGCCTTTTTTCAATATATTTAGCTATAAGTTATTATACTAATTTGAATTCAAAACTAGGAATGAAGATGGCTCAGGCTCAGTCTGGTTTAACTCGTCATAAGGTCAACAAGTTTAGCATGAGTTGACTAGGCTTCAATCAGACTCAAGCTTTTTTTAAAAAAAAAGAACTTCGAGTGAAGCTCAAGCTCGAATTTCACAATCTAATTGGCCCAAAGCATGACATATATATTTGATTGGGTTACTTCTACTCTCTTCCTTTATCTCTATCATAACCATTCATCTCTTCATTCCTCTCTACTATTTTTTATTTCTCTCTCATCTCTTCTATTGTATTTTCTCTCTTATGTTTTTTATTTCTAATTGTTATTCTCTCTTCTCTCTTTTACTTTTGTTTTTCTCTCATATCTTCTATTGCCAATCTCATTTTCTCTCATTTTCTTTTCTATTTTTCGTCATCATTACGATAAAATTAGATCTAGAAGTTTGTAAGTTAATAAGTAATAGTTACATAGTAAATATTACCGATGAAATAGTTGGTGGCCTACTTTCATGATTTTTGAGTTAACAAACAAAGAGTGCTATTAGAAATTACAAATTTTTTTAGCTAGTTTGATAATATTAGTGAAAAGATTATGATCTAAGTTAAAGAGCCACAAAGGCATCTGTAAAAGGAAATGGCATATTGGGTTAGGCTCGGGTTAGGACTTGCGTGGATTTGAGCTCTAAATAGATTTTAAACTACTTAAAGTCTATGGCTTGAGTAAAATGACCTAAGTCTAATCAAATCCTTGGCCAAAATCAAGCCTAAGGCCTAGCCTATTACCAACTCTATTCAAAACTTGTAAAATAAAAATAAATAGGAAAGATTGATATGATTAAATAAGAAGACACAATTCTCAAAATTATTGGGTATTAAAAGATAAAAATTAATTTGAAATTTTGTAATATATGTATATATTATAAATTAAAAAATTTCTACACACACACACACACACACACACAACATTCCTCTACAAGTTACAAAATTTCAAATAAAATAAGATAAATTAAAATAAAGCAACAAAATAATGTGTAATAGGCATATGTAACTTACTATTTTTAACATATACTTAAGGTTAATTAATTCTTTTGGAAGAACTATGGTGACATTGTATTGAATTGGATTCCTTAACCCAATTTTAGTTTATTACATATATCTTATTGACTTTGGTTAAATTCCTATTGGGTTGTACTATTAATGGTTAATTGACCATCTCTTAAGTCTCATAAGAAATCTAAAATTAATCCATATCTTATTTTGCAACCTTACAACAAATCTCATTTAGGTGATCTTTTTAAGGGTGTATATGACCTTGCCTCGCAAGAATTCTTAACTTAGAATCATTAATAGTTATAAACCCACCTAATATCACACTTTAATACGCACTACATAATAAGGATCCTAAAATCATGGAAGTTCTTCAATAAGTCGTGCATCATATTATTTTACCTGAACCTCCTTTAAGAGATCTCTAGTTATAGATTCTTTTGTAGATGAATTTATTATAGGTTTTAGACCTATCTCCCTTAATGATTTTATGACTCAACTCTAAGAAAGATCTTTAGTTAATTGGTTTGCAAAATTCTTCTCGATGTTTAATAACATTCAAAGCCATAATTTGATGATTACAAGTTTCTTTACTAATTTATATCTTTCTGATTCAATAGAGTTATTCATTTTCTTTTTCCTTTTGATAAATTAGTAATATTATAAATCAAGAAAATAAGGGTTTATGTACATAGCTATAGATTGACCAAAACCAGATCTCATACCGAGACCAAAAATAAAACCAACCCACCCGTACAGACTTGATGTAACTAAAACTGAATACAAGCACAATAATGTATTACACAAGAATTTAAACTATACAAGACCAAATACAAATACTACCTTATACTATAGTCCCTCCGATAATGGTTTGAGAAGATAACCTTACCCGCTCCTATCATTATACTCATTGCACTCTTATAGCATCTCATCATCAGGGATACTGATATGGCTTGCTTGAATATCCTTCACTGAACCCAACTTTTCCTTGAAAAGTAAAGGTCCTTTGCAGAATGTAGAATGCACAATCCCATCCCTCTGATACTTGCAACCAATCTATCCCTACACCAATCTTCATAGACGTTATTTTGAGTCTTATGAAAAAGCCTTCCCAGAACCATCAACATTACCCACACACCCACTCATCCAAAATAAAGCTTGACATTTACACTATCCTGATGACTAGGTTCAGTATTGTTATAAATTTGCAAAGAGGGAGATGACTCCTCTTTACCTCAAATTCCATAACCTGAAGCCAACCTACAAAACATTACTTTAGACAAAAATAACACAACTCCAAAATTACCTTCTCTCAGTGTTTGCGCAGAGTTGTTCCATGACTTGGAAGATCACTCTAGTGATAATGCTCCCCACTTTCATGACTATGTCTCTGAAGGTTATGAGGATCCTTTCGGACCATAAGTTATACACAGTAACAGATAGTAAGATGATAAACATGTTGGGATCAAAATTTCTGAAGTTTTGAAGCTGGTTGAACCAATTTAGAATGGATTAAAGGCTTAACAGATTTGGAATGTATATTTGGAAGTGGTTAAGATAGTGTAGCCATACTGATTTTGAGAATGAACACTCAAAAAAGAGGAGTTTAATAGACTCATTATCCAATGAACATAGAGAGAAGTGATTTAGAACATAAGAATAAAAGAGCTTATCCCTTGTTTGTAGTTTATCAAGAAAAGCTAACCATAAGATGAAAGAATGCCTTGGGTTTGTACCTTTATGCCACACTAGTTTATGCCAAAGCACGCTTGGGATAGGAGGTCTCATAAAATTATAAGCTAAGGCATTAGTCTATTCTTTTAAATGGCTGACAATGCATTCCAATCTATCAAGTCGGGCACAATCTGGTGTATACATTGGTGGTTCTAGCATACGGATGATCTCATTTGTGGCATCTTGCTAGCACCATCCATTGTCTCTGATAATATCGGTTACTCTTGCATTCATTGGGAGTTCTGATCCATTAATCACTCTAGGGGTTGATAGATCCTTTAGGATAGCTCTAGGATGCCAAGGGTTCTGCCATAAAAGAGTAGAATTTCCATTTCCTATCTTA
Organism: Erythroxylum gracilipes; assembly: GCA_026413385.1. Lineage (NCBI taxonomy): Eukaryota > Viridiplantae > Streptophyta > Magnoliopsida > Malpighiales > Erythroxylaceae > Erythroxylum > Erythroxylum gracilipes. The sequence goes on along the minus strand of JANZLC010000002.1, from coordinate 25,448,945 downwards.
AATCTAAATTGGTTCCCAATGAGATCTCTAATATGTAGAAGCTTTCTCAAACTCCAAAAACTATTATTAGTCAGTAGAGCACTCTAGAAAATTTTCCTTCTAAGAATAATGGTATGTACCCATTTAACCCACAAAGCTTCCCTATCATTAAAAAGAACCCAAATTCTTTTTCCTAACAAAACATTATTCTAGGTAGAAAAATGTTTAATCCCTAGTCCACCCTCTTTTTTAGATCTACAAAGGTCATTCCTAGACCAAAAGACCTGAAAAGTAGAGAGGACTAAGATAACTAATTGAAGCCTACCCACATAGGATAGAGTTTTATGGGTCCATTTATTAACCCTGGAATCAATTTTATCCAACAGTGGCAAGCAATCTCTCCTAGACAATCTATCTGTTAACAGAGGAACTCCTAGATACCTCATAAGGAGATAACCTGTTTTGAGACCCGATATTGTTTCCACCTGATGGGCCATATGATCCATATCAGGAGACAAAAAGAACTAACTCTTATTAAGGTTCATGTCCATGCCATAACAATTTGAGAAAGAACACATGCAATTAAGCAAAGTATGCATCAAAGTCCAATTAGGATGACAAAATAATAAAAGATCACTAGCAAACAAAAGATGAGAGAGTTTAAGAGCTTTACACCTCTAGTGATATTTCAAAAAAGCAATATCTGATACTGAAACATTCAGACTACTAGAGAGTACTTTCATATAGATAATAAAGAGATACGGCGATAGAGGATCTCCTTAAGGCAACACACTCTTCAATCCACTTAATAAACTTTAGAGGGAGTCCTACAGCTAAGATCACATTCAGGAGGAAATCCCATTGAATAGAATCATTGGCTTTTTCCAAATCAACTTTAAAAGTTGAGTTAAGCTCTTTGAGAAGCCTCCCATGTTGGAAAAAATCTTAGATGGCCCTAGTGACATCATCCACAATGATGTGCCATGTTTGTTTAAAGAAGAAGCCATTAAACCCATCCAGACTAGGGGCCTTATTAGGGTTGAAGGAGGAGAATACATCCCTAATCTCATGCGCACAGACTTCAGCTAAGAGGTTGTTTCTAAGATTTTCAGGAATCAGATGAGGGAAAAGAGCTGCCACATACTCCTTAGAAGAGCCTAGGTCTTTCTTATTCCCAAGAGAGTTTTGGAAAAAAAAAAAAAGGAGCTATTTTTGGATTTCTTCTAAGTCAGCAATCCTTTGATCACTAACCACCATTAATGAGTGGAAGTTGTTCCTGATTCTATTTGACAAGAGTGATTTGTGGAAAAACTTGGTGTTCCTATCCCCCTCCCTGAGCTAATTAGTTCAGGATGCTTATTTATAGAAAGACTCTTGATCATTTAAGGCTTTAAACAAGTTGTTAATGGCCTCAATTTCCTCTGTTACTAGTTGAGACCTATTAGCCAGAAGTCTCATTTGGTCTTGGATATTTTTAGGAACAGCTTGACAAGTCTCAACCCTAACATTAACATCCCCTACCTATTCTGAGTTTAGGGATTTGAGTGCTCTTTTTACTATTTTAAGCTTAGACACCACACAAAACATAGGAGTTCCCCGAACATGAGAATTCCAAGCATCTTCCACTATCTGAAGGAAATTTGGTTGGGGGGATAGGAAATTGGAAAACTTGAAAGGAAAGGACCTCTTTTTAAGGATAGATAAAGACCTAATCACTACTGGAGAGTGGTCTGAAATGTTAGGATTATGAATCTCTCCATAGGATCTAGGAAACTTAGAGCTCCAATATGAATTGATAAGAGCTCTATCTAGTTTTCTTGCTATGTAGAGGTCACCTGATTGTTTATTAGTCTAAATAAAATTAGGAAAGTTAGAATTTAAATCATACAATCTACAATCCTCTACGCACTTCTTAAATTCACTCATACCATTAATGGCCGAGGAAATAAGAGGTTCAGCCTCATGAGAAAACATAATGACATTAAAGTCTCCAACTATAATCTACGAATGACCCCCAACATTGAGTTTGATATTAGAAAGAGCAGACCAAAGATTTTTTCTATGATTAAAATTATTTAACCCATAGACATAAGTTACAAAAAATGCTAAAGCACAATTTATAGGGGTCACCTCCAAATGAATCAGTTGATCATTGGTAAATAAAGGAGAACAAAAGAACCTATCTGGATTCTAAGCTATCACTAATCTAGCACAAGAAGCTTGATCTAAATTACTGCAATAATACCATCTAGGAAATATAGAAGAGCATATATTATTCAAAAGGGAACAAGACTTAATTCTAGATTCTATTAAACACACAAAAGAAACAGAAAACATCTTTAAAAAAGATTTAATAGCTAGTTGTTTTATTGGGTTGTTGAGATCCCTTATATTCTAGAAACCTAAATCCGTCACACTATACAGAACTAAAACCTTACTACTTTTTTGTCCTAGATTTCCTGCTCTTCCTAACAGTAAAACCCCCCTCTTCCCTTCCAACATACTCGGACTCTGAGATTCAATAGAGTTATTAGGAACCAAATCAAATATAGGAGAGGAAATGGGAATACCTGTTCGACTCACAACAGGACAATCAGCATCTTCAAGGCATTCTTTAGAATCATCCTGCTTATGTTGAATTTCTTTTCCTTTACTTTGCTCCTTGAGGATTTCAGAAAGTCTGCTCTCCTTAGGACTTACTTATTCCTTTTCAGTGCCTTGGTCCTGACCACACTCCTGAAGTTGGTTTACACATATAGGTAGTGAAACATGCTCCTTTTCTAACTCTTGTTATGTCCCAGTTTCAGACATGCGGCTCGTAGGTTTCCACTCCTTCTTTTGCTTATAATTCTCAGGCTTTCATTCATATTCTATCTTAATTTCCTTGAAAGACTTTTCCTTCTTCATTATAAGTGGCCAACTGAAAAGACAAAGGCCAGATCCTCTCCAAATCCATTTCCACACACATTCTGGCATATAGAATTTTAGACATCCTCGTTGTTTAGGTATCCATAAGTAGAGGATGCCCCACTGCACTAGCTATCCTACCCAACCCTTCATTGTTCCAGTATTCATATGGAATATTGTGGAATCTAGTCCACACTGGAGCATACCTAATCTCCTCCTACTCACCTGCATTTAAGCTCCATTTTTGTAAGAATAAGGGCTTCCATTGGATATGCCAGGGACCCTTCTCCAGTACCTCATTCATTCCCACCTTTGAATCAAACTCGAACAGAAACTTATTCGAACTAGTAATCAGAGTTTCAGTTAAACCAAACGTTAACCATGATTTCGAGAGGGTTCTCTGAACCATTGGGTAAGCAGGACGCTTACCAATGAAAAAGCCTATCAGAGCATGTTGAAATTTTGTTGCACCTTTCTGCTCTAACTCTGGAGGAGGGATGACAAAATTTTGGTCATCTTTAATCTCTAGGGGGTAATAGGCCAATGCCTTATCATTCAAGGATTCCTCTGCTAATTCAGAAACTACTGATTTCTAGGTTTTTGGAAGTGATTTCACCGAAGCTCTAAGGTCTTTAGTGTTCAAGGAAGTCTCTAGTTCAAAAGACTTTTTGACCTAATTTTGATCTCCTACGGTTGTCTGATTCTTAATAGAAGAAGAAACTTGATGGTTCGAATCTACATTTTGGATGAGATTAGGGTTTGGTGAAGGAGTCGAAAGGGAAGGTCTAGGTGATGGTACAGTGATTTGGGCTAGGGGAACATAAGATGAGGAAGGGGAAGAAGAAGACGTAGTCATGGATTAAGAGGGGAGCAAAAACTACCGGCAATCTAAGAATATAATAAAGGGGTTAATTAAACTTTTTAATCTTTATTTAATTTTATAATATTAGTTTACATTTAAAAAAATACCATAACATTAAGTTTTTGAACATAAAGAGTCACATCAAATTAATATTTTAGTATATAACTACTATAGATCGTATTTGTATCATACTATAATTATAGATATTTTTAATTTATTAAATAATAAAATTCATACATATTATATGAAAATACTAATATGATGTAATTCGTTGTATCATTCATATTAATAGAAAATTTAACGTTGAATTATTATTATTATTATTATTATTGTTATTGTTATTATTATTTGTTGTTGTTGTTGTTGTTGTTGTTGTTGTTGTTGTTGTTGTTGTTGTTGTTGTTATGTTTTCTTAAAGTCATAAACTTAATTTTTGTAAAATTAAATATCTAAACTCTAAATTCTTATAAGAATATTCAACGAAATATTAAGAAATATAATATTTATGCCCTTATAATTTTTTTGAAAATCATGTCCTCATAAGTCATTTTACACATCAACAACTAATACTAAATAGTTAATTTTACCAAACATTTTTAATAAATGGTTGATGTTATCCGTTGGTCAAATCAGCTATCAACTAACAGCTAATGCAATCTGTTGTTTGCCAAATAGAGCCAAATATAGTAACATTATAAATCCCTCAAGTTGTTTCATATTAATTCCTTCTTCAAGATCTCCATTTTTAAAAAAGTTATTTGAACATCTATTTGATATATGTATATATCAAATCGATGTTATTTAAGAAATAAAGTAAATGTGTATCAAAATCATCTATACTTTCCTTTCGTATAAAACCATTTATAACTAATCTAGCTTTATATTATCAATACTTCCATGAAGTTTCAACTATTTTCTAAATACACATTTTCACCCTATAACTATATTATCATATTGTAAATCTATAAATACCCAATTTTGCTAACATTTTTGGACATCTTAAATAAAGATGGGAATGAATATGGAATAAAAATATTCAATAGATTTGTCGTCTTACCTTAGTAAGAAAACATAAGGAAATACTTAAAAGAAAAGAAATTATAAAAGGTCTTACCTAAAAAAATGAATTTGATATTAAACAACTTAATTTAACCACCTAAATAATTATCTAGGTTTAAAAAGGATTTGTAAATTTTCAAGATAAAACAAAAGAAAATAAACTTGCACGTAAGTTTAAAAGTAAAACATGCTAAGGAAAACATGTGGTTGAATACTTATGAGTTTGCTATTTTATCTAAGACTTATAAAATACCTAAGGTGTTGGTTATTATGCTTAAAGTTTGTGATTTTACCCATGATTTAAAAATAAAATGCATGGAAACGTTTGGACTTTATCATAAGGCTTATAGCCAAAAAAAGAAAAAACTTGAGCTTTGATTAAGAGATTAAATTTCGATTTATATTTAAAAAATGTAATTTTAAAAAATGATAATGAAATAAATCAAAATTCTTAATGGAATAGAAGGAAGTAGTGCAAACGTTTTTTTTAATTTAAAAGGAAGGATAAAATATATTACAAAGAGGATGAAACTTTAGAAAGAAGATTTAAGAAATTTTGAGCTATTTAAAATATAAATGTTTAATGTAATAAACCAAATAGCTAAAAAGCAACATTCGACTTTTAAAATAAGGACAAGAGTTTGAGCTTAATCTTTTATTAAGCGAAAAGGATTTTAAAAGTCTTTAAGATCTTCAAAACTTGGATACAATTAAACTAATTATTTGAGAACTTAATCTAAGTAAAAAAAGAAAGAAAAGTAAATTTAGTGGGCATATAGCCCAGCTAAGACTTCTGAAATCAAATTAACTAAAAAAAGCACAAATTTATCCCAATAAGCTTGTAAGCCCTACTAAAAATTTAAATATTAATCTAAATCAAAGGGCTCAAAAGAAAATGAACCAACAATATCTAACTAAAATTGTAAATTTTATTTAAACAAAATTTGATTTTAAAAAATGGATTGGACTCCTAAAAATAAAAAATAAGTTTTGAGGAATGGAATTCAAGCTTTTGACAAGATCATCGTTTCTTTATTTAAGATATTTATTATGTTCTCTCTTTTTAGCCATATCTCATTTGGGCCATGTATTCATGTAAGTAAAAAAGACAAAAATTGGGAGATTTATATTTTCTAAAGGATTAATTACAAAAAAAATCTCAAAATTTACTCAATTTCGTAATACTATCCTAAGTATGACATTTAACAAAGATAAGGTAAGAATTATACCATTTTGGATTAATTTCCACTATCACCCCTAGAATACTGAACTAAAAAAGGCCTAGGTTTCTTATCGAGTAAACTTGGTAATCCTATTTGTATGGACTCTCTCAAAATAAGGTTAGAATGAATAGGTTTTGTAAGGATGTGTATTGAGGTCTTTAGGGACCAAGAACTACCTTCCTCACTAACCAACAAAAAGTTAGATGAATAAGGTGCGTTAGTAGATCATATTATCCAACTACGTGACAGTTGGAAACCTCCAATAAATAGGATATAGAAGCCTATGAGGTAAACTCTTTAAAACTGGCTCCTATACCGAGTTAATGGGATTTCAAGAAGAGTAAATGATACGTAGTCATGGAAAAGAATCTCAACATTTAGTAGCAATTGAAACAATAAAGAAGGAGAACTTGATTATGCCCTGATACATGTAGTAGAAAATTTCCATATTAGAGAAGAAATAATCCAAGCATTCTCTATAAATGTAGAGAGTACGCTTAATGAAATTTAGGAAGAAAATAATCACATACAAAAATCTCAAAAGTGCGACCCCTCATGCCAACCCTACACTCAATCCTTGATTTGGAAGTAGACAACTATAAAACCAAAAGGATCTCTTATGATGGAGCATCAAATTCAACTCCAACCCTAATCATTAAACTGAAAGGAAGTCATAAGTTTAGAAGAAAGAAAAATAGTCAAGGGCCTCCCTTTAACATCTCTTTAAGAATATTTTATTTTGAAATATTAGATCAATTAATAGTCCTAAAAAATAAAGTCTCAACAATATAACAGGGAAAAAGAAACCCATTTTGTTTAGTATGTTAGAAACTAAAATAAATTCTCCTAACTTGAAGGAAGAATTATGTTTTTTGGGTCGCAAATAGAACTACTTATCCAACCATTCCCATCATTACAATGGAAGAATCATAGTTGGTTTTGACCCTTATGTGATATCAGTTACTAGAATTCTTTTCATAAACTAACTAATCAACCTACCATGTGTTCATAACAGTCAACCCAATCAATTCCTATTATTAGTCATATATGCATCTAATTTGAACTTCCAAAGGAATAGCTTATAGGGTGATCTAAAGAAAATTCACAACATAACCAACTTATCCTAGTTATTAGGGGCGATTTCAACTTTATATAAAAGTTGGAAGAGACAGAAGGCCTAGCTATTAGCAGAAGCACAAATGGAAATGGATTGGACGGATTAGATGACTTTATTGGTGTTACATACCTGAATTATATGGGCCAATACTTCACCTAATCAAATAATTAGAATGGCTTTAGTTCTATATGGAAAAATTTGGATAGAATATTAGCTAACTTTATATGGATAAACAAATTCCCCTTTACCTACGCGTTGTTTAGCCCACCTTTATGTTCAGGCCATTCTATCATTAAAGTAAAAGGTATTTTTAACTCTTATCCTTATAGATCTCGCTTTAGATTTTATAATCTCATGCTACAACTAGATGGCTTCTAGGATGTTATTAGAAGAGGATGAACGACCGTATCTCTGGTTGTAAGGAATTTCAGTTGGTTGCCAAACTTAAAAGGGTGAGGGTGAACTCAAACTATTAAGATCCAACTAATGACTAGATTCTGAATTTCTTCTCAAAACTTTCAAATCTCAACTACAATTCCTTTAAGATGAACTCTACAACTCTTATAACAATCCCAATATTAATCACTAGATAGCGATTAAATAGTACACCCAGGCTTTATCTTTCCATAATTCTTATCTTCAGTAGAAGGCTAGAATATTGTGCCTAAAAGAGAGGGAAAAGTGCACCAATTTTTCTTCAATATCATTGTGGCACACAGGAATATTAACTACATCAAAGCACTTATAGATAGGGAAGGGAACATTGTCACAAACCAACAGATCATAAAGTAGGTAGCATATACATATTACAAGATTTTATTGGGTATCTCAGTGATAACCTCCTTGACTATATTAGGAATCAGGGAGTTCATTTAGGATGGCCTTCAAGAGAAAGCTTCATGTCTCCTCTCTAGGTCTCCCAGGATGGGATAAGGAGGTAGACTTTAGTTGTAAGACAAATAATGCAGCTGGCCTAGATCACTTTAATGCCAACTTTTTATAGAGAACTTGGGATATCACAGGAAGTTTTGTAGTGGATTGTGTGTTGGAATTTTTTGACAACTAAAAAATGCTAAGAGAACTCAACAAGACAGCTAAAAAATGCTAAGAATTTAATCCCTAAGGTAAACAATCCTTCTTCTCCCTGATATTATTAACCTAATTCATGATATAACCTAGTGCATAAATTTATTACAAAAGCCATGCCTAATAGATACAAGAAGGTCCTAACCCCTCTTACAAGTCCTTGCTAGGGTGCTTTCATAGATGGTAGAAGAATTAGTGATAATCTTGTACTGGCTCAGGAACTACTTAAGGATTATGACACTAATCCTAATATTAAAATAACTCCTTAAAGATTGACATCTGTAGGACTTTTGAATCTCTATAGAGGAACTTCATCTTAAATTGCCTCAAAGTCCTCAACTTCCCAGGTATATATATATATCCTAGATAAAGGCCTGGTGTTGGACCCCGATACCAGAGCCCAACATGGGATACAAAAGTAGCGAATTATTCCACTACATGCAATCGTTATTAAATCGGCCCCGAACAAAACATTAACTAAAGCATAAACCCATTTGACAATCCAAATCCAATAGCAATTTCATTAACAACAAAGAAAAGTGTTTTACAAAGCTTTAATGGCATTTCAAGCCGTATTACACCAGTTAAGTTCAAACCCCAAAATACAAAATGTACTCGAAATGCTGCTAAAGCCTTGAATTTTCAAAAATCTAACCAAAAACACAAAAATATTTAAATTCTGAGTGATGCCGAACTCTTGACCTACTCGGACTCTTGTTCATCACCTGTATGGGGGAGGAGAATGGGGGTGAGCTATAAAGCTCGTGGGTAGCAATTTTATAACCAGTAATACGCAAAACCATTGAAACATTATTTTCATG
>JANZLC010000002.1:25416708-25430462 GCA_026413385.1 Erythroxylum gracilipes | reverse complement strand
TACAAAGTCTAAATTACCCCTCATTATAAGCCTTTAACCTCAAAACCTTAAGTGATCTTCCTATAATGCCCTTGTACCTTTTTCTTCTTCAATTCTTACCTACACCATACTATACTCTAAATTAAACTCAATTTCTCCAAGTAATACATCTTATTCCATTTATTTAAATAATAATTTTTCCTACCAACCACATTTCAATCTAAACCTTAAAATCGAATTTGAAATTCATGCTTATTCAATAAAAGAAAATTCGGGGGCCAACAATAATAGTATGTTAGAGCAAAACACATATCCAACTTACACATGACATCATCTAACATAATTAGAAGTCATCAAATTTAAAGCCATTCCTTACATTCATTGCCAAAAACTCACACTGTATTCACTGAACAAATATCTATAATCCTTATACAAGTTCTAGACAAAAACTACAAAATATAAGTTACAACTCTTTTGTTGTCAGTTAATAGACATTTGAGCCATAACTTAATCCAAAAGGTTCCTTCAGTCTAGTCTAAGAAACTAGGTCTTTTATCTCATACCTGAAAAGTCGCATTGTAATTTTTTTATGAGTTTTGTGAACTCAATGAGAGAACCATCATTGATGATTTCACCCAGATCAAATACACAAAATCACATATTTCACATATATTCATCCAGATTATTAATAATCCAAATACTCACATTATCATGGCACATCATGTAATCATTGCGAATCAGAACAGATATATATACAAATACAGATACATATGAGACTCCAGATTTATTATTATTGTTGTGATCGAGTGCCTTTCACATACAGATACAGATACTGGCCTGTTGCGCTCAATCAGAAAAGAAATCACGGAGCAAAGCTTTAGGTGTCACGAAGCAAAGCTCTAGCTGCAGAATACTGAGCTTACAGCTCTATCAAAATAGCTACTCTGATCACAACACCTTTATTTGGGCATGCATTTTATGAAATGCATCAAATTCAGAATATACCATGTATAGCAGTCATTTATGATACATAGTCAGAATCTCATAGTCATCGAACCTAAGTATAACATTCAATTTTCTTTGAGAATACAAATAGATTTCATAATCCATATGCAAATAAAAATAAAACACTTCCAATACATTCCCAATATGAAACTCCTCGGACTATTAAAGTCCGGAATTTATAAAAAAATCACAAATAGTTAATAATTGGAAGTTAAACAAATTCAATCAATCCTAGGAAAATCATCTAAGTTGACTCACAGTATGCTCCAATATGATATTGCCTGGATGGTCTAACAATGTCTAACTAGCGTCCAATGTGCTCTTCTATATCATACAAAACACATTTACATATATCACACTTTTGCACAAATGTATAAGTATTCTTTTATGCACATCTATGTATAGAAATATGCACAATGCATGTTCAATAACAATTCCAGGTATCTTATCGTGATTCTTGTCACCATATCATTCATATATCAAAACTCTCATAATTATCATTTGTACTTAGGGTTTGTACCACAATAAAATAATGTGAAACTAATTTTGTAACCCAATTGATCATTTCAGATTTTTCTAACAACATGCTTTTGGGTCAACTTTGCATAATCATTCTGATAAGGTAATTGACACAGGCAACACTTCCTTCAAGAAAATTGTTCTCCGATGTCTTAAGTTTCTAATGACACCAATATCATACAAATTGATTTAGTATTGCAAAAGTTATACTCAATTCACTTTGGACTGTTCTTTGAATTATAACTGTACTCTATATTTAACTTCAAGTCAATTCTATACTTCTTAGAGACAGGATTACAATTCAATCTCTTTAGACAATTTGTAGCCATATGTCTCTAGTTCAATTTAAATCAAGAACCATTCCATTTGGACACCTACTGATCAAAAATAGTCAAAATACCAAAGTATGTTCATTGAAATCATCCTAGTCATCATATTCCAGTACTCTTTGATATTTTCATTTAAATTAAACAATCAATCCATTTTATATGGCTATAATTTTTGGTGGAGATGAAGAACAATGTGTTATGAGTCTATTGGTTTAAGAATCAAGTCATTTGAACATCGAGTGAAGAAGTTATAACAAAAATATCAAAGGATGTTCATAAACAAACTCTTTCGGAAAAAAGTTGAAAGTCGCAATCATGCATCCACCCGCAGCATCTTCTTCAGCACGATCACGACTCGTGACCTACTTCCTTCACCGAGCAGCTTCTTCTTTTTCTTCTTCCATTTTTTTTCTAGATTAATCACTTCTAAATCATCTATTATGCATTTCTATACCCAATACAATCTCTAAACAAAACATATTCAAACTTACACTTCAAACATCAAAAATTCGAAACTTCATATATACTTCCTCTCTCTACTGTAGTTTTCCATTTTTCTGCACTTTTCTATCTTTCATTTGATGCATTTCTTTTCAGTTTCATTAGCACTTTCACTTCATTTAACTCCTTTCTATATTAAGTTCTTAACAAATCCTCATTCCTTATTATCAAACTCATTTTAGTTCATTTATATAAACACTCCATAGATTCACGCGTGAACAATACAACAACCCATATAACCAGAACATAATATATATATATATATATAATATATTCATTGATTTTCATAAACTTTTGTATCATTTTCATATTACTATAATGTTTTGCACTTTTGCATCATCCTTTTCAATATAACAACAGAACCTAATTCATACTATTTTGAACAATTCCTTTTTCACAAATCCTTCATCTAATTCATTCATCACCGAAACTACACTTCTCAAACTACTCATGAATAAATTCATGTACAATAGTAAAACATCATCAAAATCACTTATTTGATTTAGCAATAGTTCCAGCGATGAGAGTGAATCAAATGTAAAGAATATTGGTTAACCAAGATAATGTTTTAGTGATGGTGTTTTCGGTGGAGAAACAAACAACTGAAGAATAAGAGAGAGTTGCAGAAATGATTTTGCTTAACATTGAAGTACGTGGCTATATTGCATGTCTTACGCTTGTCACTACTCAACACTGCCAAATGTCACCACACATGTAAGTCATTTGTCAATATTTAATCAGTCCACGTGTCACACTATGATTGGTCAAAATTTTAATATTTTTCCTAAAATTCACCAAAAATTCTGAAATAATCATAATATTCTCCAAATAAATTTTTACCACAAATAATCCACAGTTCATATTTTAATCGCATTAATAACTCAATTATACCCGAAAATGGTCAATGAATGCAAGTACAATCATATTAATGTGCAAAAATGTGCATGTCATATTAACTTAAAGATGATATGCATTTTCTAATTTCTCAGTAATTTCTCGTAATTCACTATTATAGCCTTAACATGGGTAACGACATGTTACAAAATATACATGAACATTGTTGCAAATATACGTGTAATTTTAATTGATGAATTTTTGTGAACTATAGATGATCAAAAAATAATAAAAGAGATATTAGATCATCTCACAAATATATACAACAACAAGTTAATTAAAAAAGTATTTTTTTTAAGAAACTGTGTGCATTAATAATTTGACTACTCTTTTATCTCAACTCACATCTTTGAGCTATAAAATAAAACTATATAAATATGTAGAACTTGAACTTTAGATTCTACATGCTTTTCATAATTAACTCGTCATCAACTCAACAAATAATCTTCTTACATACTACCTAATATTTAACGATGTTGTAACCACAATTATGGAGGAAGAAAGTTAGCACAAGGATTAGGAAAAAGGACAATCTAGTTCATAATAAGTTATTAAAGACTTGATGGTAACAAGAGGGATATCAATGAAACTTGACCCAAGTAGGAGCCAAAATTATGGTAAATCAAAATCAGAAAGTAAGAAAAATTTAAATAACTAAAATTATGGCAAGAAAGGCTACTTAAAAAGGATTTGGTAGGTAAAAAATATAGTCCTCAAGGAAATTTTATAAGTTCTTCAGATGATGACAATATTTTGTATTGTAATGCAAAAATAAATAATGAAAGCAAGAAATTGCTATTTGATTTATAGGTCTTTAACTTAAGAACTAGTTTTAATATGAACACTAGAAGAGAGTAGTTTCATTATTATGAACACATCACGAGAGTTTTATGTACAGTTATGAAGATTATCCTCTAAGGTTATCATCACTGGAATAATCAAATTCAAGATGTATAACAGTACAATTCACATGTGAAGGGCTTAAAGAAAATGTTATTGTCTTTAGGAAAATGAAGTGATCTTATGTTATTGTCTTTAGGAAAACGAAATGATCTTAGAAATAAAATATAAATTTCCAATAAGATTTTAAAAGCAATTTAATATTTGTTTGTACTTATGAATGGAGAGAAGATATGTACAAACTTTTATAATTTAAAGAAGGAGATATTAATAGAAGCAAAGTATTAGTCTCTTTAAATAAAGTGAAAGATTTTCAATGTTATAACATCATAAATTTAGACATATATCTAAAGAAGGATCAAAGATCTTTGTTAAGAAAAAGTTACTCCTTAGGCTCACAAAGATATTGCTACCCTTTTTCGAGTATTATGTTACAAGAAAATAATACCATGTAAAATTTAGGTATCTCTTAATATTAATATTAATACTATTAATATTAATACTTAAATTGAGGTAACTTTTAAAATAAGATTGAATTGAAAATTTACCAATAATTTAACTCCAATAACTATTACTTCAACGTGTTTATCTATATCATTTAAGATAAATATATATCTATTAAGACAAAATTTTAATTAATAATTATACGTCATAAAATATGAGATCAGAATTAAAGCTTTAGTCTAATCGAAAGGTGATAAAAAAATTGTCTTGTAATTTATTTATGTTTAAATACTAGTAAACGTATGATGTTAAAGTTAATTGTATAAAACACAAGAATTTGCTCCCCTTCCCACCATTTTTCCAACTTAAAACTGTTGGATAATTAAGTCATTTCCCATAAAGTTGGATAACCATTAATTGTATTTTTTGTTTTTTCAATAACTTATAGGTTAAGTTATGTAATTTGATTCAGATAAAGGTAATAAAGTGACCGAATAAATAATATAAGTCAATGAGTCCAAGTACAGGAGAAAAATGGATCCCGATTAGTGTGGACATAACCCATATTGGGCCTATGATAGGGAAGCCCGATATGAAAGCTATATATAAAGGTTAAGATCTCCTATAGTTGCTTATATCATTCGTAAGCATACGAATTTTTTGACTCGTTTAGAGCATTTACATTTTAATAAAACTATAGAAAGGCGTCAACCACACGTCAATGAACGGTTCTCGTAAAGGTCTATGAAGAATGGAGCTCCTTTTTGGACACAAACACTACTTCAGAAGTTGAAATGGAACTGAAATCAGGCATTGTACATTTCCTTCATTTTATTTCCCTTTCATGAATGATCCGGGACATGTAATAAGGTCGATGCTATGTGATACACATGATATCATAGCAGTTACTTGATTGGGTTGTCGAAAACAATTTTTTTTTGGTTTTCATCCGTTAGGGCTTCATTCGTTTTTTGACATTTTTACGTATATGATTGTGTGAAAGTGGTATACATAAAGCTAGTTATGAAAACATATCAAAATGGGCCATAAAGTGCAAAAAATAGCTCATGAGGCTACCAGAAATCACCCTTCTTGTCAGAGGGCTAGTGCATCGTCAAGCACGTGCACTACAGACGCCCGATGATGCTACAGTAACTGCCCACGAGCGGTTTGGCTGGTGTTGCAAGCACCAGCCATAACCAACTACATGGATCCACAGGCCTACGGACATGTGTTTGCATGTGCTTCATGCAACCCACTCTCCCACTGACGGGGACAGGAGGACGTGTGCTTTGCAAGTGTCATACAGTAAAGGCACGTCTGCTCGTGGTAATCGCTAAGATCAGAGCTACAGTACTGCTTACATCATTACCAGAAAAAAAGGAAAAATTTTAGAATTCTCGTAAAGGTCCCTCAAGTCCTTTTGGGTCAGTTTTTGGGTCGAGGGAATTTTTAAAGTAATTTTCAATTTTTCTAGATTAATTACATTGGTAATTAGATTTCGGAAAAGGTTTTAAAGCTAATTTTGAGCAAATGTTTATGATTTGAACTGCATATAAGGGAGACACTTAGGTTTCATGTCTCGTGTGGTAGGTTTGGTATTCAAAAAAGTATGATAGTCACTCTGATTGAGATTTTTTAAGATAAAGTCTCAAATAAAGTTTAAAGACAATGTTTTCATGACCAGCATGTGATTATTTGACTGTGCTTTTTTCATTTATTACTGACTTTCACATATAGAATGCCCATATAGAATGTAAGAATAACATAAGGATTTATCCCTTGTGTTTGTGGACCATCTGAGGTACTTATGAGGATCGATGTAGTCACTAGAGTGGCCTTTCAAATAAGTATTTTGGATTGTTCTACTTAAATGTCTGGGGATGTCTTTGGTCTTATACTCAGTTATTCTGCCCAAAGGTGTTGGCCTTATATAGGATTTTGAGATCCACATAAAGGCATTAAATGGAGTAAAGTCGTTGCTTTAATGATATATTCACCCAAAGATAGTAGTGTCATGAGAGTTAGTGGTTTATACTTTGATTGCTTTTATGTAGAGGTATAATTACATATATTATGTATTTAGCCCAAAAGTGTTTCATAATATATGTGATCAGATTCTCGGTGTAGATACTATTTTCATGCTTTAAGTATCGCTATTATCCTACATTTATACTAATCTTCACATTGTCTTTCTATTTTGAAGTTACCTTTTCTGTAAACAATAATGCTGTCACGATTGAGACCTTGACTGGTTTCAATTTCAAGAAATGGAAGAAGGATGTTGAATTTGCCCTAGAGATGGCCAACGTCAACATGACGATGCTGGTTAAGAGACGTTCTACCCTTTTTGATATCAGCTTGGAAGTTGATAAGACGACTATGGCAATCTGGGAGCAGTCAAATAGAATGTGTTATTGGATCATTAAGTGGTCGATGTCAGATCATCTGCTAAATGGATTACCGAATACAATCATAGCAAAGGAGTTCATGGACAGTATTTCGCAGAGATACAATGTGTCTTCCCTTACGAAGTAGAGAACTTTGGTTAAAGAACTATTCTCCATAAGGTACACAGGAGAAGGAGGCCTTAGAGAAAACTGTAGAAACCTGCAGTTGCTCATATCATTCCTAAGCATACAGATTCTCTGACTCATTAAGAGCGCTTATGTTTTGAGAAAATTATAGAAAGACTTTAACTATGCATCAGTGAACGATTCCCATAAAGGTCCCGAAAGATTGGAGTTCATTTTGAATACGAAAACTGCTTATTAAGTTTAAATGTAACCGAAATTAGGTATTCCGCATTTCCTTTGTTTATTTTCCTTTCATAAACGATTCGAGACATTTAATAAGATCTATGTTACGTGTTAGAAAAACTCTATAGGTTTTGCTTCCTTTCCCACTTAGATTTGAGCTAAAAACCTCAAACCCAAATTTAAACTACTCGAGCATTTCAGCAGGCAAGGTCAGAAACAGGGAGATGATGAAATTCCTTTGATATACCAAACAAATAAAAACGGAATATTGCAGGTGGGTTCAGAGACATTAGCTTATGCAGGTTAACGTTTACTTTTCTGAATTTCAGACTCCACCAGCAGGAATCTGATTTGCAAGCAATGACAAGGTTATTAGAACAAAAAGGAGATTAGAAGGCCTGATAGAAAAATTCTTATTGGAAATATGATTAGAAAATCGCTTTAGTGCGGCCCATGTCTTTCATTTCTTGGATAAAGTGATTGATTATGGAAGTGGGATTTGTTTCGAACTAATCAGAGAATCACAGCACATGGTGATTTAACAACTCTACCAAGACACAACATTATTGATGGTTGGTGATACAGACGGCGTAGATGTCAGCAACTCCTCATTATTATTCGAGTCTATTTGATTGCATAAATCATGATTTTAGTAAGCTAATTATTAAAAACAGTAAATAACAAAAATAAGATCGAAAATCATTTTTAAAATTGAGATGAGTTAGATCATTTAAATTGAAAGGCGGAAGGCAGATTATTGAGAGGCGAGGACTGTAAAAGAATCGGCTTTTATCAGTTTTCACTTGCCTAGATTAAATGTCCTCAAGTCAACATGAAGGGGCAGGCGTTTCAAGCCCTTCGCCCATGATCCTGGCCTGGCTGGCGGCCGATAACTAGAACACTAATAATAGAAACTCGCTAAGAACTGCCTGTCACTCATAAAAAACAGACAAAGAAGTCCAAATTCCAAATAGCCATATACTGTCACGAATAGGAGCATAACACGTATGTTAACGAGAAGATTAAAAGGCTGTTTTATTAAAATATAATGGCCGTCAGTGTCCGCCGAATTGGGTTTACTCTCTCAGTTTTAGTCCCAGGAGTTTTGGAATTTTGGCAAGTTGACAAAACGAAAGGATGAACATTAAATGTGACAGTAAGTGTCAATTACTGGCTTGTACTAGTCCGACTTCTTTCATCTTGGTCCCCCCTTTGATATTGTTACAAAGGACAAAGGCTGAAAGTAAAATGAAAAAATCACGAAGAGAGTCGAGAGCATATGAATGAATATCCACGCACGTTGTACTCATCACCACTAAAAGGAAGTGGAAGGCCAAAGATGAACCTAACCCCTGTTTCCTGCTTCCTGTTTTATAATGAAAATCAACGGACCCCCTCCTCACTCTAGAATATTGTCCTTTCGTACTGAAATTTGTAAAGACGTGAGCTTGTAACTCATCAGTTCATTTGAGTCCGTTCACTTCATTATGGACACCTTAAGGACGTTACCATAATGATAAAATAATCTTTAATTCATTTTTTGATTAGACATTCTATCTCAAATGTTGTTAATAATACCATACCATTCTGGTCAGTATCGGTTGACACAAGCCACACCAGTTGAAAATAATGCAAAAACTTTAGTTTCTGTATTAGGTTAAAGTATAGGGTAGTACTGACCTTTTTGGATTAAAAATAATAAAAGTTTAAGAATTAAGATTAAAAAAAAACTATCCATAATCCATTATCGATTATGCCAATCTCCTTTCCTTGTTATTGTCAACTTTGCCAAATCTCCTTTTCTCATTGCCAGGCTAGACTTGCCATCGCTGCTAGTTGCTAAAGTCGCCATTGCTGCTTGTTAAATTCGCCATCACCACTCCCTATAGTTATTCTTCTCCCTGCTGTCATTCTTTGATTATTTTCTTGTCCTAATACATTATTAGTCATCATCATGACTTTTTGTTTCCTAATTTCATTTATTGATGTTTTGTATTTGAAGGATCTGAGTTGTTTTCAATAGTTTGTTTTTGAATGCCTTTTAGCCTTAGTTTGCATACTAACGTTGAAATTTGGGTTATGTTGCTTTTGTTACTTTTCAGCTCCTTCTTATCTTAGTTAAAAGTTTGCATCCATGGACTATTTTTATAATTTTAAAAAATTATTTAAAATGTTGTTCAACATTTACCGATGTTAATGTTGTATCGTATCATAATCAAAATTAGTATTAGTCCATTACTATATTCACAAAATTAATTTCAAGTTAAATTTTGACTTTTAAATAATAATTATAACATAATCTTCTTTAAAATGACATAACCAGTCAAAGGTACCTTCACAGGAATTTAGTCAAAGAGAGGTATATTAGAGATGGAAGGCAAGGATGGCAAAATATTCCAGACTCAGCCCACCCTACTTGGGTTAGCCTTAGCCTGAAGTTAACAAATTTAGCTCAAGTTATCCAAGATTTAAACCAAAATTATGCTTTTATTCATAAAAGTTTTTGAACTTTATGTCAAGTTCAGGCTTGGGATCCATAGCCTAGCCTGAACCTTAATTATATTTGAAACAATGTCATTTTATTTTTAAACAAAACAACATTATTTCTTCAATAATAAAGGACATCTAGAATAAGAAGTCCAAAGTCCAATTGGGACTGATTAAGTTCAAAAGTATAAAATTTTGAAAGATTTGTCGTTGAGGCAAATATGCATATACATTATTTATACAATCACTTTCTTCCTCCTTGTCTTCTAACTTATAATATGTAAATTTAGAGATAGATGCTTTATTTATACAATCACCTTACTCCTCCTTATCATCTTACTTTAATATTTGGGAACTTATATATTGATTCTCATATTGAAAGTAAGGATATAAGGAAGAGGAAGATGATTGTATAAATAAAGTATTTGGTTCCCAATTTAGTATTTTTTTTCCTAAAATGATTGATCTTTTAGTCTAAGTAAGCTAGTTCATGCTTGAACTAGATCGATCGAACCATATTCTAATTAAATATCAATTGAACACGTACTCAAACTAAATTGATTAAGTCCGATTGAGTTTTGATCTTAAGCTAATTCTCTAAAGCTCAATCAAGATTTATCTTGAATTCAAGCTTTTAAAAGATTGAGTTAGGATCAATCCATTAGGGGATTTGTTTTGACTCTTTGTCGTTCCTAATGGAGGATGCACAACCTCCTCTAATATGGTAACTTTTTACTAAAAATAATTTCATTAAATAAAGTAAAAACCAAACATATTGAAATTGTGCCCACCAAAAATCTAAATTCCATATGTTACAAGAGAGATTTATCCTCAATCAACTAGTTACAAGAGAGAAGAAAATTTATAAAGAAAAGGAAGAATTTTTTTACATACTTAAGATCTCCAATACTATGATACCGTATCTTAAAAAATGAAAAAGAGAGTTTTGAAGAAAAAGACTCGTATTTAGTTTTCTTGATTCATATGGAAATTGAAAAAGAATAATTATAAAGAATGGTTATAACAATTGGTAGTTATTATTATAGTTATAGAGCCTAGTTAATTCTAAACTCTAAATATTTATCCATAAAAATATATTTACAACTATCAAAACACTTTCTTTAACTTAAGGAGGGAAAATTATCTATTAAGAAGGCTTTGTCAAGGAAAGGGACCAAAATATACATAACTACAATCTTTCCTTGGGTTGTACATTAAAAGGATAGTTAATACCAACCAAAAATCACAATTAAAATAAATAAAATAAAATTAGTTCACAACACAAGAAATATAAGGATTTACATGGAATCTCCAATGTAAGAAAAAAAAAACTATAGGACCATTTACAAACCAAAACTTACACTATTCAATAAGAAAATAGTGGTTTAACTAAAGGAAAATACATTCGTCAAGGATGCCTGGAACAACAATTTTGAACAATCATCACCCA
The DNA here is from genome assembly GCA_026413385.1 of Erythroxylum gracilipes. Taxonomy (NCBI): domain Eukaryota; kingdom Viridiplantae; phylum Streptophyta; class Magnoliopsida; order Malpighiales; family Erythroxylaceae; genus Erythroxylum; species Erythroxylum gracilipes. The sequence continues at coordinate 25,419,195 of JANZLC010000002.1, read as the reverse complement.
AAAGGGTGACATATTTGGTATGAAAGGAGGGATGGACAAAGATGATGAACATTGGGAGCTCAAAACCAAAATTTTATTGTTGGATGTGAATAGGTAATTCTTATGAACAACATATTAAAATTTTACATTGAATGAAGGCTATTTAGTCGTCGATCAGAGTTAAAGAAAATTCTATTACATAATTCTCTTTCTTTCTTTTTTTTACTCTCTAGAATGTTCACTTCCCACTTTATTGTGGCTCATAAGTTGACAAAAAAATTTCAACTCCTTATACACACTTTTTGATCCCCATTTTGTCTTTAATGAGACATTTTAAATGGAGATAAAGTGGATACTTCAAAATTTATACTATATGATATCATATCGAGGTTAATTCCACATTGCAAAACACATAAAATTAGTTCAAATTAATATAAGGACTCTTCCTCCTAATAGGAGGGATATCTAATATAGCTCACTCTTACTCCTATTTGGAGGCTCGACTAAGCTTGCTTTCTTTCAGGAAGTAACAAGCTTCTCTTTTGGTAAAGTTTTTGTCAACATATTTGACCTATCTAGTTAGTGTGAATCTTCACATGTTCAGATGACTTGTCTTTTACCACTTTTTGAATCAATAATATCTCTTTTAAATATGTTTGGTTCAAGATTTTAAGTAACATTCTTAACATGGTGGATAACACTTTAACTGTCATAATAGAGTAGGGTCTTTTCTTAGCTCAAGCCCAACTTCGTGAGAAAATCTCTCATCCACATTGATTCCTTACTAGCTTCAAGGATTGCTATATACTCTGACTCAGTAGGCGATATAGTAACACACTTTTGTAATTTTAATTATTAAGATACTGCTCCCATTATAATTGTTATCAAGTAGCCAAAAATAAACTTGCTCAAACTAATATACCCTAACATATTAGTATCTATATGGCCATCTAACACAGGTAATCTAGGATCAAAGCACAAACACACTCTAAAAACTCTCTTTTAAGATACTTAGGAATCCATCTTACTACTGTTTAATGCTTTTTTTAGGATTACACATGAACCCATTAACAACCCTAATAACTTGAGATATCTCTAAGCTACTGAATACCATAACATATATTAAGTTTTTATCAAAAAATGTATAAGACACCTTCTTCATCTCTTTCTTTGCTTCATCACTTGTAAGACACTTCCTAAATCTTAATTTCATATAACTTATAAATGGATACTCATGGATTCAACTTTTCCATATTAAACTTTTGCAGTATCTTTTTAATGTATTTTTCTTGTGATAGCCAGAAGTTCTTATTTTTCCTATCATAGGAAATTTGCATGCTCAAAATTTGCTTTGTAAGGCCAAGGTACTTCAATGCAGAGGAATTTTTCAATCCACTCTTCAAATTGGCAATCTTATTGGTATCATAACCCACAATCAACATGTCATCAATATATCATAAAAGAATAAGAAAATCACCCTTGATATTGTTCTTCATAAATACAAAATCATTTATATGTGTCTTGTTAAATCCATAATCAATAATAAAAGACTCGGACTTCTTATATCATTGACAAGGTGCTTGCTTCAAGTCATATAAGCTCTTATTAAAACAATACACAAGCCTCTCACTTTCCTTAACCTTAAAGCCTTCAATTTGCTTTATACAAATTTCCTATAAATCACTGTAAAGGAATGTTGTTTTTATAACCTTAAAGCCTTCAAGTTGCTTTATATAAATTTCCTCTAAATCACTATAAAGTAATGTTGTCTTTATATCAAGTTATTATATTCCTAATTCCATATTAGCAGCTAAGCTAAAAACAATTCGAATTGAAAAAATCTTCGTAACTAAAGAGAAAATCTTATCAAAGTCAACAACTTTCTCTCGGTTGAAGCCTTTTAAAGTAATCCTTGCCTTGTAATAAGATGGTGAACCATCTTCTTTAGTCTTTAGTTTGAACATCTACTTTTTATTTAATGCTCTCTTACCCTTAGACAACTTACTAAGTCACAAGTACAGTTGTTATACAAAGACTTTATCTCTTTTTGTATAACATTGTATCACTCGTTGTGTACATCTTACATAGCCTCCTTATAGCTCTTTGGCTCTCTCCCATCATTGAACAAAGTATCAACACTAGCTAGATATTTAGAGGAAGGTTGTCTTTATCTAGTAGACCTCCTCAATTGAAGTTTTAGTTGTATAGTGAGCTCTTGTAATGGTAGTTCTTCATCATCTTAGACATTTTCTTGTTGTTACTTCTAGAAAAATCAGATATTGGTTTACTGTAGTAGGTGGAGAATATTATCCTTATTATGGCTTCTTATAGTCTTCAATGATCTTATCATTCATAAATACAACACCTGGACTTTTGACCATTAATTTGAATATTGTATCGTGGTCAGGTCGGCCTTGTCAGGCCTGGGCCAATCGGTCCATATGTCCAAGAAGTCCAGCCCAAGCATGGTGCGTGATCTCCGGGACTAGCCAACGAGCAGAAGACGAC
>JANZLC010000002.1:25393286-25408473 GCA_026413385.1 Erythroxylum gracilipes | reverse complement strand
AATTGCAAATTAGTTAATAAGTACTCAAGATGTTGAAGTTAACTCTATGCAAGAAGACATTGAAGAACAAAGAATTCAGGAGATGACAACTATTCGTAATAATATTGCGTCTAGTTTAATGGCAGCTAGTTGTCGTTCTTAAATTGTTATAAACTTTTACTTTAAATGATGATGTTTATTTCTTTTGCTCTATTTGATATGTGATGTTAAACTTAGGGGTCGTTTGGTTCCACTTCTGTTTTTTTGTTGCCATTTTTGGTTTTTGTTTCCTGTTTTTAGTTTTTGTTTTTTTTAAGAAACGAAAACCTGTTTGGTTGAGATTTGTAATATAAAAACTGAAAACAAAAACCTGTTTGGTTGAGATTTGTAATATAAAAACTGAAAACAAAAATCTATTTGGTTGAGATTTGTAATATAAAAACTGAAAATAAAAGCATATTTATTTTTATTATCATGTTTCTATTCTTCTGTAATTATACTATTATGTGCAATAATTATAATATAATACATTATATTTTTAAATTAATTAATTATTATTATAACTAAAATTAATATATACACGATTCATCAAATATTATTAAAAAATTAGACATTATTATATACCAAGCTGAAGAGCACAAAATATCACAAAAAGTGGCTAGTGAGGGTCTTTCGTCAACAAAAATTATCTCAAATATGTCACACCAGTACATTTTGCTAAGCAGCTTTTGACGCGCAGACTAGTAGCTATTGCTAAAACCTTAAATCATAGAACCCCCCTCTCGGCCGTGCTGAGTTGACAATGGCTCCTCCTTCTCTCCTTGGCCCTCTAGAGCTTCAAAACCAATCAACAACACTGCCACCACAACCCCACCAAATCATCGCTGGAGAGCTTCCGATGGGCCTAACCGAGAACATGTCGGCCACCTTCTTGTCATCAGGCAATCCGTGCCTTGACTTTTTCTTCCATGTCGTTCCCGACACCCCATCTGACTCCATCATTGACCGGCTCCGATTGGCGTGGTTGCACAATCCCTTGACTACTCTCAAGCTCATCTTCAACCTCAGGGGCGTGCGGGGTACTAGTAAGTCCGACAAAGAAGGCTTTTACACCTCTGCCTTTTGGCTTCACCAACACCACCCCAAAACCTTGGCCTCTAACATTCACTTTTTGGATAATTTCGGTTACATCAAGGATTTGCCCGAGATTCTTTACCGTCTTTTGGAAGGACCCGATGTGAGAAAGATCCAAAAGAATGAGTGGAAACAAAGGAAAACAGGGAAGAGCAGAAAAAACAAGTCAAAACTAAGCGAGTCTAGAGAGGTTAAGATCGTGAACAACGAGGTGCAGAGAGATGCGTTGCCAAATATCAGGGAAACGTCTTTTTCTGGTTTCCTTAATATGGTTGTCGTTTTTTTTATTTTTTAAAACATGGCAACGCAACAACAAGCACCAAACGCGTTTCAACCTAACGTTCTATTATTAATAAAAACCGCAACTAAAAACAGAAAAAAAGAAAACAAACACACTCTAAGAAAATAAGAATTTGAATATGCAAAGACTATGAGATGGACTAATTTTGGGATAAATAAAGGTGAAACGAGAGTTGAGATGGACAAAAGAGTAGACAAAAATTAGATTAGACAAAGTCTTACAACTTAGAGATATTTTAAAAAACATTTGGCTAGAAATATAATTGATTAAATTTTACCTTTTTTTGCTAATTTGCTATACAATTACAATTTACAAAGGCATAATTTTATACTCAATTAATTATTTAGCCACTAACCAAATACCATTACAGTAATTTTAAGAATATGTCAAATAATTATTTACTTTAAATTCTTTACGTTCTCGATTTTAATTTAAATTCAAACTTTTAACTTTCTAACTTTAAATATGCATGCCGTGAATTTCAATCATAAAAGAACTTAAGATAAAACCCACATTAACCAAACTAGAACCAATGAACCAAACCAGATATAAACCAAAACAAAATCGTGCATCATTTCATTCAACTCCAATCTAGTATCCAACCCAACACAAATTACAAATCCAATTTATAATTTAATTCCAACTTCCAACTTCCAACCCATTCACAATCACAAATGTAATTAAGCAAAAAAAAAAAATCAATTGAAAACACACCTAAAAAAATTCACAACATATTTTCTTCGGATTTTTAGGCCTAGTCGAGTTTAGATCCGGCAATTACGGATGCATAGAGGAGAGCAGCCGATGACAATAGCATGGAGGAGGTTCAATGGTGGTGTAGTCCTCGTGGAGGAGATTCACTAGTTCGGTGGTGGTGGTTTGCGTGGAGGAGGGCTAAAAATGGTGTGGTGCGTGGCATGGAGGAAGATGATAGTCATGTAGTGTGGTGGTTATGTTGTCGCCAGAGAGGGAGAAGCACCGCCAGAGACGGAGAGGAGAACAAAAGAGAGAGAGAGAAGTGTGAGATGGTGAGAGAGAAATGGAGGCAAGTCTGTAAGAAAGAGAAAGTGAGAAAAAAAATTAAAAGGTAAGCAAAATACTCTCTCTATATATTTTGCATAAGTTACGGTATCGGTCGGTATTTTGAATACCGGTCAGTACCATACGAAAATTTCGGTACCAATCAATACATACAGCTAGTACCATTGGCCTCGATATCGTTTTGTTTACCAACCGACACGGTACTACTTAGTTCAGAATGGTATTCAAATATTTGGATATTACATATGCTTGCTTTCATATCTAAAATATACGATTGCATTCTCTATGCCACTTTGTTAAATAGATTTCATACTTTTAACTGATAGGAATCTAGAAGACATTAAGCTATTGCTTATTAATACATTAAAAACAACATTCAATTACTCTCTGAGGTTTTTAGATAGTCTGTGAGATATTGAGGTTTGGGACTTATTCAAAAGAAATTGTTTATGTCTATGTTTGTGAATTTGATGACATTATATATTCAAATGTATGTTATGATAGAACAAATTTTAAGATTTTGGTATTATTTCTCAAGCTATTCAATGAAGCAGTCTATTTTGCTTACTATTGTCTATTTATATTTTTTGTAGTGCTCAAATAGATACACTTTATGTTCTAACTGCAAGATTAGATTACATATCTATTGTCTTACTTATTGGTATGATCTTGAAAACATAACGTGTTTGGTATTGGAAAATGTTGTATAATCACTATTATTACTTTACACGTATCAAAATTTAGGATGCCATGACATATTTCTTTATTACAACAAGTTCAAGAATTATAGCATAATAAACACGCTAAATTATTTAATTAAGAATAAGTTAATTTAATTTCTATAATTTATATTGAATTCTTATTATATAAAATTATTTAATTATATTAAATATTCATTATTTTATTTTAATAATTATAATAAGTAATTCAAAAATAAAATTTGATATATTAAGGAATAACTTAAATTAAAACTTTACAAAAAATAATAAAGTTAAATAGTTTTGTTTTCAAATTGTTATTACAAATCATAATTAAACATAATTATATTTTTATAGCAAAAATACAAAAATAGAAACATAACACAAAAACAAAAAATTATAATACAAAAACAAAAAAAAATCAATCGACCTCCGAGTTATCGAAGCACTTGACTCTTAAAACACCTGAAAAGATGAGGATTTGAGCTCAAACAATCTAAATCTCAATGTCTGTTACTGTTAGTTGCTTGGCCCATACTACATGTCGGGGCCAGAAGAGAGTCCAATGGGCATCTCTTGCGCAAGATCCATATTGGCCCATTCAGTAAACCTTACATATTATATAAGCGAAGATGTACTTTACAAGATAATTAAAGGACTTCCCCATTTTTGTTGTACTGGCAAGATTCTTGAACATAAAATCACTTACAAAACTAGTTCAGAATTTTTTTTTTCTCATGGGATATTTTACGAGGTGTTAATTATAGGAAGATATCTTTAAGCCATTTACACTCAGGCTAATCTCTGCTCGAGTCGAGTAGGTCTCTTGCGGGAGACAAAGCTCTAATCCCAAGTTTTAAATGGGGGCATACATGAGAACGGTTTGAACCTGTGACTTCACTTAAACTAGGAGAACCCCTTACCAACTCTCCTGCATCTTAGGGTTAACTAGTTCAGTTTTTCTATCAATAATTTAGGGGGTGTTTGGTTTGAGCATGAGGTTGGGTATGGATATGGGTATAATAGTAGAAGGGAATGAAAATGGGTATGAAAAATTAAAAAATGATGTTTGGTTTGTAACTTAAGTTTCTGTATTAATACCAATAATATTGTTTGGTTTGTTGCATTAATGTAACTTGGGTTCTTATTGATATACTCCAACATATGGAATTGAGAAAAAATGATTTAAAAAAATGATTTTCTCCTTGAAAACTAAAATTATAAAAAAATAATAAAGTTTTACAATATATTTTGTTTTTAATACTATAAAATATAAAATATTTTTTTTTTAATGTTACAAAAAGAGAACAATTATTTATTCTTTTCGTAATTAAATCTTAGCGAAGCAAAGTCTGATTCCTGCAAGCGAAACGATAAACTGGTAATCATATTCCTTGCCTGGATTCGCATTGATACTTTCCCATGGGCTTGTAGGGAAGCAAAGGTCTGATATTATCCTTTTGGAACCTATTCCGATAGTAAGCTTGTTTGTTCCTTCACATTGTCATCATCTCTCACATTCCATGGAGGTATCCATTAGACAATGGTTATATTCTTTTCTTCTACATCCATGCAAGATATCTTCGTTTACTTACCTAACTACGTAATACTTCTTTTCAATGACTTTCTCCCTACAAAAACCACCCCGCTAATGCATGCTTCTGTTCACCCAAGAACAATCCTCCTCTCCCCCAGACAATGTCCTCTTCTGATCGTTTACCAACTTACTACAGCCCAGCAGAGAACCGCAACTTGAAGCGCCACCACACGGCCAGCTATTACGGCCGCCGAGTCAAGGAAAGCCTCACCACCCGTGTCTCAAAGGTCATATGTGCCATTTTCTTGAGCGGTCTTTTGGTTTTAGGCGCCGTTGCTTTTATTTTATGGCTAAGTTTACGCCCGCATCGACCACGGTTCTTCATAGAGAACTTTTCGGTTCCAGGTTTGGGTCAATCCAACGGGTTTGAAAACGTGGAGATAGTTTTCAATGTAACGGCACGGAACTCCAACCAACATATTGGGTTCTATTACGATTCAATGACCGCTACGGTTTACTATAAGGATCAACAAATTGGGTCGTCTGGGGTGGAGGGAGAGTTTTATCAAGAGCCCAAGAACACTACCATCATATCTAAGGTGTTGAGTGGAGCCACCTTGACAGTGAATAGCCAGCGTTGGTCGGAGTTTACCAACGACCGTGATCGAGGGATGGTGATGTTTAGGCTGGATATAACATCCACAATCCGATTCAAGGTGTCTACGTGGTGGGAGAGTCATCGCCATCATATGCATGCTAATTGCGATGCTACAGTGGGTCCCGATGGGATGATCTTGGCGAGCTTCAAGCGCAAACGCTGTCCACTCTATTTCAATTAATTTCAAGGATTTAATTTAGCCTATCCCTTGATTCTTGATCTGATATCCTTTGTCACTTTCAGTATCCATTTAGTCCTTTTTCTTTTTCTGTTTTCATTCCCAAATCCAATACAAAAAAGTTTCCTTGTCTTTCGATTTTGTTTCTCAAGAAATTAGCTTTACTTGTACGCTTTCATTTATGCTTTGTTTGTATTAAAATATATTTTAAATTTAAAATATTTTTAAAATATATAGACTTCGAATATATTTATTTATGAAATAACAATTTTAAAATAAAAATATTTATAAACAATAACACTGGTTTTAAAAATTAAAAATATATTAATAAATAAATACTAGTTTACAAGGTTTTAACTTATATAATTATATATGTCAAAAATAAAATAAATTGTTATTAATTTATTAATAAATATTATATAAAAGATTAAATTAAAACTAATTAGGTAATTAATTCATAAAATTAAAATTTAAAATTTATAGTTAATACTTAATTACTATCAGTAATATAAGTGTACCTATATTGATATTAATAATTAAAATTTTTAATTAAAAGAAAAATAAAACCAAAATTAAAAACTAAAAGCTAAAAGCTAAAAATTACAATAAAAAATCAAATGAAACATATAATGTAGATCTTGCATGCATATGGACTTTGAGGTTTTCAAACTAGCATTTAATTGCTACATCTTAAAATCAACTAAAGTATATTATAGAGTTCTTAATCTTATTCACTAATTAAAGTGGATAAGAATGGAAAGGGTGATCAAACTTTTGATTTAAGAAAGTGCTTATGGAGTTTTTTTTTTAATTAAAATATCTTTCAAAAGTAATCCTAAAAGCTTATAAAATTCATTACAACATTAGAAGTAAAACTTAGGACCTATTTGACTGGATGTTAATTAATAGAATGAAACAGAATGCAATGTAATGAAACGAAATGGTTTATAATGGAATGAAAAGTAATATAGTGAAAAGTTGTTTGGGAGAGATAGAAGTGTTAATGTAGTGAAATGTGTTTCGAAGATGGATAGAATAGAATGTAATGTATAATAAATGACTATTATACCCCATATATTAAAATGGTTATTACATGAGGTTTACCGCTATAATTTTAAAATAGAAATCATGTTGACAAATAAATAAATAAATAAATAAATAAATATTCTATTTTAAAATAATAAAAATTTATTATTTTGTTATTAATTATATAGAATTTATTATTAATTATATAACTAAATTTCATAAAAGTATGGATTTGAATAAAGAGAAAAATGCAACATAAGATATTGTATAATGTAATATTTATTTCCTCTATAGTTAAGTCTTCTACTATAACTTTTCTTTGAAAGCTCAAGCTAAATTAATTAGGAAGAATTCATATTAGATATGAAATGAAAATACTTTGAAATAGTCAAAGTTAATGACTTTACGACGTGATGCATAGTTAAAGCATGTATTATCTAATAAGTTTATAATTAAATTAGATAGTAGAATATTATAAGAGATCTAAAATATTGGATATAATCTTACAGACTATGAAACAAATTGTTTGTTTCAATGAATACTTATAGGAGAATAATTCTCAACATAAGTAGTGGGAGTAAGATGAAGTTTGAAAAACTCAAATCTCATGACAATACGTTTAATCAGAACTAGTGCCTTAATTGATATATTTGATGTATAGTTAAAAAGCTACAAGATGTTGAAAGATTCACTTTCATAATAAATTTAAAAAATTTTCTTTAAAGATGATTGTGAATTTGTTATGTTTACAAGAAGGTTAGTAGGAGAATACTTGTCCTCTTTAGTGGGAGTATGTAGAGACATGTTGCTTATAGAGAGAATGATAATTCATATTTTCAATTGTAATAATAAGTCTTGTTGTATGTCAAAAGATAACAACTTAATTCTAGGAATTAGATATTTAAAGATAGATATGAAAGTTGTTTACCTATTGTAGTCCAAGTACATAGATAATGTACTAAAGGTATTTAGTATTTCAGATACCTCATACTTGTGTAGTATTAAAGATATATGTTATTCTATATATGAGTTAATATTTGACTTCAACATTATAAGGATATTAACTAAAGAAGATATTAACTTTAGAAGTAAATCTTAGTTAAGGTATATTTTACCTATAACAATATTAGTTTGATATTGGAAATGTTACAATATAACATTAATTGCTAATCATGACATAATACAGTTTTATTTAGTGAAAATGATTAATGGTACTGTTGTCGCCTGCAACCAAATTTAAAAAGAAACCAACTTCCTGTAATACAAATTAATGTAGTTATGGAAAGTACGGATTGTTCCCACTAGGAATTCTAACGGTAAAGATTATACGAATTCAAAAATAAAACAAAATTGGGGGGGGGGGGCGTTGGTTCATGTAATTTAAGATTTAAAAATAACAAAAACTGAAATTAAACGAAAATATTCAGATATGAAAATTCACTAAACAAACCTTGGTTTTTAGTCACCGACGTTATCACACTAATACGGTTCCTTGATATAAAACTCAGTCCATTAACAAACATTCATTGGGTGATGTTTTCTCTTAAGATTAAATGATTAGAAACATGTATTCTAAACATTCTTATTAATTAACAACTTAGATACGATCTTAAGTTTAATCAATTAATAGCTTTAAGAACTAAGAAACTAATAAACAAGACAACACATGTACGACATGTATTTAATCAAGTTAAGTATCTTCTTAGAATTCCCAACTCTAACGTAAAGATGGTAATCCTAATTGTCACTTTTGATTAGCAAAACTGAACGTCATATCCTACTAATCTGGCTATTAAACGAATCAATTCCTAGTAGTGCACTTAGAAATCAACCAATCCAATTATAAAAAACAATTCGGAAGATACTCAATATTCATCAATGAAACAAACTTTATTTGGAAATCTCACACATAATAGATGATAACGCGTTTTCCTTTAACCAAGAAAAAGAAATTAGCTACTCATAACGAAAGTAAAAACCAACAAAGAAGTAGCAAAATATAAAGTCTCCATCCCTGGTGTTTTCCTAGAAAATTCAAAAACTTCTAGAGAAACTACTGCAGAAATGTAAGACTCCTAATGAAAAATTTGCAGAAAAATGTAAAACTATCCTAAAACCAAAAGCTGTCGTGAACAGTGAAATTCTCTTGCTTTATGCTTTTCGATCCCTCCTCTCTCTCGTGAGCATGTAAAAAGAGCTAAGGCCTCATTAAAGATCCAAGTATGTATTTAGGTAGTTTCTCTTAATTATGATGATAATTAAAATGAAAGATGTAAGATTTAAAAAAGTGCTCACTATAAAGAATCTTGTAGAATTCTCTCACTAAATTGTGATCCCAACAGTAGTCTGATCGTTATATAGAGATTAGTATAAGATACTTAAACAATTAGCTTAGTGCTAATGGGCAATTATTAGTTTATGCCCTACAATGATTTGGTTGATTATGGTTTAGTGACACAATGATTTAAAGGCATTATTTATACTATACACATTTAGATGTATATGATAAAGTCTATAGGATAAATATGCATTGCAAAAGAAATTATGATAAGATCATAATTATGAGATTCATATTACATTTATGTATTGTCCTTATATTGTTCCTAGTCATTATTTTATCAAGACAAGATATTAATAAAGCATAAAAAGACCAGTATGCATTATGTTTCTTTCCTATAAAGGAAGTAGTCGATCTCATATACTAAAATATAGAGATACTGAAACAAACATATGAGTGCTTGTTAGATAATAAGTTTACTGAATTAATCCCGTGTGAGAAATTCATTTGGAATATTATTTCTATTTCTATGAAAATTCTCATTGTGATGATTGTATAAGTGATCATTTGACTTGAGATCTCCAAAGTATCATGTATAGGATTGCTATATTTTAATACTGCTTATAACCTATTTTAGTCATATGTAGCTCAATTGATAGTTATTTAATATATAATGAACTATATGAAGGTAGTTAAGTGATCAATATAGGATTCATCACCATAAAGTAATTAGGGAAAATGTTCCATTATTATTGATTTGTATTGATTCAGAAAATCCTTAACCAAGGTGGAATAACACTTTTACAATAGATTTCAAATGTCATTATGTAAATCAATTACTAATGGTAGAGATCCAACATGATTGGTCCCAAATAGAGTAGACATTGAATTTATGCTTTGTCTAATTGAAACATTGTATTTAAACAAAAAGGTTAGTTAAAACTACTCTGACATTCCTAAATATTCAGGTGGTTATGATAGGTTCCTTGATGTCAATCTTGATCTATGGAAATAAATTGTTTGATTAGAGAAATAAACTTAAACTAAAAGAGTTTAATTTATATAATATTAAATATAATTTAAGGTTATAATTTATATTTGTTGCCAACATATTTATGAACCTTATGGATGACAAATAAAGCGCAAATTGAAGAGAGAAAAGATGTTTGTAATCAAGCTAGACTTGTTTGTAAAGTTTGAGAAACTTTATGATTAAATATAAGATATTTAATAAATAAGAGTCAATATGACATATTGGATTTGATTTGGGGAAATTCGTATTTAATTATAATTAATTGTAATTATAATAAAATTTTAATTTTAATTAAAATTTTATTTCAATTAAATTACTAAATTTATAAAACCTATTATAAAAAGGTTTAAGCTTTAAGGGAGCTAGAATTCTTCACCTAACCCTCTTTATAATAGTTATAAAGTTATCTCAACTTGTTATGTGGATATTATTAGAGGCCGAATACTAATGTGGGTACAATGGTTAAGATGAGCTAGTTTCAGAAATGGTTCAAGGCAAGCAATAAGAAAATGACCAAGCTTAAAAATAAAGTATGAATTAAGATTCATGCTTTATTATGTTTTATATATTAACCATTTTTCGAAAATCAAATACAAAATATGTTTTGTAATTATTCCACTACACATGGGATCGAATGTCACCCCAATTTCTTAACAATCATACCAAGCAATTATTTGTAGTTGAGGTTGAAAAATTGATCTATATATAGCACTTGTAAACTTACCTGAAAAATGTCTTCTCTATATATAACAATCCTCCTTACTTTCATTAGGATTGTAGTCTAGTAAAAATTTACTAACTTAACTGAGTGCATTACCTAATTGTTATCTTTAACTATTGAACTAACTTTAAAATTATAAGGGAATGAAGAGCTCAGAGTTTGGACCAGATTTGACCTATATAATAGACCAAATTTATTCCAATAATCAAACCAAAATGAGGCAACATTACCAGTTTTAACTTTGCAATCAATATCCTAAGAAAAAGGTTCCTTGAGCTTCAACAGTTTGGATAGAAGCCAAGATATTGGTTTTGGTTTTAATTTTCCTTAAACTTTTTCCTTTAAAGTAGTTATGGACCCATTTTATCTATAACGCCTCTTTGTCATAAATAATTCTCTAATCTTTTTTCCATTAATACCTTATTAGTGATTGAAACAAGTTCGAAACCTGGGCCACTTAATTCTTTAAGTTGACTTACCTCTATCCCTTTTACCTTACATTATACTTTCTTGCTTAGCTTAAGATCTGGTAGAAAGTTCTTAACCAATCTTTCAATTTCCTTAATTAGGCTTTTAAGAGAAATAAATACAAGTATAATAAATATGAAGAGAATCAAGGATATAATTTACAAGTTGGACTCTACCAGTATAAAAAAGTGACTTTTTACACTAATGGTTAATTTGCTTTTGAATACTATCCAATAATGGCAAGTAATCCCTATATTTGAGTCTTCTTATTGTAATTGGTAGTCCCAGGTAGACAAAGAGAGGCTCCTTAATCTTAAGTCTAGTAATTATCGAAAGTTGTAAAACCTTATTCTTTACTATTGGTGAAACTAAGATATAACATTTGTTTTTGTTCTTAAGTAATCTTGAAATCAATTTCAAGGTGTCATAACTTTCATTAGGGTTGTAACTAACTCCTTATCTATTTTTAAGAATAATAATAAGTCATATGCAAATGCAAGGCTAGTTATCTTCATTTTCTTGCATTCATAATGGTACTTATAGCCTTATCATGCATTATAGAGTGAGACAGAAGCTTGGATGACAACTCCATCTAGAGGATAAAGAGATATAGGGAGATGGGGTCATATTGTTTTAATTGTATTCCACCTTTAAACAATCTTGTAGGTTCTCAAATGATAAGAACTCTAAAAGAAGATGTTGAAATGCATTGATTAATTCAATTGATAAAAGTTTGTGGAAAACCAAATGCCTATGATGCATACAAAATATAAAAATCCACCTTAATGGAACATTTTTTTATTAATTAATTTATTTTATATCCCTTAAAAACTTCTTGTGCTAAAAGTATGTTATCCCTAGTCAATCTTCTAGCAATGAAAACCTCTTATGTTTAACTGATGAGATGTTTCAACATCACTTTTAGTATAAAAGTAACGAGTTCCATAATTATTTTGTAAAAGGTGTTACAATATGAAATAGGCTTGAAGTATTGAAAAGTGTTTTGGTTAATAACCTTTGGGATGGAAAAAATATTTTTATTAATCTCCTTTATTATTTTTCTAGTATTAAACAAATTATAGGAGAACTTTCGATTTAAGTTCAAAAACTACTTTTATGATATTTACAATAGTAAAAGTTTAGATCAAGAACTTTGTTTTAGCTTTAGAGATGTGATTTATGATGAAAGAATTAAGGAGTCTAGGTGATGAAGATACATTGGATTATGATCACAAAGTTCTTTGAAACAGTTGTAAGCTTCTTGGTTCAACTCTTCTTGAGTTTGTGTTAAGCTTCCATTTTTCCTTATAAGTGAGGAAATTATATTTTGGTTCCTTCTCATTATAATCGATTTATAAAAGAAGGAGGTATTTCTATAACCCTCTATGATCCAAGATATCATTGATTTCTGTTTAAGCAAAGGGATATGAATTTCCATAGCTTTAAAATATTATATCAATGTATTTTTTCTCCTCTAAGAATTTATTTTAATCCCCTAGATAAACAATATAGACCTTTATAAGCTTGTTTTGACTTAAGGTTAGAAAAATATAAGGCGTTTTAAGTGTCAGGGACTTTATTCTAGTTTAGCAACTTTAATTTCTGTTTCACCATTTGTGATTTGTTTTCTTGTACATATAGCTCTCAACCCTTAAGTAGGTGAAACTATGACTTTGATAATTGCTTCTTCAAAGCCCTCTATTTTAGCTATATAATTATTAAATTGAAATCGTGCCTTTCTTGTGAAAGCTTGAGTGAGGTTTTGAACTGTAATTGGATAATGGTTCGACAATAAGGAGTTACCAAAAATGGTTTTGCTTTATGAAAATTGTAAGAGCTAAACTTCAATGACTACAGCTGTATTAAACTTCTTCCTTATATGACATTTATCACATTACTTCTTACTTCATATTTAGAGTTCCTTCCATCTTTAATTATGTGAATTCTAAGTACTCTAAATATAATCTTTTTCAAAATTTCTTAAGCTTACATTACCATCAACTTCAGATGGATATAAAGTACAGTTAAATCTCTAATAACCATCCAAGAGGAGTTGATTGAGGAATATATTATCTTTTCCTAAAGCTTATTCCTTTAAAATGCTAGGTTGGATTCATATATGAAGGTGAGAAAAAAGCTCCCTTTTGTCTTGCACCAAGAAAGAAAAGGCATAAATATAATGGTTAGAACTCTCCACCATCTGCATCTCTATTTTATTTTGGTCATAAGCCAATACTATATGTTTATTATAGTTAAATTGATGGTTAGACAACAAAATCTAATAATTCTCTAGGAAAGGAATCTCCTTATATTTATTACTCTTTAATTTTGTTTCTAAAAGGCCTATTAATATAGGCTTTGGCTCTTTAATGTAATCTCTTAGTATAAGTTATTTTTTGGGATAATTAATTCTCCTAACATTCTATGTGAGGAGATTCATCACTACTTAGTTAGGGTACTAAAGCCTTTAGCTTTATTCTTCCTCTAAACCTCGTTTATCTCCTTATGTGTCTTGTTTAAGTTCATCCATATTCGAGGGACCAGACTCTTGTTCCAAAAGAACTCCAGATGGTTCTCTCTGAGGCTTTTGATATTAATGTTATTATCTAACAATAAAAGACTAATTGTTTAAGTAACTAACATGTAGGTAGAATCATCCCCCATCTTCTTTACGCCCTCAATTGGAGAGTTAGAGCTATTTCCATTCTTTGTCTTTTTTTGATCTAATTCTCTTAGAACATAAGGAAATCTAGTTTCTTGATTGTTGTCTATCTCTTTTTGTTTTTTTTGATTAGTTGCTTCTAACCCCAATAATTTAATTAAGTCACCTCCGTTAAACTTCTTACTTGTAAGTCTATAAACCTTAATAAGATTTGTCATTGGTTGTTCTATATTAATAGGTTACTTTAATTGAATCTTCAATGAGAGCATCATTTAAACTAAGTCTAAGAAGAGGTTGGTCTTTAATAAATCCTTTTTACATATTTACCATCACACATAATCTTACATAGCCAATTCTTTTGAAGGAAGTTGTTACTTCATTTATTCTAATAAGTTATCCTATATACTAGCTAAATAGCTTAAGTCCTTTATGGATCAGTATTTCAAAGGAATATTGTGAATATTAATTCATAGGGACATTTTTTATGATGCACAAACTTAAGTTGCATACTAGATTGTCAAATTTGTAAGAAGATTGACCTATTATTAAGGTGTTAAGGTCTATTATTAAGGTGTTAAGGTCAATCTTCAAGTACTTATTGTGTTTTTGGTTTGGAGTTGAAGAAAAAGAGGAACAAGTTATCTTCACTCAAAACTAGCCTCTTACCAATAAAGAAGCCAACTATGGTAAAGGACCATCTATTAGCTCCTTTTTTTTTTTTACTATTTCAAGAGAAGGGATAACCTGGGAAATTCTTTCCATTGAAATAGGGGACAATAAAAGAGCATGAATTGGGAGGAATCTCCCACTAGCTACTTCCAGCTCAATTTATGATTCTGACCATTTGAGAGATCAAATTATGGAGGAGAAGCTTGTTGAGTTGGGATTGGAAGTTTGGGGCCAAATGGTGAAGAAGTTGTTAAAGTAGGAGTAAAAAAAGAAATGAGGTTAGAGGAAGAAGGCATTGAACTGTTAGGAGTTGTAAGGGGTTAGGCGGTGTAATGAGAAACTTAAAATGTTCAGGTGAGGATTGAGGGACAATTGGAAGGGAAGAAAAATTGGCATGGTAAAAGGTTAGGTTAAGTCTATAGTTAGACAAAGTAGTAGACATATATGAAAAGATAAAAAGAAAAAGTATGAAAACAAAAAAAAATTGATTTCATAATTGATAAAGAGTTAGATGTGAAATGGAATAAAATGAAGCTTATGACGAATACAAACTTGAAAGGTGAAAAAGGTTGACTTAGAAAGTAGAAAAGAAGAAGAAGAAGTATGATGAAACTAGAAGCTACAATAAGGAGACGAATGGAGACTAAAAATCATCAAGCTCAAAAAATCTAAAAAGAAAAAGAGGTTCTCTCTCTAAATCATTCAAAAAAGATTTTTTAAGTGCTTATACACACACACACACACACACACACACACACACACACACACACACACACACACACACACACACACACACACATATAT
>JANZLC010000002.1:25339210-25349533 GCA_026413385.1 Erythroxylum gracilipes | reverse complement strand
TGTAATGAAAGCATTAATTCATAATATGTATGAATTATGAATTATGTATGGAATTGAGATGGATTTATATATGGAATGAATTATGGATATGAAATACGGAATTGTGTATGAATAGGAAATGTAAATTTGTGTATGTGAGCTAGTATATGGGATTGAGATATGAGATATGATTTGTATATGAGGAATTTATATGGATTGGGAAATTAGATAGTTTTGATTTGTATGAGAATAAGAATAAGAATGAAGAGTAATGGAAAAAAAATACATTGATTTGGATAGGTTTACTCTTAAGGTTTCCAACGCGACGCTTCCTAAAGTTTTATCTGAAATATTCGTTCCCGGATGTCAGTGTCCTCAAGTTTGATAGAATCGTTTTGGCTTCTTTGATTTTAAGATTTTTGTAAATCCGTTCTTTTGTTATTCGATTTCTTTGGCTTCCGCAAGGTGTTGCGACTTTTGTTTTGTTTTTCGTTTCTGATTTGTTTCCGTTTTCCAGTTGGGGTCCAGTTTCGAGATCGGGTCCTAACATGAGATAACCTATCCATCAAATCCTGAATCAAAGAACCAGATACTTATTTTTTATCATTACCTTGTTCAACACTCGATAGTCCACACACATCCGAAGTGTATCGTCTTTCTTCTTCTGAAACAATACCGGGGCATCATATGGGGCTTTGGATGGTTAGATGAACCTTGTTTCTAACAACTCACCAAGTTGTTTCCGAAGTTCCACCAGTTTTATCGGGGACATCCTATATGGGGCATATGTATGTGGGATAGTTTCAAGAACCAACTCGATTTCATGATCTACCTCACGATGAGGGATACAAGTTTTTCGCAACTTTTTCGGCATCACCTCTTAAAACTCCATCAATAAACTTACAACTTCATCAGGGAATTCCACCATGTGGTCTTCGTTGATTCCCCACATGGCAGCGAGATAGGTCTCCATGTCTTTCTTCAACCCTTTCTTGATACTCATGGCCGGAACATGTCATACCAAAGTTGTAGCATCCGTCGTTCCACCGTTGAACGTACAACAATTCATGTAGAAGGAAGTTTGATCGTTCGTTGACATCATACCTCCCAAACTCAGATACAACACCACCTTTGTTGCTTTGAGGAAATCAACCCCCAATATCATCTCGAAATCTTCCAATGGTATGATAATGAAATTCATCTTGGCACGTTAACTTCCACTGCTGACTGAAACGTTATAAGCAATTCCCGTAACTACTTGTGCCTTCCCCGCAGGGGTTTTAATCTTTATTGGGGCCTTGGACACCTTTATGCCCAACTTCTGAACCATCTTTTCTGCTAGAAAACTGTGGGTAGCATCTATATCCAACATTGCAGTCATCTTTCTCCCCAACCTATGAAACAATGCTACAGATGCAATAAGAAAATAAAGGCAATAAAGAAACAAGAGAGATACGGTAAAACCAACCTTTATATTTCTTTCCCTCAAAAGAATACAAGGAATAAACTCTGTGACTGAATGAGGAGAGAGAAACTCGAATGAGCTATATATAGATACTCTAACTTGGAAGCCGAGTTACATTCGAAATTTCACTTAATCTAAACTTCCTAAGATCGTGCTAAGATTACGTTTATCTTTATCAGATTACATCACATGAATTAATTAGATGACTCTAACTAATAAGATAGAATCTACAAGATAATAGAAATATAGAATTTACATTCAAATAGGAAACTAGCGTCCTTATTCTCGAAGATCTCCACTATCTTTAGATGTTGAGTCCCACTATAACTCTAACTCCTAATTGTCACCATATCATCCAAGATCTCCCTAAGACCTCTATCCACTGATGATGCAATGTGATCTTGTTGAAGCCCACATAGCACACTAGCTTGATCTAATGGTTCCCACAACAAGTCTGCTAGTCATGGTCCATTCATCCGAGCATAGGCCAAGTCCTTAGATCATCAAGTCCTTAGCCTGGGTTGAGTCAATCTCTACAAGGTCTGAGACTCTACCAAAATTCATACTAAGTTCGATCCCACTTGTCCATGTTTTCTTTATTATTTTTGTATGCCTCCCTCATGCATGTAATCCAGCTAACCTTCCTCCTAAGGTGCATCATGAAGGTCGCTAAGAAGTGCTTCAAAGTTTAAGGGTCTAACAGGTATCCAGAGGGATTTTCGCAGCTAATTAACATTGGATTATTGTGTATTCAAGAAGATCCCTCTGACAAGCCTGCCATGTTTGCTGTTGTTTCAATGATAATAAGTGAATTATAACACTTTCCAAACCTCAACAACATGCCTTATCTGTCGAAAAATTGGATGCAGCAATAACTCATAACTATTACTCATTTAATTCTTTAACTATTTCGGAATATAATTATGAGGTTTAGATCAATTATTCTTGTGCATCTTGATTTAGAATTGTCCGAAGTGAACCTTCTTCCCACTCTTTTGTTAAACCAATATTACCATTCTATGCAAATTTGTAATCAATATCAAACGCACTTTAACCTTTTCAATTTCAATAGATTCCTTTAAACTATGTATGGTATATGAGTTATGTATGCTTATTAGGCTTATATAAATATTGTTTTCGTCCTTTGCTTATGTAGAAAAGGCTACTTTTGCTTTCAATGACGCTACCTCTGATTTTAACAAAATTGCTAAAGATATACCCAGATAAAAAAATTTGCAATATGCATCATTTCACTTTAGTTTAGAGAAAAATAGTTAAGTTAGAGAAAAGAACTAAACTAACAATAATAATGTAACAAATTGTGTATTACAAAACGTGAATCAAACATATTATATATTGATTTTGTTGATTATTTGCTACAACAAAATTTACAGAAATAGAATCCCGATGGTACTTGTATAAATATTGTCTAAGGTAGACAACTTACAAAAACACTACAATATAATTATTAAAATATATTAGAGATATTAAATAACTATAAATATATAATTAAAAATGCCAACTAATAATGTAAGTTTGACTTAATATAATCACAAAACTTAATTAATAAAGTGGAAAACGTAGAAATCTTACGTAATAAAAATATTTTATAGTTAAAATATAGAAATAAACGATAAAAATGAAGGAATAGAAGGAAAATTTAAGCAAAAAATGATATTGATATCAAATGACACAATACTCACACACACAAAAGAGAGGGAGAGAAGAGAATAGTAGAGTTTATATTTAATCCCAAAACACACCTACAATAAATTAGGCTTCATTACACTCTTTTATAGGCAAAAGAAAACAATAAAAATATGGAGTTTTACTTACACAAGAAACTATCTTATTGGACCAAATTTGGTCCAATCATATGAAAGCTTAAGGAAGAAGTTAAGAAGAAGTTATCCCCTTTCAACTTGCTTCAAAAATTTCAGTTACTTCTCTCCACTTGCATGATAATTTCGGCTCCCATTAAATAGGATGTTTCTTGTATCTTCCATTTGCTTTTCAACTACCATTTAATGAAGTGCACGTATCTATCTTCTTCCATGCAAAGCTAGCTTGATTTATCTATTAACATTGCCTCCCGTAAATCAATCTGGTAGAAATTTATCATTCCCAACAATTTCTTCAGTTTGTGAAACAACTCTAACTTTAGTAGCTTAGTAACAATATCTACAACTTGTTATTCAGTGTGACAAAAATTAATCACTACTTCCTTTTCAGTTACTAGCTCATGAATTTTATGAAACCGAATGTCTATTTGCTTGGATCACCTATGAAAAATTAGATTTTTGCACAGTTTGCAAACTTATTATCCCAGAATAATTCTATTGGAGCATTTTGTTTTTGATGTAGTACTTCAAGCATCTTAGTCATACTGCCAATGTAGCATAACTAGTTCCTGTAATGTATTCTACTTCAGTTGTAGGTAACGCAATTACCGGTTGTTTTTTTGAAGACCATGATATTGCGCCAGTGCCAAGA
The DNA here is from genome assembly GCA_026413385.1 of Erythroxylum gracilipes. Lineage (NCBI taxonomy): Eukaryota > Viridiplantae > Streptophyta > Magnoliopsida > Malpighiales > Erythroxylaceae > Erythroxylum > Erythroxylum gracilipes. The sequence continues at coordinate 25,345,596 of JANZLC010000002.1, read as the reverse complement.
TGAAAAATATACCTAATGTGCTTTTTCTTGATTCTATGTTTCCATCCCAATCACTATCTATGTAACCTATAAGATTCACATAATTTAAATATACATAAAAAATTCCTTTATTTAAAGTAACTTTGATATATCAAAAAACTCCTCTTTGCTCCTTATAAATGACAACGACACTTATCCATAAATATGTCAAGTAATCTAACTCCAAAAAAAGTATATTTGGTCTGGTTGTAGTTAAATACCTCATACTTCCAATTAAACTCTTATAGTAGGTTGAATTTATAGGTCTCCCTTTTCCTTTTTTTCGTTGTTTCAATTTCTCTTCAACTGGTATGGGAGCTGGGTTTGAATTCTCCATCTTAAATTTGTTCAAAATATCATTGCATACTTTCATTGGGAAATAAAAATTCCATCATCTTGTTGAATTACCTATTACCAAGAAAATAAGACATTAGACCTAAGTTTGTCATGTCAAATGATTTTACCATAGCCTCTATAAATTCTTCAATCATCTTTATGTTGTTTCTAGTAAAAATTAGATCATTAACATAAAGACACACAATTAAAATTCTCAACAAATTTAATAATAAAGTATGCCCAAAAGGACATCTTTCAAAATCATGCTTCATGAAGTATGAATCAATTCTTTTACACCATGCTCTTGGTGCGTGCTTCAATCCATACATTGCTTTCTTCAACTTGTAAACTTTATTTTCTTTTCCTCTAATTTCATACCCTGTAGGTTGCTCAACATATACTGCCTCTTCCAAAGTTCTATTTAAAAAAGAAGATTTTATATCCATTTGATAAAATTTCCAGTTATTTTAAGTTAAGAGAGAGATATTAATGTGAATAGTACCCAATCTTGCAACAGGAGCAAATACTTCAAAGTAATCAATCTAGTTTTTGTTTATATCCTTTTCCTACCAATCTATCTTTAAATCGATAAATCTCACCATTATGCTTGTACTTTGTCTTGTACACCCACTTTACTCCTATAATCTCTTTATCAGCAGGCAAATTTGTTAATTCCCTTGTGTCATTCCTTTCAATTGCATATATTTCTTCATCCATGGCTTTCCTTCATTTCAAGTCATTTGATGCCTCCTCATAATTAACTGGTTCACAATTTGCAATTAAAGCAAAATTGATATTCTCTTCATCAAATAGATCACTATCAGTACCTATCATATAATCTTCCAATATATCTGGTAATTGACGAAGTCTTTAGGGTCTACTAGATGTCTCTAGTTGAGATACTAAGTCTGCCTGAGTATTTTCTTCTTCATAGCTTTCTGAAATTACCACTGGCCTTTTGTGGGAAGTTGAATATCAATCCCATATTCCATCCTCATTAAAAGTACATCACGCTAATAATCACTTTTTTTTTCATATTTGGTTGTATAATTTATAGACCTTTGAATTTGCACTATAGCCTATAAAAATACATTTCTCACCTTTGTCATCCAGCTTCTTCCTCAAGTGATTTGGTACATGGGCATAAACAATATGCCCAAAAACTTTGAGATGCCGAATGGAAGATTTCCTTTCACTCCAAGCTTCCTTAGGTGTTTTGTCATTAAAGATTTTTGTTGAATACCTATTTAAAATATAAACTGCATAAGTAACAGCTTCTGCCCAAAATTCTTTAGGCAATTGTTTAGATCTTAACATGCATCTTACCATGTCCATTATAGTTCTGTTCTTCCTTTCTGCTACTCCATTCTATTGAGGCGTGTATTTGGTGGCCAATTGATTTTGAATTTCATATTGCTCATAGACTTTTGTGCATGCCAGTTACTCCTAACCTCTATCTGGTCTTAATGCTTTAATTCTGCAACCACTTTTCTTTTCCATAAACACTTTAAATGGTTTAAACACAACATAAGATTATGATTTTTACTTTAGAAAATACACCTTGGCCTTTCTACTAAAATCATCAATAAAAGTAATAAATTACTTATTAACTACATTGGATGGAACTTCAACAATACATAGATCTGAATAAATAATTTACAATAGCTTATTTGCTCTATAGGACTTTCTAACTAGAAACACATCCTTATGCTTTTTTCCCATCTCACATGTCTCACATACATGGTTAAGAATATTCACAACAGGTGAGCTGGACATAATCTCTTCCTTGATAGATAATTTAATCCAAAGGAATGAAAATGTCCAAAATGCATATGTCATTGCTAATTTGCATAAGGTATCACTGAATTAAAGCAAGCAAATTTTTCATGATCAGTTTTTATTGGGAATAGACAGTTAGAAGACATCTTTACCTTTGCTATAAATCTTTCACTCTTGCTTGTTAAGGTGCAAAAATCATAATGAATCTACATTTTATAACCTTTCTCTGATAATTAACCCACCCTTAGTAAGTTATGATGAAGACCAAAAACATAGGAAATATCATAGATAAGACTTTTAGAACCATCCTTCAACCTAATGGATACTCGACCTTTCCCCAAAATAAGAACATCTTAATTATTTCGAAATTTAACTGTTGACTGAACATTTTCATCTAAAGAAGAAAATAACTCCTTATTCCCACACATATGATTACTACAATCAGAATCTAAATATCATATATTTTCATCTTCCAAAAAAGAGTTGCTTTCTATAAATAAACTTTCAACATTATTAGAATTCTCACCAAAATGTTGGTACTGATTTTCTGCAACATTAGCTTCAGAGTTGTTCTGAGATCTGGATCTATAATCAGAAGCTTTATGTCCATACCTCCCACAATTAAAGTAATTAAAATTACATCTCACTTGATATTGATTACCTCAACCTCTTCCTCGATTGGTAGGCCCAAAATTATTTCCTCCTTTTCCTTGAGTGAATGGTTTGAATTTTTTTTTCTCCCCTAATTAAAATTATTCCCACAGCCTCTTCCTCCAAAACATCCTCTACCTTTGCCTTTGAAATATCCTCTTCCTCCATTATTAAAACCACGACCTATACCATTTACATTTTGATTAGATTCTGCAACATTATCAAAATTCACCTAGTCTTTTAAGACTTCTTCTGTTGTCTTTTCTGTTTTCTCCAATATTTTGTTAACATGACTTTCAATGCTTCCCTGCAACTCTATTACAGTCATAGTCTCTATATCATGTGACTCTAGTATTGAAGTCACAACATGGTCAAATTTAATAAGCACGATGCATAGAATCTTTTCCACTACCTTACTATCTGAAATATATTCTCCATACAGCCTCATCTTGTTGACAAGATTAGTAATATGAGAAATATTGTTCAACAGTTTCTAAATAAGACATTTCATACCTTTCATATTCTCTACGTAGGGATTGCAATTTGGATTTTTGAGCCTTATCTGTACCTTTGTAAGCCAACTTCAAGATACTCTATGCTTCTTTGGCAGTTTTAGCATTAACAATTTTACCAAAAACTGAATAATCTACTCCTTAGAGAATTTGGGATAATGCCAATTGGTCCTTCTTTTGAGCATTTTTATCAACTCTTCCTCGTAAGCCTGGATCAATAAGACTTTAAATATTGTGAACCTTGAGATGGGTAAACATTAAAATCTCCCAATAATTATAATCAAGTTTACTATCTAATTTGAGGCTTGACCGCATAATATTATATCTGTTTAACATTTCTCACTTTTAAATGAACCACTATCTCATAAGTATATGAACACTCTCTCTAATTTTTTTCACACAAATTGCTTTTGAAACTGAAGCTGAATTTAACTAGCTCTGATATCAATTTGATATCAAATGACATCACACTCAAAGAGAAGAGTATAGTTTATATTCCATCCCAAAACATGCCTACAATACATAAAGCTTTATTACACTCTTTTATAGGCAACAAAAAATAATAATAAAAATCTAGAGTTTTACTTATACAAACAACTCATACGAAAGCTTAAAGAAGAAATTATCTGCTCTCAACTTGGTTCAAAAATTTCGCTACTTCTCTCCACTTTGCTGATGATTTCGGCTCCCATTATATGAAGATGTTTCTTGTCTCTTCCACTTATTATTTAGCTACTATTTAATGAAGTGCATGTATCTATCTTCTTCCATGTAAAGCTAACTTGATTTGTTTATTAACAGATATTAATATGATTAAAAGAAATGAAAACCATAATTATGGAATAATGAAATAACAATTTGAAATTAGTAAAAAAAAATTCAAAGAAATTAAAAAAATTTGGTACGAATGAGTCAGTAATTGTGTTAATGACATTAAACATATATGAAAAAGATAATGCTGGGCTCTCCCATCAATATAGAAGTTTTTGAAAACAAGAGATTATGACTTAAAACTACAGAATAAATAAGTATAAATTTTTAAAATAAAGAAGATTAAATTATCAGTTATATTTCTTATTTTTCATATAGTTTATGAGCATATGATAGTAGGTAATGACTTGATATAATTATAAGTCTGATTTCATGTTTAATAATTACTTTTTTTTCCTTTACTATCACTAAATTTTATTTAATTTTTATCAAAATTAAAAAATTCACAACATTTTAACTATAACTATTAAACCCAATAAATCTTTTGGGAGTCTGAAATCCTTCCAAAGAGACTTTTTTTTTAAATATAAAATTAATTTAAAGTTTTTTAAAATATTAAATATAAGTTAATTTTACGATCAAGTATGTACGTTCTTTTCTCGTAGTCGTAGCACGAGGCCACGTACTCAGTGAAAAGTAAACTAACATGACATGACCCATTCTCATAGGAAGACTAGTGTGCTTTGCCCTGAGCTTGATAAAAATCCCAGTGGATTCCGTATTCCACACGGACTCATTTTAGAAAGGGACAGGTGTGGAAATTCGGACGTCGCCCTTTTGGAGTCTTCGTCTTCTCCAACTGCAACGTGGGATGATTTATATCTCTGTTGACTTGACTTAGAGATCCTTCTCCGTTAACGTCTCCCCTTTGGCCTTTGCATCTCATTAATTTCGTCGTCAGAAAAAAGAAACATAGGCCAGAAGACGTTTCATAAGGTTGATGATCTTTAATAATTGCTACCTGAGGAAACCACTCATCTTTCATTCATCTTCTCAATAATGAACTGTCTCATCAAATTCCTGTTGTTCCTGCTACTGTCCTTGCTTATCTCAAGCAATTTCACTCATGGAGCCGAATACCTCTATGATATTTGCGATAACTCGTCCAATTTCACCAGTAACAGCACCTTCAGAGCCAATCTGGATAGCCTCCTCTCCTCACTTTCTTCTAACTCTACCAATTCCACCCAGTATTATCTTAATGGATTCTACTTCACCTCGGCGGGGCGGAGCCCGGATGAGGTCAACGGCCTCTTCCTTTGCCGTGGTGATGCTAGCACTGAGGAATGTAGAGATTGTGTTGCTACGGCCAGTCGAAATATAATCCAACGTTGCCCTGTCCAAACGAAGGCCATTGTGTGGTATGACCTTTGCCTCCTTCGTTATGCAAAAGATTACTTCTTCAGAAATATGGACTTCTCACCTGCTGTATATATGTGGAATACGAAAAACGTCACTGACGTGACGCGTTTTAATGCTCTGGTGACCACCACTTTGAACCAAGCAGCCTCTGAAGCTGCCGCTGCTCCTTCAGGTTCGAAACGATTCGCTGTCACAAAAAATAGCACTAATTTTGGAAATCTTTCCACTCTCGTCCAGTGCACACCAGACTTGTCTGGGGCAGATTGTAACAATTGTCTTAAGAGAGCTATCGACCAACTTCCCCGCTGTTGTAATGGGACGTTGGGAGGAAGAGTGTTGTTACCGAGCTGTAACTTTCGATTTGAATTTTATCAATTTTACAACAATCAAAAATTTGCGCCAGCACCACGACCTTCGCCGCAGGTTCCTCCTCCTACATCTCCACCTCCAACGCCAATATCATCAGAAGGTGATGAAATTTTGATGTATTTATTTTATAAAAATAATTCATTAGTTGCTTTACAAGAATTGCTATGCATATTAAAATTGTGGTAGGGATCGATTACTGTAATTAAATCTGAAAAAGGCAATAGAGAACTTCAATTTTGATGGTTTAATTGTGTGTTGTGCGGTTCCTATATCTGTTTTTCTATCCTCCACTTAAATGAGATTAACAAAAAGGTTAGCTTTCACTTTCATCCAATCTCGTCAATTCGTTATGTTGAAAAATTGCAAGACGGTTGGTCAGGCAAAGGCACACATGTTTTCGAATTAATGACTTCTCTAATGGAACAACGGTTCCATATCATCAACTCCTTTCATGACATAGCATGGTTTCAACCTTTGTTAACTTTCATGTATTGATGCATTCGGTTTGGCTGTTGTAAGTGCTTGCAAAGGTATGTACATCCTTTAAAATAATGGCTGTCAATTGATCACAGTTAAAAAGTAATTGTT
>JANZLC010000002.1:25287361-25300774 GCA_026413385.1 Erythroxylum gracilipes | reverse complement strand
TGGAAATTGAGCTTTGGAAGCTTGAGTTGAAGTTGGCTGTTCAATTTGATAGACATGATTATTCATAGGCCACTTGAACTGCTAACTTAGAAGAATCCATCATATTGTGAAAATGAAAGGAATTTTGCTGAAAAGAGCCTTTTGCTGGTGAAGATGTTGAGATGGATGAATGGCATACCGCTGCAACTTGGGTTAGAAAAATAAAAATATTTGTTGCAGTGGTTAGCATATTGACATGCTACAACTTCATGCATGTACAGTTATTATTGTCGTGTCTAGATAGGCAGAATTTTATAAGACTTGAAATTCTGTCAGAAAATATATATATATTTATAGTTGATAGGAACTGAGACAATTGAACATAATTAAGAGCTAGTAGTGTGGTTTTTGAGGTTGTAAATTTTCAAGTATAATTTGTTGATGCCTTGTGTTAACCATTTAAGGATACTATGAGTTTGATCTATAGTATTGATAACTTTTTGTCCTAATTGATAACAGAGTATCTATGTATGATTTAGTGGTATTGTGCTTGTGGTTTATTAAATTTATTCCAAGTTTCTCAGGTAAAAAGTAGGTTGTTGGAAGTAGAATATTTGAAAACAAGTCCATTGAGCCGAGTACATCTGCTCAAAGTCTAGTGGAATGAGACTATATTGGAAGTCAAACTCATGAGCTGGATCACACTCTTCATGTATGTTTATGCATTTGTCTTTGTGTAAGATTGAGTTTCTCTTTATCCCTGACAAGGAAGGTTAACTGTAGGAGTTTGCATCATCTTCGAGAAAACCTAAAGTCAAGAAGAAAGTTAGCAATGACATCTCGACATTTGATCAACCACATGTGAACCAACTGTGCATTTTTTGTTCAATCCTAATGCTAAGCTTATGGTACATACAACTTTTCTAGAGGCCACCGTTGGGAACTTCTGTGAAATGTTGGAGGATTTGTGTGGAAGAGCTAAAGTTCCTAGTGATGAACGGGATGAAGCAGAGTGGCTATCATTGCCAAGGACTGATCTCAAAATGCTTGTTAATGAAATAACATCAATACGTGCAAAAAATCCTTCTACATTTGGTTCCTTTAGATACTCTTGTAAGACTCTTAACAGTTCTAGACCATCATATACATCGAGCAGAAGGTTTATCTATCAATGAATATGAACATGTAAGTGTCCTCACTCAAATTCTTGCTCCCCTCTTTTTATCATCACCTTATTTTTCCTTTCAAGTATGTGTCCGTTGATTTCTTACTGATGGTGCATTCCTTAGTCCCTTTCTTATGAAGGTTATGCATGCTATAGTTGCAAGTAGTGAATCCTTTCCTAGGTGCAATCACTGAGAAGTCATATTTGTCAACTTCCATTCTCTAGCAGTTGGTTCTGTATTTTCAATTTAGATACTATGCAAATTGGTTTGCCTTGTTAAATTCTTGGGAAGTAAATGACCTAGATTTACTGCAAGTGGCCTTAAATGTACATACGTTGCTTGGTGACATTCTGGCCAATTTTATGTGGCTGCAACTTATTTTGCTAACTTTTTCTTTTAGAGTTAATATTTCTCTTTTTAAATAAATCACACATGGTGACTGCTTTTGATGCTTGAAAATGTTCCATATTCGGAGCACACTTCCAAGTCTTTATTAATGGACAAATTATCATAGTTTTCATTTTAAGAACCTGGATTGATGGTGTTCCCCTGTTAGATAGTGGGATCATTTCTTTGTTTCTGTGCAGAATCTTCACTGCATTTAAGATATCATGTTATTTTCTTTATTTGTTGCTTTCATGATGGTGCAGTCAGATTCAGATATAGTATCTTTAGTGTTTTGTGCCCTGGAATCCATTCATTCAGCGTTGGGAGTTATGGCAAATAATAACATGCCAAAGCAGCTCTACAAGGCAGAGGTACATGTTTTGTTAGTTCTTCAGTACGCCATTTGCTTTTGAGAATTCCAGTGATTGTAATACATGACTGCTTATGCTATTGCTTCATCAGATCATTGAAAGAATCCTGGAATTCTCCAGTCATGAGATAGTGGATGTTATGTCAGCATATGATCCATAATATCGTGCTTTGCTCAAGCCAAATGAGAATTGGGAACCTGAAGAGAGAGGCCTGGTAGATTTGACCATTCTGTAATGTGCTTTCTTCTAATTTGTCGTTGCATTTTATATGCCTTCAAAACTAGTGAATATCTATGCTTATCTTGCCTAGAGAATAAAAGAGAATAAAAGAATCTGATATATGTGATTTTATAGGGTGGTACTTGTATCTGTGATTTTATAGGGTAGTAAAACCTACCGATTTCTGTTTCCTTTTTTATTCATATTTTGTGGTGGTTTACAATATATGTCTATTCTGTGAATGGATTTTACTATTTGTTGGTTCTGAAACGTGTTATTGTCTACTTTTGGTAGGTGAGGATGATGATGAGACTGAAACTGATCATGGCTCAGCAAGCAAAAGGCGTCTACCATAAAGAGTGTAAAAGTGAAGAAATCCTGCATCAAACAGGTATGCTTATCTATATGCGTTTCCTGTAAAGATTCAATCACTGCTTAATGTTGGTTTGTTGGAAATTGTGTTCTTATCTTTTATGTTAATCTTTGATAGGGCCTCTGATGCTATAAATACCATATTGCAGAAAATGTGCACAATTCTTGGCTTATTGATGGATTTGTTATTAATAGCAAAATTGTCCGATAGCTGCATTCTACAACTAGTGAAGACAAGCTTTGGTGGATAACTTCCAGCTCATACAACTGAAGGCAATTGGTATACTCAGTGCGGTACGAGGAATTAGTATATTGACTCACTTTCTTCCTTCCCTCTTCAAAATGTTGCTTCTTCTTGAGTACTTGTGTATATGCATTTGAGCGTGCATGCTTTCCACTCACCTGACATTTTTCCATTCTTTTAACCTCAGTATGCTTTTTTAAAATGTTTTTCCAGATATTCTACTCGTACACACAACATCGTGCATATGCAATAGATGAAATTGTCCAATTGCTCTGGAAATTACCGTTTTCTAAGCTAACACACAACTGAAAAGAGTTTGAAGATACACGTTCTTTTCCATACCCAATCACTAACAATCAGAAACAGAAAGAAAAGAGAAGAAATATGCTGACAGTTTGCATCTAAATACTGGAAAGGTGATCAAACTAGTAATCCATGGAAATCAGAAAGCTTCCAAACGAAAATAAGAAAGAAGAGCAGAAGTCAGGCAGCGTCCTGCCTACAGGTTTTACTTCATCAGATACAGAGACAGTGGTTTATTACTTGAAGAGAAAGATACGGTGTGTCGTCTTCCTCGGCCTTTTTCAGCTTCTTCTGAGTAAGTACTTTTCTTCTCCGAATTTCTCTATTTATTCTTTCTAATTTTAAATTATTTCATTTAAATATTAATCTACATGAATAAAAATCTAATCTTATTTTAAAATTCTAATTTTATACCTAAAATCAATGTTCTAAAAACATTGGTAAATATCTAACCGATCAAAGAAAAGGTTAAAAGTTTAAAGGTTCAACACCGTTACAAAACCGGAATATAATAAATAAGGAGTAAAAATTATGAAAATAAGTAGATAATAAAATACTTTATTGAAATAAAAATACACTAATAATATCTATTAATATATAATAAATCTAATAATTTAAACAAATTATGAATCTAATATAAAATTTAAAATAAAATAAAAGTAAAAATTGTATTTCTTTATTATCATTAATTTAAAAATTCGTAAAATTTGAAATATATTTAAAGAAAGTCAATAGAAAGAATTCTAACTTTATTTTAACTTCTTTTTTAATGTTCTTTAAACAAGCTTTTTTATAGTTTAAATATTTTTTAACACATTTATAAATTATCGTAAGCAAGATTACTTATATATATTAATTAATAATTCAATTTATTAATCAAATTTATGATAAAATAATAATTAGCTTTTAATAATAATAATAATTTAAAAAATTTAAATTAAAGTATAAAGAGATAAATAGAGAACCTAAAATTTGACAAATATAATTTATTAGTGAGATTAAATAAATTTAATATTTTTTAAGGAAAAATAGTAATTCATTTTTAACAATAATAATCTAAAAAAATAATTAAAATATAAATATATAAATAAAAAATATAAGTTTTAAAAAATATATCTTATTAATAAGATTATGTGATAGAATAAAAAAGAAAAACTTTCAATAAAAATTTCAAAGTTTTTTGAAAAATAATGTTAACATTTCAAACTTTTTATAATAAGACTTCTGCATTAATGGTAAGTTAAGACATGTCCAAAACAAAGAATGATAATCTGTTAGGACACACATTTTTAAATAACTTGACCCATTCTCTTGTTTCAAGACTGGGCACACATATTAGATGATTATAACCGTTTTTGGAAAAAGCTGACCGATTTTTATAAGAAACCGGCCGGTTTTCTCTCATAGAGATTATAAACATGAACTGAATCAAAACACAGATCGATTTGTATTTATTTTGGTTAGACCGGCTAGTTCGGTCTGGTTTTTCAACCATTGTCTAAAAGCACAAAGTAATCATTACTAATCCATATATGACACAAAATTCATTATTATTAATCCATATATTATCCAAAAAATCAATCAAATATATATGTATATATATATATATACACACACACACACACAATAAATTTTGGGTTTAGAGGTGATTTTTCATGATTAGTGGTATGTCTTTGTGTGTGTGTGTGTGTGTGTGTGTATATGTATGTTGCAAGATCAAAACCCAGCTCTTATAGACGAAAACCTCTCCAATAGTGATTACTAGCAGAGTAATTATGCGCAAATGCGCAGTAAAAATGCCCAATGAATTTAATTGAAATTGAAACGGGAAACAATTTTTTTTTTAATTACATGCCTAGTGCTTACATTTATAGTATAAAGATAGCTTAATCTGTAAGCTTTTTAATTTCTCTCTCATAAAATTTTCTACTCTGGAAGACTACTTGTTTGAGATTGTTGGCCATCTTTATCATTCGATTAGTTTCATACATCTCGATATAGCGAAGAGCATGCGAACTATTATGTGCTTTTTTATTCCGTGCATGGTATCGAATAAGTAATTCATCTAGCTCATTTTGACGATCATATGTCTCTTTTATGGCATTCTTCAAATATCTTTTGCGCTTGAAATAGCTGGAATCTATTTCTGCCATTAAAATAAACAAATTAGTCTATAAATGTCAAAATTATTTCATAACTTTATTGACCACTCTAGATTTTTTGTTCTAATACATATACACACAAAAAGCTAGAAGTTATTCATCATCAGTTCTATATTGTTTAATTTGGTTTAAAATATTCCGAAATATGTCATGTGAGTCAGGAACAATTGAGAAAAAATAAATATGATCATACCTCAGCAGTGGAAGAATGCACCAGAGAATGAGCAGAGAACCTTAAAAAAATGGAGTGTAAATGTAGTCAGAATAATAAGATGAGGAAAACATTTTAAGGGGACAGTGAATAAAATTAGGAAAAATGTAATAAAGTAGGAGATAAAGAAACGAATTTTTTGAAATTATAAATATAAAAATTTGGAAAAAAAATAAGTAACGGACAAAAGAATGGCTCCCTAATATGAATGGTTGTTCTTTGTTTGCTAAAATAGAAGACGTAACTTAACTGTTTTTATGTTTCTGGAATGGAGGATCTGATGTATTTAGGTTAAACAAGAAGAAGGCAAAAGAAAAGGGCAGTTGAGAGAAGTTGAGTTTCGAAGGAGAAAATGTTTAATTGAAGTTAGAGACAAAAATTTAAAAGTTTAAATATAGAGGTGTTAGCGGACCTTCTGGCATGGCAGAAATTTCGATGTGACTTACTAGGAATTTTTGAATAATTGAGGCTAAAATGGATTATTGCGCTGCATTAAATGAGAGGCAGTATTCTAAGATGATAAAGTCAAACAGAAGTGATTTTGCGAGAAGAGGAAGACATCTGAATGTTGGGTTTTCAAGAATAAATTGCGTTGTATTAAATGATGATTGCTACATTAAATAGGTTAAACAGAAGTGGATTTGTAAGGTATCTAATCTCTAAAGTAAAGATACGACAAGGCTAGTTTCTTGATCTGCGCATTAAACAATGAAAAGAGAAAAGCGTTAAAGGAAACAATTTGATGGATAAATTACTAATATTTAATTTTATAAAATTTTAAAGTCCTCAACATTCTTATCTTTTAGCTTTGACTTTTTTTTAGCTGATTAGTCTCCCGTTGCTTTTCGTTTCGTCTTAGTTACCCTTGCGTCTTAGTTTACGGTTTGTCTCAGTTTTGTCTCCGCGTTTCGTCTTAGTTTGATTTCTACTTCGTTTTAGTTTGACTTCTGCTTCCGTCTCAGTTTTGCTTTCGCTGCTTCGTCTCATTTCTTTGTTAATATTTTGCGTTAAAGTTTTAAAAAATTAGCATTTTTCTAACATGTCTTGTTTTTTAGTAGATAACAAACAGTCATACTATGACTGTGGAATTGTTTTGTTGACAACAGAAAAGATTAGCATACACGAAAATAAGAGGTAAAATGGGTTATAGTAGTTAATTTAAACAGTAAGATAAGACAAGTCAACGGTGCAATTAATTGGTTAAGAATGCAAAATTGATACGGGGGGAAAAATGGTTATCTTGTATATCTAAATTAATGACAGAAGTAAGGCTTGCAAAGTAACAACGTAATTCAATAAGGGTCAAGAAAATTAACAGTGTCGGATAGCAATTAAAAAAATTACAAAATAATATAAGGAAACAGATGAAGCAAATACAAGAAATTCAGAATTTTCTGACGACGATGCAGAAGATGGAGATGATGAAGGTCGAGTTGCGATGTGAATTCTTTGGCTCTGCCAAAGTGCATGAATTTATATAAATTAATAAGAATAACAAATTGAATACAAAATTTTCCGTATATTAATAATAAGTAATATAGTGAAGGAGAAAACTATATATTATATATATACCGAAAATTTTGTTTTCAAATTGTTATCCTTATTAATTTATATAAATTCATGCACTATATATATATATATATACTAACTAAGACGAAGAGCGGAGACAAAAGTAAGACGAAGTGCAAAGACAAAAGTAAGAGTAAGCGGAGAAGCAAAAATAAGACGAAGCGCGGAGACAGAAGTAAGACGATAGGCAAAGACAAAAATAAGACGAAGTGGAGAAGCAAAAATCAGACGAAGCGGGGAGACAAAAGTAAGACAAAGCGGAGAAGCAAAAATAAGACGAAGCGTGGAGAGAAAACAAAAGTAAGACGAAGCGGAGAAGCAAAAATAAGATAAAGCGCGGAGACAAAAGTAAGACGAAGGGGAAACTAAGACGAAGTGAAAACTAAGAAGACTATCTTTTATATATTATGTAAAAATAATAACATATATATATATATATATTATTGATTCATATTAATTCATATATTAATCTAAATATTATAATTCCTATTACATATATGTATATAATATATATATACAGATATAATATATATAGTACTAAAAATAAATCACAATAACAATAATCAAATTAATAAGAAAAACAAATTGAATAAAAAATTTTCAGTATATTAATAATAAGTAATATATTGAACCAAAAAAGTAGATATTATATATATGTATATATAATAGCAATAATAATATTGGCATAAATATATGAATTAAGTTGAATAATAACAATGATAATAATAATGATTATTAATTATTATAATAATAATAATAATTAGAAATTGATTTTGGTGTTGTGGAACTGGCAAATAATAAAGAAATCGCTATCGTGCAAATGCAGGGTAGCAATTTGGACTGTGTAATTTCGAAAACGCTATACTTTTTCGTTGTTATATTTTTATTAATAATTATCATGTTTCTTTAATAATAATAAATGTAATTAATAAAATTAATAAATTCAATAATGAAAAAAATTAAATAAATCAACGATACAAGTTGCTTTTTAATTAAAAGTGGTGACGGTGCATTTAAGTCTGACAAGTCTGTAATTTTTTTTTCAAAGATTGAGAACTGTGCATAGGCGAAATGAAAAGTCGGCCAAATAAATGATTCCATATTTAAGGCAAAGTGGTTGAGATGGTGAGAAGAAATATCGAACTTGACTCCAAGATGGATTAGCCAATTTGTTTACTCCAAAAAGGATTATGCAATTCATAAATGAAATTTAATGCGACTTGGAAATGACACCAAGGGGAAGGGCATTCGTTTCAGAGTCGTTTCCTCTAATAAGGATTACTTAATTTATTTTAAATTCATGTTAACTGCTTTAAATAAAAAAAGAAGACAAAGTGCAAAGAGAAAAATAAGACGAAGCGGAGAAGCAAGAATAAGATGAAGTGGAAAGACAAAAATAAGGCGAAGAGCAGAGACAAAAGTAAGAGGAAGCGGAGAAGCAAAAATAAGACGAGGTGCTGAGACAAAAGTAAGAGGAAGCGACGGTAAGAGGAAGGGGAGACTAAGACGAAGTGGAACCATCTGAACAATGCAAGGAATAGGTTGAAAAGGTGGTTTCTTTGGATGAAACTACTTGGGAAAGAGCTTACATCATTGTTAAAGACTGCGATTTGATGTTTGGGATTCCAGAGAGGTGGCGTCCTGATACTAGATCTTTCATCTTTGCTTGGGGTGAAGGTACAATTACTATGAAGAATGCCTCTAATGAGGTGCTGGTGGGAGCAAAGGAAGCAGACAGGGAATTTGATTGAGATGACTGATATACAACAACTGAATGTTGATCGATTGGACGAGTTCATGAGCATGTTCGGCGGATTCGATCTGGTAGTTGGTGGGAGCCCATGCAACAATCTTACAAGTAGCAATCGAGTTCGCCGTGATGGACTTGAGGGTAAAGAATGTTCCGTGTTCTTTGATGACTATTTTATGTTTTCTAGTTCTGTTTTGTGGTTGCTTATTGTGTATTCTTTATTTTCTTTATCCCTGAAGTGTACTTACCAAAAAATCAATGCCAGGTTGACACAGTTGCATGCTATCTCTCTGTTCTAAAAGACATTTTCCCTGAAGGCTTAAATCTACTCTCTCTATTCTCTGGAATCAGTGGTGCAGAAGTTGCATTTGACAGACTTAGTATTAGAATGAAGAATGTTGTTTTAGTTGAGATTTCAGAGGTAAATTTAAGTCTGAAAAATCTGTAATTTTTTTTTTCAAAGAGTGAAGAAAAGTAAGACGAAGCAGCGGAAGGCAAAATGAGACGAAGCAGCGAAAGCGAAAGTAAGACGGAAGTAGAAGTCAAACTAAGACAAAACGAAAGCCAAACTAAGACGAAGCGTAGAGACAAAAGTAAGACGAAGCAAAAACTAAGACGGAGGAGAAACCAAGACGGAGGGAAAACTAAGACGACACTTACGTTCGACTTCGTCTTAGTTTCTGCTTCGTCTTAGTTTCCGCTTCGTTTTCACCGTCATATTATTAGTCTCTGGCGATCGCGAGACAGTGTAATTTGTAAAACACCAAACTTTTTCCTTGTAATGTTTTTATTAATAATTATCATGTTTCTTTAATAATAATAAATGTAATTAATAAATAATAATAAAATAAACATAAATGAGGAATTCAACAATACAAGTTCGTTTTTAATTCAAAGTCAGCACGGTGCATTTAAGTCTGACAAATCTGTAAAATTTTTTTCAAAGAGTGAAGAAAAGTAAGACAAAGCAGCAGAAGGGAAAATGAGACGAAGCAGCGAAAGCGAAAGCTAGACTGAAGCAGAAGCCAAACTAAGACGAAACGAAAGTCAAATTAAGAAGAAGCGTGGAGACAAAAGTAAGACGAAGCGGAAACTAAGACGGAGAGGAAACTAAGACGAAGTAAAGATGAAGGGAAAACCAAGACGAGTCTTACGTTCAACTTTGTCTTAGTTTCTGCTTCGATTTCTCGTATAATTGGGCACTTATATTAACTTTTATATTGTTTAGTTTGGTTTAGAACATACAGAAAAAGGTAATATAAGCCAAAAATAATTGGAACTGAACAATTGAAAATGAAACTTCAAACGATATTTGAACATACAAAAGCTTCAAAATACCAGACGCAATTAGATCAGTATGTTAATAATAGACCAAATAGTGCTAATGAACTATACATAAAAGTAAGTAGCAAGCTAAAGTAGTATGAAGTTTGCATGCAAATGTCCAAGAAGGTTGCTTGTACAATTGTGTCTTTGATAATTGCCATTTTATGTCACATTCTTTGACTTCTTCAAGTAAAAGTTCATGAGAATTTCGGTTTTTTTCCTATTACGACGAGTGTCTGGAGTCGACTGTGCATCTAATTATGTCGTACATTCAATATTGCTGATTAGCTTATCAGTTTCTGTCGACAAATTGTTTTCAGCATGGCAGAATCTTTTTTCAAGGCACTGTCTGACTGATGAAGAAGATTCAGGAATATGGTCTGAAAATATAAGAAATCAGAATATATTAGGCAGGTGATATAAGGTGAGATTACTGGAAAGCAAATGGTAGATACAAAAATAGTAAAAGATGACGTTAAAGACAGAATAAAATGAAGGAGGAATGAAAAACACCTGAGATTGTTGGAGGTGTAATTTCATCATTGTTTAATTGATCATCAGTTGAAGGTTGGTCATTTTTTGCGGGTGAAAGTGAAGGCTCCTCTACTTTATGAGCATCAATTTTCTGGTAGTAAATAATAGTAAATCGTTGTGCTGCATCTGATGACTGAGTGTTTGCTGGTTTGACATGGAGAAGAAACGTATCGGTTTTCAATTGTCTATGTAGGTTCTCTAACGAAAGATCCATGTTCTTATAATGCAAAACAAAAAATGTCTATCGTCAGTGAAATAAGTACATAAAGATATTTGGGGTTGATTAAATTGGAAATGTAGATGGAAGAAGGAAGGAAGAATATAATCTCATTAGAACATTGCATAGCTTTAAGCGCGGAGAAATTTAAAAGTTTTTTAGTTACGTCGCCGAAAATGGAAGCTGTGATAGTTCCTATTTCGTCGGTCAAATCTATTTCATATCGACACCTGCACAATAAAGTCAAAGTAGTTCATAAAGATGAGTGTTAGCGGAAAAGATGTACAGATGACATGTAACTAAAAAAGTAATCTGAAAATTTAATTACAAGTGAAGAGAACTCCATATGCAGCAGCTGTAGAGCGAAAGCATTTCTAGCAAGCTATATACCAGTATTTTTGTAGAATGTGTTGAAAGGAAATTTGAGCTTGAATCCATGATATCTAGGGAAAAAATGATAAGAAGATTTAGAGGGACATGTTTTAAATTAAATATTGAAGGGGAATATGTAAATGTAATTACCTTGGGGGTAGAATCTAGAAACATGATCTTGGTGATTTTTTGGCGAGATGCAGAAGATATATCAGGATTATATTTGAAGTAAGCTTGTTCATTGATGAGGTTTTTGATTTCTTTATTATTTCACTGTGCCCTGTAACATAATAATTAGATAGATGAAAATATAACGAATTAAAAAAATTTCCTGCATAATTTGTAACGAGACATTTGAAACGTTGTACGTAACATAATGGATTACCAAATTTTAAGATCTGTAACTTCGTGTATTGGTGGGTCAACGAGGATTGCTGAGTCAAACCATGTTGATAATGCAACACCTAACATTTGAAAATGTAAGTTTAAGAAAAAATAAAAAGGCACATAGTAAAATGTAATATTATGTAGAAGGAAAAAATACTGTTGTAGGAGTTGACTTTAAGCCTTGTACAGACAATAATTGGATGAGAGTGAAGTGATTTCGTAATTTGCTGTCCCTCGTTGTCAACAAAAGAATTCCACAGTAATAGTATGACTATTTGTTGTCTAATAAAAAACAAGAGATGTTAGAAAAATGTTAATTTTTTTAAACTTTAACGGAAAATATTAACAAAGACAGAAAGTGATAATTACTCTTTGTTGGTGATAACAAATTTTTGTACAATTGAAGCTCTTCCATCTTTGATGATTTCTTTTTTATCTAGCACTTCAATAACGAGGGCTAAAATATCTATCATGTGTTAAAGACGAACGTAATTAGTTACGGAAAAGTTTTTTGAACATTGTTTGAAGAAATATATTAAGCATCTAACCAACTGATTTTTGCTTGTCGTCAACAGAATCCATAAGGTTTTTGAAAGGTGTGAAGTTGAATTTGACAGGGATGATTGTATCAGTTTCTGTCACAGGCTCGATGATAGTGCGGCTTGTAATAATCCACTGTATTTTCAAATTTTTGCTTTGGTATTGAGGCGGAATCGATTTGACGATGGCATTAGAGATGATATACTTCTTACATGGTTGCAAGATGTTGCCAATTCTTTGGATATCATTGTTGAATGTGATACCCTCAACTTGCGATCCCTGTTAGTTATAAAGCAATTATTGATAGGTAAGTTGATAAAATGTAAAAGGAAGAAAGTGTAATCGATATACCTTAGAATCGCACAAGATAAACTTTTGTCTTTTAGATGGTGTAGTAGGCGAAGTGATGATATGTTGTTTTTCTTGCACAATCACTTCACAAGACCATGATGGCGCTCCAAGGATAATATCCTTGATCAATAAATGATTTTCCATGCTGAAAGAATATGTTAAACGGTCAAGTGAAGAGAAATAATTATTCATATGAAATTTAATTATGTGAACTGAGAAAATAAACAAGTAATATACCTTTGAGGAAATTTGATGTTTTATAATTTGACCAATTGAAAAATTTCACAGAAAACAATATTTCTTGTTTTTTTTAAGTGTGAAGATTGAAAAGTTCCAGGAATAATAAGAACTTTAACTAATTCAGGAGTTCTGTTAAGTCAAAATGACTTTACAAAAATTAAGTTTTTGATGACAAGCAAACAAGAAACGAAAAACAGACAAAGCAAAAAGGCAGACGAAGAAAAAAACAGACAAAGCAAAAGCAGACGAAGAAAAAAAAAGCAGACGAAGCAAAAAAAAGCAGACGAAGTAAAAAAGCAGACGAAGAAAAAAGGCATATGAAGTAAAAAAGCAGATGAACCAAAAAGGCAGACGAAGAAAAAAGCAGTCAAAGCAAAAAGCAGACGAAGCAAAAAAGTAGACGAAGTGACGAAGTAAAAAGCAGACGAAGCAAAAAGCAGACGGAAGCAAAAAGCAGACGAAGCAAAAAAGCAGATGAAGCGAAAAGAAGACAAAGTAAAAAGCAGACGAAGCGAAAAGCAGACGAAGTAAAAAGCAGACGAAGCAAAAAGTAGACGGAAGCAAAAAACAGACGGAAGCAAAAAGCAGACGAAGCAAAAAACAGACGAAGTAAAAACAGACGAAGCAAATGCAGATGAAAGCGAAATGGAAGCATCAGCTTGAGTTAGTTATAAGACTCAACTGAATAACCGTTTCTTTAAAGAATCAAGAAG
>JANZLC010000002.1:25260228-25278400 GCA_026413385.1 Erythroxylum gracilipes | reverse complement strand
TAATTCTCTCTCTACTGTCATTGTTTTCAAACATAAATTTTCCAGAATTTTTTTCATACTCCTCTCTTTGTTTTTCCCAACTTAAACACTTCTTACACTCATTATAACTTCAAGGCATGCAAACAATACAACTCTAGACATCAAACATTAAAAAAAACAACTCTATATTTGCCACTTCTAACTTCCGTAAATGTTTTTTTTCTTTTCTAATTACATTCTCACACCAATTCACTCAAACATTTGTTCTAACTCATTTGTAGCTCCTCAACGCACAAACAATACAAAAATCCAAGACTCATGTTGAACCATCAAACTTCATTTATTCTGATAAATAACAGACACAATGTAAGCATGGAACATTCGGTTTTCTCAAAACCAAGATAATGTATACAAATTTTCCAATCTAGAGTCCATTCAATACAGTATTAAACAATTCCTAAGTCTCATTTATTCAACACCGAAACCCAATTTCACAACTCCATGCATGCATATAAATCTTTACAATAGAAACTAAACATTAGCAAAACTACTTACTGCGTATTCCAGAGAGTCACTTAACAATACAAAGGCAACTTCAGTAGTTATTTGGTGAAGAAATAGTGAAGAGAACTCGGTATTTGGTGAAGAAAATAGTGAAGAGAACTCGGTGGAGAATATAAACTATAGTGCTCTTTTCCTAATCCCCGTATAAGCCACTCTTGCATGTAGGCTTCCATGTTTTACACTTGTCATCACACAATCATACCATTTGACACAATTTAACTAGTCTTTTTATTTATTTATTTATTTATTTTAATATAAAAATACCCCAAAATTTTTAGAAAAAATTCCTAAATTTCCCAAAAATTCTAAGATACTATTAATTCTCCAAATAAAATTTTTAGCTAGAATAATTAGCCAAAATTTTCAAAATATCCAAAATATACCAATTTTTTAAATTTCTAAAATTCACCAAAAATTTTGAAATAATCATATGACTTTGCAAATAAATTTTCAACTAAAAAATAATTCATCAAAAATTTCTAAAATATTCTAAATGTACAAAAAAATGCCAAATCACATTTAATACATTTCAAATAAATCCATAGTTTCCATTTATAAACCAATTTACCTGGAAAATGTTATGAATGCATGTACAATTATTGTATGTGTCCAAAATGCTTATGCACAAATAAGGAAATATTCAAATATGCAAAGCATAAAATGTACTGAATTTTTTTAATATCCTAACCCCTAATAGGAGGCGTTACATGTTGAGTGTCTAGCACTATTTTAAGACATTCGGTGATCGTAAACAAATTTATGGTTCGTTTCTTGACTTACACGATAATGTAAATAAACAAAATAAGTCTCTATGAACATGTGAAGATACATGATCGTGTGTGGAGACTGTGTAACTCTTTATAATCATATATGTTTATGAATGAGGCAGTGTTGGAAAGATATATGGTTACTTGCATGGCTATGTAAATTATAGAAAATTTTATTTTGTGATACAAGAGAGAAAAAGATATAGGTTTTTGTAGAGAGTGTAACCATAATGCTTAAAAGTGAGAAAAAATAGAAAGAGGGCAAAGAGTGTTGTATTCTTATCCTTGTTTGATTGTTTTGAGGATTTGTTTAAGTGATTGTTAGCTGTGATATCAATTTTGGTTTTAATCCTGAAAATTTGTGAGACAACT
The DNA here is from genome assembly GCA_026413385.1 of Erythroxylum gracilipes. NCBI lineage: Eukaryota > Viridiplantae > Streptophyta > Magnoliopsida > Malpighiales > Erythroxylaceae > Erythroxylum > Erythroxylum gracilipes. Next base: position 25,276,718 of record JANZLC010000002.1, on the reverse strand, counting down.
TGTTGTTTTGAGCGTGAGAGATCAAATTTTTTTGTAAATTCTTATTGAGTTTAGTAGGTTTAATTATCGATTTCCCTTTGATTTTTTTCCTCTGCACTTGAAGGTTTTCCATGTTAAATGTTGGTGTTTATTTCATCGTTTAATGTGTTATTCTCATATTTTTCTACTACTGCAACTTAAAGAGTTCTTTCTTGTCACTAATATTTTGTTGATCTTTTAGAGTTTTGTGTATTTGTCTTCCAATATTAACTTTGAATTTAAAAGTAATTCTCATTTTAAGTTGTTCAGTTCTTCTCTAAAGATTAACGGACTGTGATTAGTCCAACTATCTTGTGAAAACTAAATTGAACTCTCATTTTCTACATGTGTTTATATTAAAGAGTAAATCTGACCCATTTTAAGACCCTAAGACTGTTCCCCCTCGATCTTGATCTCTTGTGAACGTCACTTTGTTTATTGTAAACCCATTAAGGACTTAAGAGTATTGATATTGGAAAAACTTTGAGGTGTCTTGAATTTTATTGATGTTTTCAAGTGGTCTTAATATGGAAGAACTAATGGGGTTGCATTATAATTAGGAGACGTTTCTATCCTAATCCTTCTCTTGTAAACGATTCGACAATATTATTCATTTACAATTGAATAAGTCTTTAATTTGTGAAGTGAAGCATGAGTTTTGTCATATGGCAATCTTCAATTACAATTGAATAAGTCTTTAATTTGTGAAGTTAAGCATGAGTTTTGTTATATGGCAATCTTCAATTAGCATTGTGTCATTTAGAGATTTTTAATTAGATGAAAGACACAAATACAAAAAAAGGGAAAAATATTGTTGAGTGATCTGCACTAAATTTAAAAGATGTAAAAAAATAATACAGGAGATAAAGGAAGTCAATAACAATTAAGAGGGTAAAACAAGACTCATTGTTCCATTTATTTCCTATGTGGATCAGAAATAGAGGATTGTAACACTTTAGGAGATGGTTAGTTCGCATAGGAGAATGGTGATAGGAATGTGAATGAATGTAGTAAGCAACAAAAATTGATATTATCATTATAATTATGATAATTGGTTAAAAGGAAGGAATAATTGTCATTACTATTGATAGTGGTTGGTTTGTAAAAGAATTAAGAAATAAAAATTTATTATATTTTAATTAATTTATTATATTTTAATTAATTATATTTTAATTAATTTGTTTTTAATTACAATATTGTAATTAATGAATGAATTAAATTTTAAATTATATTGTAACTAATTAATTAATTATTTTTAATTAATTATAATATAATATAATATTATTAACTATATTATTTTAATTAATTATATTGTAATTAATTAATTATATTTAATTACAATATTTTAATTTATTATATTGTAAAAAAACAAGAAGAAATTGGGATTGGTGAATTTTCTATGATTGGACTCTAACCCTGGCAAATTCAAGGCGATAGTGATTTATGTTTGTTTGCTATTCTGTTTATGGTCGGATCCCAAAACCAGTGACGAAACCAGGCAGTGATATCAAAACAGTGATCTCTGTTCATCACCTTTCTAGGCAGAGATAGGGCAACAACTATCAACAATTGCACTGACAAAGCGGCAAGATAGTGGGTGAATTGATAGTTGGCAATAGACTTCAATAAAAGAATGAGGGACCGAAGAAGACTCTGAATATGGGAATTAGATATCTAAAAAGGAAACACATTTGTTAAACGATGTCGTGTTTCGGATGGGTCACTTTATTTTAGATTTGATTTGGATCGCACCTTAATTAAATCAAAATTCTCATGTTCATATTAGACCAATCGGATCAAACCTGAGCCGATTTCCTATGCTTACTTGTAATCTCGAATTAATAGAAATTAGATCTTTTGTTCTAATCAGTTCCAACTTTATGCCAATTAATCCTATCCATATATTTTGCGGACAGAACTAACTAATACCACTTTGAGGAAAAAATTAACTAATACCATTTTGAGAACTGACGATTTCGTATAATCAACTGGAGCACCTAAGCGTCGAATCAATTTGTGTCCATCCTGATTCAGAAACTTCCTTTTTGTGTGTGGGTTCTAACCGTTTTTCTGTCCAATTCAATCATGTCATTTGTTTTTATATTAGTATTCTTTGTACATGACTGAAGTTCCTTTAGTTGGCAAATTATTTATTATTTATTGTAGTTTTATTTTCTTGCTCTTTTATTAGTTATTAATTTTCTGAATAAATTTCTAATTTCTAATTCCCTTACAATATTATGATTCTTTAATGAAATATAGCAATTTCCAATTTTCTTTACAATACTATAATTCTTTACATATATCTTATAGTATGAATATCTAGCAGGTTGTTAGTGGGTTTTCATCAATTTTTGTTACTAAGGAGTGTGGTTCCTAGTGTTACCTAGGTATATATTGTGAATAGTTTTTGAGGTGAGTAATCTTAGCATCTCTAGTTATGAAAAGAAGGATAAAAAATTGATATGATGGAAATGAAATTGATGCTATAATGTTATTAGGTGGACATATACCAAGTGCTAGAGGAAAAAAAATGGACAAATCCTTATATTATATAGATTTCTTACATAAAATTTTCAAGAATACAATAAATATTAGCAAAGATTTGGATATGTCATTGTATGCACACAACTGACTATGTAAGTGTATCTTTCTGTTTGTATTAGCATTAATGTGTGAGATAATGGTAGAGATAATAATTTGGAGTTGAATATTTTTCAATTTAAAAATTTTCATCCTTATACTTTATAATAGTTATTGGTGGTGTTGCTGAATTATAATAGAAGTAAGAGAGATTACAATATTTAACTCCAATCATATAGAGGATGGTGTTAAGAACCGAAGTAGAATAGTGGTGTTATATAAGAAGATGTTATATGGCTTGCGATCAAGAATTGACTTCAAACTAAGAGTCAATTGTATGGAAATGAAGATGCTACATGCTTACTTTGTAACATTGTTGTAAAGGACAGAGATCATCTTTTCTTTCAATATCAGTACTCTAAATCTATTTGCAGTAGAATTTTGCATTTGTTACCGGTTGGTGAAATTGAGAGCACATATTGAATTGGGTCATTTGCAATTCAGAGCATAGGAAAACTAATGCTACTATATTCAAAGCAGCTTTCACAATCACCAAATACACCATATGGAATGAAAGGAATAGACGAAGATTTACTGATAAGAAGGAAGAGAAATACCATATTGTAGATAGAATTATTAATCTCGTGAGAGCTTACATCTATGCTAATAATGCGTAGCATTCCCTTTCTATGAACATGAAGCAAACTTGGTGCCTATAGTTCATCTTAATAAGTCCAAAAAGATGTATGTTTATTTTCTATTAGTTATTTCCTTATCTTTGTAAAACGTAAGTAACTCTCTATATGAGAGTGGGCAGATAATCTAGATCTCATTGTAATGTTGCTTTAGTTTTATCTATAGTTAAATCATAATTCATTTTTTTAAAAAAAGATCTCATTGCATTATGCATAACATAATGAAATATTGGTTTAGAGTTATATGTATATGTTTTATGGCAAGTAATGGTGTAGACCGATCTACAATGTGATGATAAAGTTTTATGATCCATATTTTCTATCTCTTATGTAAGAAAATTCCTATAAAAATACTTCAAGTAAGAAAAATATTATGCTTATGATAGTTTAAAAGTGGAACTAATTTTATAATTATAAAATTTTATTGAGTTGACTTATAGAGATTAACTAACATATTGAGTAATATGTCTATTATTAAACAAAGCGAGGATTGTGTAATTTACTTATATTACATATTTAACATATAATACAATGTTATGTATATATACAGTAAAAGCAGTCTACTGAGATTCAGAAGCACCTCTAGGATTGAGTGATGTCAAGTGACTTTAACTTCTTCTGCCATCAATACCTGCCTTCTATAACTAAACTTTGAATAAAAACAAATATATGAAACACCATTCAGTGATTGTATATTATATAAGGATTATGTTTTTTTTCCTTGTTGTTTGATAATTAATGCAAGGATAATTCTAACATTTTACACCAATATATTTCTGATTGAAAATTAATATGTAATTTTGAGGTAGTTAGGTGCACCAAGATAATTGACATATTTTCTATATTTTTAATTGTTACATGTTGAGTTCCCTCAATTGGAAAATATTCTTTTTAAAAAATTAAAAATCTTATATTAATAGGCATAATCCCATTCAAAGTGGTAACACTATCTTCAAATGCTTAAAGCCTTCAAAATTTATGTATAGACAATTATTGAGAAACAAAGCCTAGTACTTAAGGCCCTATTTTTTTTAACAAATTAGGGATTTGGATTTGGTTAATATTTGGGAAAAGAACACTCCTTCTTTCTTTCTCATATCTTTAGTCATCTATATATCGAGGATATCTTTGCTTACATTTCTTTTTTCTTAACTTATTTATGTTACTCTATCAATTTCTTCTTGAAAGTTATTTCTTTTATGTTCTACAATTTGTCAAGGAATAGCTCATTATAGGGGATCTAACAAGTTAGTTCTTTGGAGGTGTATATTACATTTCCTATTAGTCCTCTATTCTCCATGCATGTTTCAATTATTATCTACATCACTTTGCCTCACTGTTTTTTGTGATGGGTTCACTATTATAGTAAACCACTAAATGATAGCTCTCCATTCTTAATATGGAGGTTTAGGGTAGCATAGGTATTGAATTATAGCCCAGATTTGACCAAAGTACTAGCATGTAAAGAAGAGATGATCGATTGCTTCATCTTCATTCTTGCACAGCTTGTAGACTGCTAGTAGTCTTATATATTTTTTAATTAGTGACAGGTTGTTTAACTAGATCTAATCATATAGTGATTGATACTCTTGGGTTAGCTTGCTTAAACCATATTAGGCTATGTCATAGAAACTTAGGAGAATATCCTATTATCAGGTTTCTATATGATGCATTTATGAATACTCTATCCCCTATTCGTTTCTATTCAATTTGATCCTCTTTATTTGGATCTAGTTGAATTATTGTATATTATACAGTGTTTGAATAGCTTAATTCATTCTTATAAGCTATTATAGCCTCAACACTTCTACATTTTTATGGAATTACACATTTTAAATTCATCATCACTTACAACTTATATACTAGACCTAGCCTGGACCAACTGTCATAACATAATAGGGTTGTCTTTCAATTTCTCACATGATATATAAATTCTTTTTTGTGCTTTTTCTTTAGCTTGAATAATTGTGTCATGATCTATGAAAATTCAGGTTTAAGATCCAAAGTCCAAAATTCTTGCTTCCTTATGTAGTATGTACCCATTGCACCCAAGGTGCCCTCTTGTCACTTAGGAGCCTCCATATTCTCTTCAATATGAGAACTTGATTCATCACCTTAATGGGAAGTAATCCTAGTCCACTTGCTTCTTAGATCTTTCACACTTTAGCCCACTTCACTTTAGCATTGAATCTACTTTGCACACTTCCTTTCCATACGAATCTCCTCAACATTGATTCTATCTACTTATAAATACTCTTAGGAAACTAAATGTAAGAGCTCCAATATATATACAAGTTTTCTAATATAGAATTAGTGAGTTGAAGTCTACCGACCATTAATAGGGTCTATTTGCTCTAGATAGTAATTCTTAGGCAAATTCTTCCCATCAGGGGCTTAAAATTTGTATAGGATGGTCTCTTTGTAGTGATGGGTACACTAAGATAAGTTATTGGTTTATTCAATGTTGAAACTTCTTCTTCCTCTTTCTTTTTAGTAAGTGTAATCTGTATTATTTCCACTGCCTATTCTATTTCATTGTTTTAATCAAGAACTTTTGTTACAAAATTTTTTTCCAATTCATCATACAATCTTGCCAGTAGGAATCCATCTCATTTTATCTCCTTCATTTTAAGGTTTCTATGCATAAGTGACTTTTAAACTATCTTCCATGATTTCAAGTTGTTCATTCAGTCTTATAGTAAGAATATAATCAAGCAAGTGAGTCATTGAACTAACTAGAACATGAATCTTACAAAATCAACTCTAGATACCTCAACTATTACTTGATCCATATAAATAGGTTTGCTAGTATAACTTGTGAGATAGCTTAATCTATTTATTGTCCAATATTCCAAAGGAACTTTATGAATGCTAATCCATAAAGATATATTTTCTTGTTTACTTTCTTCAATTTTCATTCAAAGCCTTAATAATTGTAACATAATTGGTTTGATTTAGACATGCCAAGGGCTAGCCCCAAATACTCTAGCAGTTGCATCTTTGTTTGTAAACTTTTTAAAAAATGTTTCAACACTATTGACAAGAATATCCAACAAATCATATTGTTTCCAATTTGTAAATGCCCACTACTTCATCATAGGAAATTTTATCCTCTTACCAATAAAAAAACCTATTAGTGTAGAGCATAATTTCTATACACCTACTAACTGGACTTTAATGGGAGGTGAAATCATTTATTGTTCTTCAGCTCTACTCAGAGGAAAATAGCTCAACTTAGCATCATAGATGTTATCACTTGCCACTTGTACCCAAGTTTTCCTAATATTTGAAGAGTGTTGGTTGATATGTAGTATGAAGAGGTGTCTAGACTAAAACAATAGAAGTAGGAGCTGAACCAAGAGGAGAGAGGCCATTTGAAGGATCCATTATTCAGTAGATAATACCAAAGTCCACTAGGTAAAAAGCAAGATTAAGCTAAGGAAGCAAGACAGTGCATATTCAAAGAAGGAAAATAAGTTTAGACGTATTGAATGAGTGCAGAAGGAGAATTCTAGAGCATAAATAGTTCACAAGAATATAAGAAAGTAGGAAGAAGTAGGGTTGACTAACTGTTGTTTAATAAAATAGTAGCCAAATAGAGAAGCTAAGCAATGAATTGAAGACTAGGACTAGAATGTAGGAATGTGTTTAGAGGCAAGAAGATATGCAGCTTTCAAGAAGGGAAAGGTGGTAGCTTGAGAGAGAAAACAACCATTTTTTCGTGATAGGTGAGGCAATTATTGCTAAAAATTATTGTTTTATCCGAGAGACAAAAATTCATTTTCTATAAGGATTGTCACAGAAAATCATTGAGTACCAAACAGAAGATAATTTCATAACTATATATTCTATTTCCTTATTTAGCATCTCAATAAATTTTTTATTGAAAAATGGCGCCTTAAACTCTTAACTTCCTAATATCTGCCACCTTACATAAAAACATTCTACAAATAAATATGTTTCTATACAGTAACATTTAAATCTATGGATTAGATATATGAGACCTAATAAAGAAATACAAAATATTAAGAAATGGGTAAAGGAACTTAAGTGCTTATATATTTCTTATGGAAATCATTATTTTGCTCAGGAGTTTACCCTTTTACATTTCGCTTGATACTATACAATACTTAAATTAAAAATTTTTGTATGGATAAAGGATGGAAAAGGATCAAGGTGAAATAAAAAGAACAGCTGGAGTTGAAAGACATTTGGAGGTCCTCGATTAGTTTTCTCTTACTCGTGTAAGTGGGATAAACCATTATATAAATTTTTCATGAGAGAATAATTGGGATTATTATTTCAACTACTAGAGACAAGAATGACATTACAATATTGATAATACTTATTATATCATTTCATAGAGCCTCAATACATACCATACATATGTCCAAATATTTAGTCCTATATCACCATTCCATAAGATATTAGTCTTATGGTAGTCTTTCGATTTATTACTCATTATTCTTGATTCAAAGTCTAAGTATGCCTTATCTTTGACGATAATAGATTGATTATTGTTTTTGTGTACTAGTTAGTGTATATTCCTATAGTTAAGTGTGTTGGAGAAAGCTTGTAGAGAAATCATATTTTTATAATGGTTTGTTTTAATTCATATCTATCATATTGTCCGTTCTAAATTTGTTTTAAGAGCATAGTTCATTAAACGAGCATGTAAAAAAATCATTAAACTTTATATATCACGATCAATATGGCTAGGAAATGAAATTTGTTTAACACCTTTATGATTACAACCATTATAAAATAATATTTTCAATTTTGCTATTATTTTAATTTTACACGAGTGTCCACATTTTTATATTTTATCTTTTCTTAATGTATTACGATGAATGTTGGATTAGAATGAAAAAATTTAATTGCTCTAAAATAAGACAATAACAATCAATCTTGTGAGATACTATGTTTCTTTTATTTCAACCAACCAATATTAATACATTATAATACTGATAGATATGCCACATACAATGAATAATCCTTAAAGGTTTCACCATTTGGGGTTTATTTGTCCAACATTAATATTATGAATTTTGAAATTAACATCACTTGGCTATTATGTTAGTAACACTAGGCCAATGGAAAGAATGGTGTTCAATAATGGTTAAAACTCATATATTAGCTCATATACAAGTTTATATCTTTATTGGCATGCTTTGACCATCAGGAAGAATAAAAAGACAGAAAAAGGTTGCTACTTTGTTTTGCTTACTTTCACCAATACATTTGACAATCACTACTTCATCATAAAGAAAAACATTTACTTTTGTGATAATGCTTGATAATTATTTCCTACTTAATTAATTAATTATTTACAATAATACTGGAAAAAATATATTGGTATATATCAAGCTTCAAAATAAAGATTGTGGACATACAAAAGAAATATAATGGCTTACTTGAAGAAAACACTTTATGGGCATATATATTCAATTGTTCATACCTTTTGTATAGAAAAGAAACTAATAAAGTACCTTCTTTGTCAAACAAAAATTTCTCTACTCTTGATAAAATATTCTCAACAAATATACATATTGAGTTATAAAGAAATGAACTTGGTTACTATATAATTGTTTATTCAATTAGGAGTATGCTTATCTAAATTCAATTACTCTGTAAAATTAATTTTTAACTATTTACATTTTGCTCACTTTTATTGAAATATCTTCATATATTCCATGCCTTCTTATGAGACAAAGGTGATAAACAGAAATTTGGACTGTATATATTCCTTATCATAATCATAATTTTCCTAAAAAATTTACACAGTCAAACTGCCAAAGTTCCCATCTTTTTTACCTTAGTATTTTCCTTTTCGCATTTATTTCCATTATATATTATAATGAAATAACAAGTTTTTTGAAAATTGGGTGCAAGCTTTTAAAGAATATTGTAAAAAATGATTTAGGTTTTGTGCATTATACATGGTGGAGACCATAAGATATAAGAGTTTAAATTAAAAGAGCTTTGGAGAGCCTAAATAAAATTTTGCCTAACTTGTGTCAGTGAGATTAACAGTTATATATTGGTTGGCCATAAAACATTTTTGTTATAATAGTTTTTTGAGAGACAAGACTGAGGACTATCATTTCAATTGTTAGAGTAAAAAATGACATTAAAAAGTTCAAAATACATTTCATATTGCCATATGTTTTTTTTAAATTCAATACTATCACCCATGTCAAAATCTTTAGTCTCACATTCTATTTTATATGTAATAAATGATGGTATCTAGGATACACAAGAATTTGATTCACAATATAGGTATTAGTTTGTATAGGAGAAAGGTAATTCGTAATTACCTTAGTTTAATTGTTAGTTCAGCATATGGATTTGTACATAATCATATAGTAAACTACATTTTAAAAAGCTTCAACATGCACTTTTTTTCCTACAAGGTTATACATAAATCTGTTACTTAATAATTTCCCTTCTATTTTTTGAAAGAGTAAAACTTTGACCACATATTTGTGCAACAAAACGTGTTCATAAAAACCTTTAATATACATTAATTGATTGATAAGTCATGTACAAATCATAGTTTATGCTTCAAAATACTAGAACAAACTATATAATCGCTTTGTAACCAACCGATTGGCTAGTCTATTTTGTAATGGGTGAGGTTATCATTTGTAATCAGAGTTACTTTTAAAATTTATCATTAAATTTTGTTGCATACTTTTTTGAAATGACTCATAGTAGTTTATAGACATAGATATGCTATTTGAATGTAAACTATATCTTTCTATTATCTAGCTCGTCGTTTTAATAACGGAGGAAAAGGAGATTTCAAAGGCAATGGTAGAGGATGTTTTAGAGGAAGAGGTCGTGGGAATAACTTTAATCAAGGGAGAGAAAACAATTTCAAAACATTCACTCAAGGAAAATGAGGAAATAATTTTGGGCCTACCAGTCGAGGAAGAGGTTGAGGTAATTAATATCAAGAGAGATGTAATTTTAATTGCTTTAATTGTGGAGGGTATGGACATAAAGCTGCTAATTGTAAATCCAGAACTCAAAACAACTATCAGGCTAACGTTATAGAAAATCAGTACCAACATTTTGGTAAGAATTCTAATAATATTGAAAGTTTATTTCTAGCAAGCAACTCTTTTGTGGAAGATGAAAATATCTGATATTTAGATTCTAATTGTAGTAATCATATGTGTAGGAATAAGGAGTTATTTTCTTCTTTAGATGAAAATGTTCAGTCAACAGTTAAATTTTGGAATAATTAAGATGTTCCTATTTTGGGAAAAGGTCGAGTATCCATTACGTTGAAGTATGGTTCTAAAAGTTTTATCTCTGATGTTTTCTATATTCCTGGTCTTCATCATAACTTATTGAGCGTGGGTCAATTAATAGAGAAAGGTTATAAAATACATATTCATTATGATTTTTTCACCTTAATAGACAGGAGTGAAAGATTTATTATAAAGGTAACCTTTCTCATGAAAAATTTGCTTGCTGGAATTTTGTGATACCTCATGCAAATTGGCTATTGTATATGCGTTTTGGACATTTTCATTTTTTTGGATTAAATTATCTATCAAGGAAAGAGCTTATGTCTGGCTTACATGTTGTGAATATTCCTAACCATGTAAGTGAGACATGTGAGATGGCAAACAAGCATAGGGATGTATTTCCAGTTAGAAAGTCCTATAGAGCAAAGAAGCTACTGGAAATTATTCATTCAGATCTATGTACTGTTGAAGTTCCATCTAATGTAGGTAATAAGTAATTTATTACTTTTATTGATGATTTTAGTAGAAAGGTCAAGGTGTATTTTCTAAAGCAGAAATCATAATCTTATGATGCGTTTAAATCATTTAAAGCATTTATGAAAAAAAAACGGTTGTAGAATTAAAGCATTAAGAACAGATAGAGATCAACAGTAACTTACATGCACAAAAGTCTTTGAGCAATATGAAATTTAACCTCAGTTGACCACCAAATACACACCTTAACAGAATGGAGTAGTAGAAAGGAAGAGCAGAACTATTATGGACATGGTAAGATACATGTTAAGATTTAAAAAATTGCCGAAAGAATTTTGGATTTTAAGCAGGTATTCAACAAAAAACTTTAATGACAAAACACCTAAGGAAGCTTGGAGTGAAAGGAAACCTTCCATTAGGCATCTCAAAGTTTTTAGGTGTATTGTTTATGCCTATATACCAAATCAGTTGAGGAAGAAGTTGGATGATAAAGGTGATAAATGTATTTTTATAGGCTATAGTGAAAATTTCAAAGTTCTATAAATTATACAATCCAAGTATAAAAAAAGTGATTATTAGCCATGATGTACTTTTAATGAGGAAGGAATATAGGATTGATATTCAACTTCCCAAAAAAGGCCAGTGGTAATTTCAGAAAGCTATGAAGAAGAAAATACTTAGGCATACTCAAAATCTCAGCCAGAGACATCTAGTAGACCCCAAAGACGTCGTGAGTTATCGGACATATTGGAAGACTATAGGTACTGATAATGATCTATTTGATAAAGAGATTATCAATTTTGATTTATTTGCAAATTATGAACCAGTTAATTATGAGGAGGCATCAAATGACTTGAAATGGAGGAAAGCCATGAATAAAGAAATATATGCAATCGAAAGGAATGATACATGCGAATTAACAAATTTGCCCATTGATAAATAGACTATAGGAGTAAAGTGGGTGTACAGGACAAAGTACAAGCCTAATGGTGAGATTGATCAATTTAAAGATAGATTGGTTGGAAAAGGATATAAGAAAAAAATAGATATGGATTACTTTGAAGTATTTACTCCTGTTGTGAGATTGGATACTATTTGCATTATTATCTCTCTCTCAGCTTAAAATAATTGGAAAATTTATCAAATGGATATAAAATTTGCTTTTTAAAATGAAACTTTGGAAGAGGAAGTATATATTGGGCAACCTACAGGGTACGAAATTAGAGGAAAAAAAGATAAAGTTTACAGGTTTAAGAAAGCAATGTTTGGATTGAAGCACACACCAAGAGCATGGTACAAAAGAATTGATTCATACTTCATGAAGCATGATTTTGAAAGATGCCCTTTTGAGCATACTTTATATGTTAAATTTGTTGAGCCTGATAATATTTTAATTGTGTGTCTTTATGTTGATGATCTAACTTTTACTGGAAACAACTCAAAGATGATTGAAGAATTTTGGGAGGCTATGGTAAAATCATTTGGCATGACGAATTTAGGTATAATGTCTTATTTTCTTGGAATATAGGTAATTCAACAGGATGATGAAATTTTTAATTCCTAATGAAAATATGCAATGATATTTTGAAGAAATTTAAGATGGAGAATTCAAAACCAGCTCCCATACCAATTGAAGAGAAATTGAAACAACTAAAAGAAGGAAAAGGGAGACCTATAAATTCAATTTACTATAAGAGTTTGATTGAAAGTATGAGGTATTTAACTGCAACTAGACCAGATATAATTTTTGGAGTTGGATTCCTTAGCAGATTTATGGATGAGTGTCGTATCTGTTATTTACAAAGAGCAAAGAGGATTTTTCGATATATCAAAATTACTTTAAATGAAGGAATTTTTTTATGAAAATTTCAATTATGTGAATCTTGTAGGTTACACAGATAGTGATTGGGATGGAGATATAGAAACAAGAAAAAGCACATCAGGGTATGTTTTTCATCTTGGCACTAGCGCAATATCATGATCTTCAAAGAAACAACTCGTGATTGCGTTATCTACAATTGAAGAAGAATACATTGCAACAACTAGTTGTGCTATATGGGCAGTATGACTAAGATGCTTAAAGTACTACATCAAAAACAAGATGCTCCAACAGAATTATGCTGTGATAATAAGTTTACAAACTGTGCAAAAATCTAATTTTTCATGGGCAATCCAAACTCGTAGACATTCGATTTCACAAAATTCACAATCTGGTAACTGAAAAGGAAGTAGTAATTAATTATTGTCACACTGAAGAACAAGTTGAGGTATTGTTACTAAACTACTAAAGTCAAATTTGTTTTACAAACTGAAGAAATTGTTGGGAATGATAAATTTCTACCAACTTGATTTAAGGAAGGTAATGTTAATAAATAAAACAAGCTAGCTTTGCATGGAAGAAGACTGATACATGCATTTCATTAAATGGTAGTTAAAAAGCAAGTGGAAGAGACAAGAGACATCATATTTAATGTGAGCCGAAATCATCATGCAAGTGGAGAGAAGTAGCTGAAATTTTTGAAGCAAGTTAAGAGGAGATAACTTCTTCCTAACTTCTTCCTTAAGCTTTCATATGATTGGACCAAAATTTGGTGATGAAATTGTAGGCATTGGCATGTGATGATGAATTTTATTAACACAGGAGATGAAAGTTCTACATATATACACACAAATTCAAGATTGATGCTTTTGACTGACTTCTTTTGGAGGTGGGCCTTGTTTATTACTCCACTATCGGCTTATGAAAGGGGTCGGGAACCAGAGACTTGTCCGTCCACGTTGAATTAATCTGCCGATGCCAACTGTGCGCCTGGAAATTTTGCAGCATTGACTTGACTTGACTTGCAGTGGGACGAGCCGTACGTGCTTCACATAATTTAAAAAATTGGATTCCACGAGAACGGATTTTTATAATAATAATTTAAAAAATTGGAGAATTCTATTAAAAACGATACATTAGCCTTTAAAATAACTCTTTGACAATTAGATTCAATTTCTAACATTTGTTAAATTTAGTGATTTGACTTGTATTTTGACAAATATAACAATATTTGAATTTACATCATGTTGTGTATGCAAATTTTTAGCTATTTATTTTGAACCATTTAAAAATAATTAATAGTTAACTAAGTAATTCAAAATTTCAACAATACAAAACCCCTAATGTTTTAATTTTTTAATTGTTATCTAAATAAGATAATTGTTATATACTTTATTAACTGGAAAACGTTAGTCTCAATTAATGGAACTGCTCCTTGTCAAGAAAAAGTTATTGAGGACTGACTCTCCTGCTATAGATGCAAAAATTGATGCCATATCTTAGCCAGATTTCTTAACAATCCTGTGTTAAAGAACACACGAGATAACTCATTAGCCAGATAATGAGTTGCTTGTCGATAAATTGAGCACATAACTTGGAGAAAATAATTGAATCGATCATCAACTGAAAGAACACACAAGTAATACTAAAGTAACTTGAACTCCATTTACTAAGGTAATTACCATTGCCAGCGTATAAATTTGTACAAATCCTACCTTGGAAGACTTCATTGACAGTGTATAGACAGGCACTATGTAGAGGAGATGTAATGAATGCTACAACTTTCAAAAATTGCATAGAAAGTGCAAGACAAGAGCTTCTAATTAAGTTGTGGGGCAATCTAGATGCAATGATACAGTATGAACTATGCTAGGTTCCCTATTCTTTTCAAATATTATCTGGAATGCAAGAATATAATGGAAAGAACCCAGATGAGAACAAAGAAGGAGAAAAATGTGTCGGATTCAGGTTAGTTTAAGAAAACTCTCAAATGAATAAAATATTGCAACATGATTCTCATAATGCTTCCAAGCGCATGTTTGCAACAGGTGAAGTTAAATTGTCAGAGGATGAAACCGTTTATGGTCTTGTTCAGTGCATCGATGACATTTTGGAAGATGAATGTAACCATTATCTGGTGAACGCTTTGAGAGATCTTGATGGTTGTTGCGGTTTACTACAAGGTGGCAATATTCTTAGCAGTAATTGCAACACGAGGTTTAAGTTGCACAAATTGTACACTATCTTAGATATCTTACTGACGTACAGAGCCTCGAAAGGTAAACATATTGATTTCAATCTCCCTGTGAAAGCTTCAAGAGCACAATATGGTTTTGGTTTTTGTGATTGATTAGTAACTACTAAGGGGTGATGCTACTTTCTTTGCGAGTTTAAGTTTCTTTTCTCTTTTTTTTTTTATAATTTTCATAGCAAAATGTTCTGTGGTTGCATTCTTGGAAGGTGAATGCAACCCTTCCACAGCCAGACCTTCCAGCATTTTCTGTTGGTAGAATGCTTCCAATTGATCACCCTTCTTCACCAACAGATCTTTCTGAAATAATATGACACTTTCCAGTATCTCGCCACGCTGAATATCAGTGAACATTGTTCTTGAAGATAACTTTATGCATATACCCTGAATAAAATGTTACGAAGAAATCTATAAGTTTGAAACGAGAACATAGCATTTTGGAATGCAATTAATTACTGCAATCACAATCGATCCATTAGGTCATCCTTATAGCTTGAAGTCAAGAATTTGGTTCCTCCTCTCTGCCTTATCACCACAACTAATTCCACAAATATACTCGTTGTATGATCAGATAAACCAACATGAAAGATTCAATTAGGTAACCAACTGCTAAGAAGATTTGTGTGGAAAAGGAAGGAAAGTTCCAAGAGCCAAGTTGCACAATAGGTGGTGAGACTTCAGTCTTTAGACATGATTGTTCCATATCAAAGATTTGTAAATTTCTGCCAACTGTTCACTCTAATCTGTTTACGCGGGTCTTTTCAACGCGATTAAAGGTGGGACAAATGGAATGGAAGGAAGATTTTGGTAATTCCTTTGAATCAAAAACTTGTCCAGCGGGGATAAATTGTCTCAACTCGACTCTATCCAATGTATATTTTGAATATAACTGACTTCTTCTTCATGTCTTTTCTCTGTGTAGGACTAGTGCAATTGTGAATTCCAACAGTTACTTCTAACTTTTTTCCATCATTCCATATCAATGAAGAAGACTTGGAACCTACATATAGATCGATTTTTTTTTATCAAAACAAATTTCAATACCTATGCAATCTATTTATTTGAATATTTGTTCGCGAACCGCAAGTGCACGGTTGTCGAAGTGAGTATTAAATCGGTAAGAACCGAGTCGTGTCTACAGGGATTATGAGAAAGTTCAACTCTACGCTAGTTAACGGTTTTTGAAATCGGGTTGGATGAAATTTTGAAAAATTAAAATTAATGTAAAGAAATTTTTTCTTTTTAAAAACAAATTAACTTAAAAAAATTTCTAAACAATTACCCAATTTAATATGACAAATTTGTGCAGCAACAAAAAAAACAAAAGATTGCAACAATTTACTAATTAAAAGTATTAAATTTAATGGGGAATGACTTTCTCTTAGGGAATG
>JANZLC010000002.1:25233034-25252414 GCA_026413385.1 Erythroxylum gracilipes | reverse complement strand
TTAGATGAATGAAATGTGTCATGGAGAGGGTTCTTTAAGTCAAAACCGAAATTGTCCCCTTTAGGTGAAAGTTTGTGGATTTTTGAATATCTTTTGAAATTGATAGTCTAAATGAATTATATGATGTTAATTATGTATGTATGTTATGAATTGATGATGAAAAATGAGGAAGATATACATTGGAAGAAGGCTTTCAAGTTTATGCCTTTAGGTGTTTGATAAAATGCCTAAGTGAACTTGGCTTCGGATTTAAGGATTTTGATGGTGTGCATTGGAAAGAGACTTTCATGTTTACTTAGAGTAAACTTGAATTGTTACGTAGATTAATGAATAATGGCCTTATGTGCTTGGATAAAAGTGTGCTTAATTATGTGGTGAAATGAGTAAGTGTGGGATTAAAGGCATTAAATGCCTTAGAAAATGCAAAAGAAAAGCTAATGTGAATAGTAAGGAAGTAACCATGTGAGAAGCTTAATGGTCAGATCTAGTAGCTTAAAGAGAGTGATATTGTGTTTTATACACTTATATGATGGTGCATAAATATGAAATTCATGTTTTAGTAGTAAATACATTGTATGTCTTTTATGTATAAAGGCTCGGGAGCTATGAATCAAGGAACTCATACAGAGGATTTTTGAAAGCAAGGGAGTGTACACCTTCTTTTGAGTTGAGTTAGGGAAGCCATATTTCTCAAATAGGATTATAACATCCTAAGACATGCATGATGACTTGAATGTGAATTTTGAATCTAGGCAACATATGTTAGAATTGAATTTCAAATTGAAGCTAATATGTTTAGGTATTTAATAAACACCTTTATTTTGAACAGCTATGTATTTGAAGTACAAAAGATAACTTTTATTGTACAAAATAATGTTTCAACATGGTTTTAGAAACTGATATTCTTATTACATAAATTAAAATATGTTATTGTTTTTAATAACTCTGAGTTTAAAGTGCAAAGAACAATGCTTTATTTTATGAAGCTACATTTTTTAATAACTTTTCACTTAGATTGCAAAAGATAACTTTTATTGTATGAAATAATGTTTTCAAAATTATTTATGCATAAATGAGTCATATATTCTGCGTGTATTTATTCTCTTTTAACAGCCACAACATGGTTTTCATTTTATCGGTTGGACCGATAAATAAAGGCATAGTGCCTTACTTGATTCTTGTACTTAATTATAGTATATGACTTTTGTGATTTGTGAGGAAACGATTGGCCAATCGTGTGTTGAGTACAACTGATTAAGCGACCCTCATACCCTTGACGCTGGTACATTAAAGTCGAGTCGTCGTATCGACGCCTTTCTACGGGAGTTGCGGGTGATTCCACACCTAGGGTTTGGACACCGACGAGGTCATCACCTAGGGTCATGACGCTCTTGTCGACTGTAGTTCAGACTATCACGGATGAAAGTAGAGCTAACACCAAGTATCGGTGGGTATGCGCATTAGTTTGGCCGACTAGTGGTGTCACACATGATTGTTTTGGCTTATCATGATATCGGTTTTCTGATGATATTTGATTGATACATATGATGTTTTATGCTTTTGTGTACTGGAACTGGAACTTATGTTCATCGGATGATCGATTAATAGGCTAGGCCTATATGGTTCCTAACCAGTATACATTGAGTCATTGACTTGGCCTATGGTTTTCTATGTGTTGTACATTCACTTCATAGGTTATCTACACTGTCTTGGTATGAATCGAATTCTATTTGTGTTATATGTTTTTCCTACTCACTGAGTACCTAGTGTACTCACCCCCTCCGGTTTCCAACCATGCAGGTTAATTTAGTAAATTTGAAGTTTTGAGTAGATTGTCGAGATATTACCACATGTGGGTAGTTTCTTATTTTGTACTTTTGTTGTCTAGTGGCTCATGAACTGTGTTTATGTAGATACGTTTTATGATTCTATAAGCTAACTTTTGATTGCCTTGTGTTTTGTAAAAGGTTTTATATATGAACTTTGATACTGTTGTTAAGATTGACTGGAGTTGAGATTGCCTTGAGTAGATTAGAGAGTCCTGGAGTTATGGTTGGCTACGAATATAGAAGTGTGTTTGAAATCGTTTGCAGGTTTTGAGATTTTAAAAATATAGTCGTTGTGCTGCCCAAATTTTTTTTAAAAAAGAAAAGAATTGATATTTAGTTAGCCTTGCATAGTCGGATTAAGGATACCGTTAGTGTCCTTAGCCCGGTTATGCGGCGGTTGTCATGAGCCTAATGTGGTACCGGGTTGTGACAGGGCCAATGCAATAAAGTATTCTTCCCAGCAAATGAAAAGCTAGGCAGTTTAATTAGAAATTGATGATGGCATTGTGACAACAAATATTAGCAATTCTTTCAAGATTATTTCCCCCAAGCTCCCCGAACCTGCAAATGGAGGATACAGTAATTTATCTTAAGAATACCTCTAGCTTATTTACAAAAAATCTTGTATTGATGTGATTAGTAGCCAAGCAATGACTGTGAGCTGGTATTCTCTTATATGGAACAAGCTTCTTATCACAAGATTTGTATTTACTTTGTGGCTTACAATTAAAGAAAGGCTCACTACCTCGAACAAAACAAGAAGCACCAATAATTTGAATTGTATGTTGTGTTTGATGGACCAAGAAACTAATGCATACCTCCTATTTAACTTCCCTTATACATATACAGTTTTGAGGGATGGTATTGTCCTTTATGATCCACAGATAAAAGCTTATTGGAATTAATCCCATGGCTATGATCTCTTTCCAGGGATCATAGAGATGAAAGGTTATTGTAAAACTTAGTTCTTGGTAACACATTTTATGGTATTTGGTGGGAAAGGAACCAAAGGATCCTCAAAGGCAAGTTTAACTCTCCAAAACATGTAAGTGAATGCACATTAGATGTATTGAAGAGCTGGTTACAGCAAAAGGAAAAGGTTTGTCACTGTCTCCATTTTTGAAATTAAATTGGTCCCTGTAATGAGTTCTAATAAGTTGTCATTGTCCTTACATGTTGCACATAAGGGATCTTAATGAGCTGTAATAGTTTTAAATTCTACTTGATGTATTATTTTGTAAATTTCATGTAAACTTAGTTTGTTATTAATGTAATTTATTTACCTTCCAAAAAAATTACAAATAATAAATTTGATGAATAACAAAAGATACTAATTTTTAAATAATTTTTGTTAAATTTTAACATATATTTCGGGCACGAGAGAGATGGAGTAAGTGCAGATATGGTCATGTGCTAGAGTCGGTCTTGGCTGGTGTTAGGCTTGTTAACGCTCATGATGGGTGGATGTGGACATCCAACCTTAATGGGTCTTTTACATCAAAATCAGCTCAAGCAATTGGACGAGACAGGACGCCAGTGGTTTCATGGGCGGATTTAGTGTGGCAGCAAATACTTTCTCCAAAAGCGGCGTTTTTTGTGTGGTTGACTATTCAGAATCGGTTGCGAACGAAAGATAGATGGTTTGATACTTTTGATCCTATTTGTGTATTATGTAACTTAGTTAATGAGAGTAGAGATCATTTATTTTTTGAATGTGTTTACACGAAATCGGTGTGGAGTAGGATTATGCTTCTGATGGGGAGCATCCCCTCCCCTTATTAGTGGAGTGAGGTGGTAGCAGAGGTTATTCAAGAAACTAGTCGAGGACGGATAGATGATCTACTGTTTAGGACCGTCTTTCATATGGTGATTTATAATTTGTGGAAGGAGAGGAATCGATGGTTGTATAAACATGAAGAGCGCCACAAGTATGAGCTAGCGTATTGCATTGTCAACTTGATTCGGGAGGTTCTTATGGCCCATGGGAAACATGAATGTGTAAGTTTAGCAATGAGAGGTCGCTGGAATATTTAGCTGGGGTGAGCTTCCAGGCTGAGAGGTTTTGCGGGTGTAACTCTTTACGTTTCCAGTTGTAGGATTGTACAGTGTAGTATTTGGTTTTTGGTAATATAATTTTCTTAAAATTCAAAAAAAATTAACATATATTTTTATTTATGAGTAATTTATTTATAAATTTATTCATTAAAATTAGAGACCGGACAAGTATTAAGATTCTATATTTGTGAAGTTCGAATGATATCAAGGTGCATCCATAGATATAATATGTACGCGAATCCCGGTTTACCTCTCATATGCTAATTGAAAATGTTCAATGCATTCACTGTTTATGAATATTTACTTGACTCACAGCGCGCGAAGTACTTCATAAATGGCCTCCATATGAGGATGGACCACTTTTATGAAGCTCAAATTTAAAATAGTGAGTTCTAGCAGTGAATGAACAGAGTCCATGTACTACTTGATTATCATCCAAAATGAAAAACTTAGAATTTTCTAATGACGATTTACTAGCTGTTTAAGTTCCATAAGAAATTGGGACGTGAAAGCGTGCAACTGCAACCAGACTCTATCCCCTTCAACCCATCTTAGTTCCATATTCCATTAGTATTCTTCATGCAAAAAAGGTTTCACGGAGTCAATAACAATTGCATTTTTTATAGCAAATAAAATAGCCAGAGAAAAATAAGAAAGAAGTATAAATTGACGGATTATAAAATGAATCGTGTAACTTAAGACCACTAAACGTACAGCCATGCACTTCTAGGCGTTGCCGATCGAAGTCGATGCAAGTTCACATAATAGTAAGAACAGATTAAAGTCAGACAAAAACACCAAAAAACAATTTAACAGCTATTTTTTTTCTTTTTTTGTTTTGGGGTGAAACAATTTGTTGTAGCCGGATAACGACGGTTCTTAAACAAGGCAAACCAACATGTTGAAACTAACAAGAAATGTGAATAAAAGGGTCCATTCTTTACGAGACTCACTGCAAGTGCTGGTGTTGGGAGAAATATGGTGATGATTTCTTCAGGGGCTCTCTTCTTTATATATCCCATTTTCATTCAATCTGTCCTCACACTATCACAACCTCAGCAAGCCATCACCAATTGCCTAGACAGAGTTGGAAATTTCAGCCAGCAAAGTGGGTACAAATTCAATCTCGATTCCCTCATTAAAACTCTCTCGTCCAACACCATTCTTACATCCTATAGTAACGGCTTTTACAACATATCCATCGGCGAAACGGACACAATCAACGCAATTGGACTTTGCAGAGGAGATATGAAGCCTGAAATGTGCCATAATTGCATCAAGACCATAAGCCAAGTTCTTCCGCAATCATGCCCCCACAACATTGAGGCATTTGGAGCATTCGACGAATGTTTCTTGAGATACACATCCCGGCCCATATTCAGACTAATGGAATTTTGGTTCTATTATGTAATGAGTTCCCAAGTTAAAGTAATCACTGGCGTAAATCAATTCCATCAGTCGCTTAACATCTTAATAAATCGGTTAACAAACGAGGCTTCCTCTGGCGACTCAAACCGAAAGTTTGCGACAGGAAGTATGCTTTGGGAAAATTTGATCACGGTCTATGCCATGGTACAATGCACTCCAGATTTGACTTTGGATCAATGTAACGACTGCTTAACTTTGGCGTCTGGTTTTATACCAAGTTGTTGTAACGGGAAAATTGGTGGGAGAATTGTGTCATTCAGTTGCCAATTAAGGTACGAAGCCTATCTTTTCTTCGAGACATCACCATCTCCACCACTGCCGCCGCCCTCCTCACCGCCAGTACCGGAAGGTTCATCATCAGGTAGTGCTGCCAGGAAGACAGTTTACTACAACTTCATTGTCCGATTTGTTCCTCGTCGAGTGTTGAGTTTATTATTGTGTCTGTGTCTCATCTTTTAATTTAATTAGAACACCGCAAGGATTATCTCCAAATATTTGTTCAGATTTTGTTTCTATGATGAAGGTTACTTTTGTTGGGTGATCCTAATCATAGCGTAATAATTATGAAATCTTTTCGTATTTTGATTTTAAAAAAATCAAGATCACTTTAATTATATAAAATAATTAATAATTAAATTATAATAAAGCATGAATCTTAACTCGTACTTTATTCATATTCTTGTCGTATTTTCCAAACCGCTTTTGAAACCAATTTATCTCAACTATCATAGACGTATAAATGTTCAGCCTTTAACGATATCTACATAAAAGTTTGAGAGAACTTTGTAACTCTATAAGGTTAAGCAAAAAGTGTTAGTTTCATTAGAATAATTTAATTGAAATTCAATTCAATTTTCAATTAAACTTTAATCAAAATTATAAATAATTATAATTAAATATCAATTATGCCTAAAATAAAATTCAATTTCTCATATTGATCCTTATTTACTAAATATCCCATATTTAATTATAAAGTTTCTTAAACTTTACAATAAAGTTCAATTTGATTAAAATATATTTATTCTCTTCAACTCGTTTTTTATATAAGATTCATTAGGTTCCAAATATGTTAGCAATGATTATAAATTTTAATTTTAATTCATAACTGGAATTAGATAAATTTAAAGAAGTTTATCTAATTCCAGTTATGAATTAAAACTAAAATTTATAATTTATCTTTAATTCTTTAATTAAACAATTTATAATTATAGATCAAGATTGATATCTAACAATACGTCATGACCACCCAAATATTTAGGAATGTGAAAGTGGTTTTGACTAATCTTTCCACGTATGACTTTTTTTAAATTTAATCCTTTCACCATACAATGTTTCAATTAGACATACAAAATTATGTCTACTCTATTTTGAGTCTAATTGTTTTAGATCTTCATCATTAGCTATTGATTCAATTAACGATATTTGTAAACTATTTATAAAATGTCATTCTATCTTGGTGAAAGATTTCCCGAATTAATGCTAATCGAGAAAAATAGAACTTTCTCCCTAATTACTTTAGGGATGAATCCAATATTTATCACTTAACCATCTCATATAGTTCATACTATATCCAATGACTACTAACTGAACTACCCATAATTAGATCAAGTCATAAATAGTATTAAAACATATCAATTCCTATATAAGATAACTTTAGAGACCTCAAGTCAACAGATCACTTATACAGTCATCATAATGAGAATTTTCATAAACATACAAGTAATATTCCAAATAGATTTCTTATATCAGGTCAATTCAGTGAACTTGCTCTTTAATAAACACCTATACGTTTGTTTAAGTATCTCCATACTTTAGTTTATAAGATCGACTACTTCTTTCATAAGGAAAAAATAAGATGTGCTAGTTTTTTTACATTATATTAATGCCAAGTCTTAATAGAACAATAACTAGGAACAATTTAGGGATAATACATAAATGCAATACGAATTTCATAATTATATTCTCATCGCAATTTCATTTGCAATTATAAGTATCCTATAGACTTTATCATATACATCTAACATGTATAAGATAAATAATGTCTTTAAATTATTATCCCTAAATTACATCCAATCGATAAGTTGTAGTGAAAAAACCAACAATCTCTCACTTGCATTAAGCCAATTGTTTAAGTATCATATACCATATCATCATATAACAATCTTGCTACTGTTGGGACAATGGCTTAATGAGAGAATACTATAAAATTTCTTTAGTGAGCACTTGCTTAAATCTTACAACTTCCATCTTAATTATTATCATAATTAAAAAAATTGCTTACATCCTTAGATCTTTGATAAGACCTTAGCTCCTTCTACATACCCAATAGCTCTAATATTTTATAGTACATTAATTCTTGAACAATGTAAGGAACTATATCAAGTTCGTTAAAGAACTTATTGATCAAATTAATCATTTCCACTAAATAGAAAATGTGTTATGGCTAAATTAGTAGCCATTACCACATCGGAACCTTACCAATCTTGAATGATATCGTTCTTAAGTAAAATAGACCTTAATTAGGATTTACTTCTAAAGAAGTATCCTTATCATCTTGAATAGTTTACAAGTATACTAAACATCTTTAGTATATTATTTGTAGATTTGGACTTAAAATAGGTGAACAACTTCCAATCTATCTCTATAAATCTAATTCTAATAATTAAGTTATTACCTTTTCATATCCAACAAGAGTTATTCTTGGACAATTATGTTTTCAACAATTGAAAATTAGAATTATTGTTCTCTATGTCAATATGTCTCTATATATTCCCAATAACTATAGTCCCACTACCCTTATTGTAGATATGCTAAATTCACAATCATCTCCGAAACAAACTATTTGAACTTATCATGAAAGTGAATCTTTTAACATCTCGTTACCTTTCAACTATACATCAAATGTATCATCAAAGGCACTAGTTCTAGTTAGATGTATTATCATAAGATTTGAACCTTTCAAATTTTATCTTAAACGCACTATTTATCTTAAGAACCATTCTTTTATAAGTATACATTGAAACAAAAAATTTGTTTAATATGTATTTAATATTACATTCAACCTTTTGGACATCTCCTAACCTTTTATTATCCATTTTAATTATAATCTTAATGGATATGTACGCTTCAACCAAACATCATATCCTTGAATCATTAACTTTGATTCTTTCAAAGACTTAGTGTTTCATATATAATATGAAATCTTGCTAATTTATTCAATTAGAACTATTGAAGATAAGTCATTGTACTAAGAAGAGTTATAAAAGAAATAATATTGCATCATACAATATCTCATATTGTATTTTACTCCTTACATAAATCCATACTCTTATAGAATTTTATTGTGAAGGTATTTACTAGAGAATATTATTCCCTGTTGAAAAACTAAAAATTTAAAACTTACCACAACAATCTAATCAAAGTGCTTCAACATTGTAAATACTTAATCTCTACTAAGATTTGAAATTGACAATTTCAAATTTTCAAAATTTTAAATCATTAGTTCATTTAATACATATGATATATCATATAAATTCATTAGTAATCTAATGAAATATAAGTTTTATCTTTTTATGGATTCTTATTTCATCCAATACATCACATGTATAAATTTAATAATTTAATAACATCATCATTCTTTCAATAAATATTTATTTGGTTACTCTTCAAATTGACAAGATTCAAAAGTTTCATATGATTCATAATCAAAAGGAAGCATATATATTTCTATATAACTTTATTATTCTTGTTATGTTGATTTAACCAACATGGTATAAAAGGATACTCTCGGTTATCTAGCTTTGTATTCTTGTCATTTACAATACGCATAAGTCTCCTTTGATCAAACACATATAAACTATTTGTATAAAATTGGGTAAAACACTTTTACTTAACAATTTATTTCTTATCATGCTTTGAACATCGTTATAATGTTAAACCTAAATTCAATATCAAATACTCATAAGCATGAACTAGCAATACATATGATATCTATCATATCTCATATTGGAAAGAAATGTCATGCAATCATTTTTCTTCTTATGAAAACTATTATCATACTATAGTGAATTCCTTTAATTTATGTCTATATTATGATTTTAGTAGGCTAAATTAAGTGGAAACATTCTAATAAGGTACTATACCTGCAACTCTACTTTATGTAACCTCTTACATCTTGATATCATGATGTTAGCATCCATCTTTTGTATTGTCATCAAAGTTTATGAGACATTAGTCAACTCAAAATGCCAATATATTTTTTCATCTATATGATTTTGACATATGTTTAAAACTTTTGTCATCGAACCTTGAATAGGAATGATAGCAAGATAACATAATGGACATATAATTTTATATCTAACTTTGAGAACTCTTCTCAAACATATCCTATGTACAAGAAATTTGGTTCACTAACTTAGTATCAACTATACTAAAAAAAGGTAAATTTCACTAAAAGAGAGTATAAATGTAATAAAAGCAAGTAATTGATTACATGTCATGACTACCAAATAAGATTATGACTTTAATCATGTATTTGACTACTCCCATTATTTTATTCGAAATGATAGCCTTAACTACTATTTGAAAATATTACTTTGATCTTTCTAGTGGGATTGGATCCTATTCAAATATATTTGATCTTGATTTCGCTCAACAAACCAACTAAACTTAAATTAGGTAGATAATAACTTTATTAACCACATATCATGTGACTCTTGGATCTGTCAGGTGACAACGCTTTCTAAAACATATCTTATATGTTATTCATGATCCTGCCCCTAAATTCATGTGATCTTGAGTTTGCTAATCCAAATCTCGCAAATTTAATTAAGTAGTGCCCACTATTATAAGACTAAACATATTCAGGTTAAAGTGCTTTTGAGTTTACTTAACAAACCTAACAATAAACAGAACTCTAGTTTATTCTTATAACAATGGAAGAGCAACCATCATATTCTCAATGTATACTTAATATTTTTAAAAAGGGAATAAATTTTATTTGTCTTATTAAACATAAAATTGCATGTAAAATATTACTTATATAAAACATACAATTTAACATGCATCCAATATATATATTTTTCAAACATATAAGTAAAATATGCACCTAATTCACTCATAATTAAATTATATGCATAACATATCAAGCTTCGTTTAATTCTAGTTATTGATCTTCATAATCTAAAATAATATTTCCAATTCTTTGGAAAAATTAAATTAGATTAAACTTATTGAATTTCTAATAAACTAAATTTGATTTGAAAACAATTTTCAAATCCAATTGAAAACTATTTCCAATTATTTATGACTCCTTTAACAAAATTTAATTGAAAACAATTTTTAATAAATTATGTTACTTATATAATTCTGAAAAAGAAGTATAATTTAGAAAAAACTTCTTTTTTCAGAATTATATAAGTAATACATTCTAAGCCAATTAGAAAACTATTTCCAATCCAATTGGAAATTAATCTCATTACAAATTACTTTTCCTTAGTTAGAAAATCATTTTCTAATATTAAAAGGAAACTAATTTCAAAATTAAAAAATACTTTTAAATTTAATTAAAAACTCTTTTTATTTAATTTATTTAGAGATTGATTTCTTAATTAATTAGAAAATCTTTCTTTAATAAGTTAGAAAAGTAATTTTCAAAATATTAAATGAAGCACATTTTTCTTAATTAATAAATGAAAACACCTTTCAAAATTTAACTAAGAAAAAATAATTTTCTAAGAAAACAAGTAACTTATTATTTATAAAGAAAGAAGCAATTTCTAAATAAATAGAAAAATTAGCCTCAATCATAAACTTAATTTATCTCAACCAAATTGAAATAAATAAATATAATAAAAAATTTCTTAATAACTTAAAAAAACTTTTCTTAATTTTAAGGAGTCAAATTAACTAATTTAAATCCAATAAAATTAATTAATTATAATTTTAGAAACTAACTTTTTAAAATTAATTATGAATAAATCTAATTATTATTCTTAATCATATTAAGAAAAATAATTAATTTAACTTTAGAATTGATTTCTATATTTTAAAACAATTTTAAAATTTATGTTTAGAATTGGTTTTGGAATACTCAATTCCAAACCAAGGATTATATTACTTTAATCTAATGGCCAACAAGCCTAAATCTAAGACTGGAATAAGCCTATGCTTGTATCTAAACAAAGATTATTCTAACTTTTGAATAAGATATCTTTATATCTAAACAAACCATTTCTTAAACCTATTTCCAAACACTCCTCTTCTTCATTTTTTAGAAACCCTAATTTAGCAAACCCTAAAAGCCAAATGTTGTAGTCGCAACTGCAACCATCGGTAGTCTAACAGCTATGTCGACATCACCAGCCCATTAAGAAAACAAGATCATCAGAATAATGAAGATGATAAAAATACAATTACAATAGCTTTAAGCACAAATAATGAGGTGTCCCTAGTTTGTGTGATAAGTGAATACTTCTATGTTAATAATTCAAGCTTTAAGTGGCTGACTGACGCAGAAGCTGTAGTACGTCTCAAACTATAAGAGGGAAACCTTTAGGAGCAAAATGATAGGAAATCAAAGTTTTTCCACGATTGTCGGTGTGGATGATATCCAAGTTCAAACAAACATCGTATGCTTATTGACCTCGAGAGATGTACAACACATCCCTAATCTAAGGCTAAATATGTTATTGATTATTGTGTTAGATTAAGAAGGATTTCAACACACTTTCAAGGATAGGAAGTGGAAAATCTCTAAAGGAGAAAGGATTGTTGCTCAAAAAGAGTTATATTGCTCATTATACATAACACACTTAAAGGTATTTGATGGTGGAGAAGCATACATAGCCAAAGAAGAAACTTATCCAAATCTATCGCTTTAATGATTAGGACATAAGTGAGAAATGATTAAAGTTACTGGCCGGTAAATCCCTTATTTCAATTAAGAACACATTACTGCTTAATCCTTATGATCATTGTTTAGCTAGAAAGTAGTATAGAGTCCCTTTTAAGAGAAGATCTACAAGGAAGTTAGAGATATTAGAGTTGGTGCATTTAAATGTTTGTAACTCTATTGAGGAGGACTCACTAGGAGATAACAAATATTTTGTTACATTTACTGATGATGCTTAAAGGAAAACTTGGGAACATATTAAACTCAAAGAGTCAAGAATTTGAAACATTTTAGAAATTTCATGTCGTGGTAGAAAGGGAAGTTGAGAGGAAGCTAAAGTGCCTATGAATAGATAATGGAGACGAGTATACTTCCAAGGTGTTTAAAGATTACTGTACATCGTATGACATTAGACATGAAAAGACAAAACCAAAGATCATAGAGCTTCTAAGGTGGGGCTAGGAGGGTCACGTCTTCATCAACATTGTTTTTTTACAAGAAGACCCATCTTTAAACAACTATGAAAAACAATTAATAAATTGAAACTCATAAATAAATATTAACCAAAACAAAATAAGTTGATTCAAGAAAAAGTTGTGTATTCATACACGAAATTAAGATGGTACATAAAAAGATATTTATGTTTATCTTTTTGATCTAAAGTTTTTTTAAAAGAATGGGATTTACGTTGACGGTGTTGCTAAAAGGATGAATGGAATAATTGTGGAGAAGGTTGGTTGCGTGCTTAAAATGTCTATGATGTCAAAAGCATTTTGGGTGTGGAGCAATCTAAACAACAGTCTACTTGATTAATCAAGCTCCCTCAGTTCCATTAGATTTTGAGATTCTCGAGAGAACATGGACTGGTAAAGATCACATATATTATCACCTGAGATTTTTTTACTATAAGGTATTTAGAAATGTATCCAAGGATTAGAGAAAGAAGCTTAACTACATCTTTGTTGGATATGGTGGTGATCAATTTAGCTTCATACTCTATAACCTAGTGAAGCAAAAGGTGGATACGAGTAGGAATGTGGTATTCTAGCAGCAAGAGAGACATCTTGATCTTTTGAGAGGAGATAAATTATCATATGGAATTGTTAATTCTTTTCCAATTTCTTCCACTATTAAGTAGTCTATAGGTGAAGGTCAAGAAGTGTATGACCAAACAAATATTGATGATGATAAAATATAGCCTGGTAATTATAAGTTATATAAACCACGTCCAAATAATGCTAAAGATGAAGTTGTTGAAGATTGTGAGCATGGGAGCAAATGTATTCAACATTTGGTGATATACAACTTCGAAGGTTGACAAGGGATAAATGACCTTTTATAAGGTATCCAAGTTTAGAATACCTATTGATTATTACTAAAAGGGAGCCTGAAAATGTAAAAGAGGATGCATTTTGTGAAGAGAAAGATCTTTGACTCGCAGCTATGAAGGAAGAAATCAATTCTTTGAAGAAGAATGATACAAATGAGCTTGTGAAGCTTCCAAAAGGAAAAAAGGCACTGGAGAGTAAGTGTGTCTTCAAGATAAAGAAAGACGATGACAATTTAGTAAAATCATAAGGTAAGGCTAGTGGCGAAAAGGTTTAGTCAAAAGAAAGGTATAGATTTTGATGAAATCTTCTCACTAGCAGTCAAGATGATCTTAATTCAAATAGTTTTGGGTTTAATTACCTATTTGGATCTTGAACTCAAATAATTGGATGTTAAAATAACCCTTTTACAAGGAGATTTGGAAGAAGAGATATATATGGAGAAGTTAAAACGTTTCAAAGCTAAAAGCAAGGAAAATACGTTGAAGAAAAGCTTATATGGGTTAAAACAAGTTCAAAGGTAATGGTATCAAAGGTTTGATATTTTATGATGCATCATGGTTACAAATAAACTTATGTTGATGCTTGTGTGTATTTTAAAAAGTTCACATGTGAGAATTTCATCATTGTTCTTCTATATATGATATATTGATTATGAGTCAAGAACATGGAAGAATCCAAAATTTAAAGGAGGATTTGTCTAAATTTTTTAATATGAAAGATTTAGGATCTAAAAAATAGATTTTTGGCATGAAGATAACTCGAGATAGGAAGAGGAGGAGATTATGGTTGTCTTAGAAGAGATATATTGAACGAGTGCTAAAAAGATTCAATATGAAGCATTCCAAGCCAACTAACATACTACTAGCACCTCACTTCAAGCTGAATAAGCGTTCATAGATGTCCCTTAACAGAAAAGGAGAAAATAGTATATCTTCTAATATATACTCATTTATAGTAGGGTCTTTGATGTATATAATGGTGTGCACAAGGCCAAATATTGCACAAGTTATTGGGATAGTAAGCAGATTCTTGTCAAATCCAGGGAAAGTTCATTAGGAAGCAATAAAATTGATTCTAAGATACTTGAGAGGCACGTCAAAATGGAATCTGTGTTTTGGTGATGGTGAGTCAACTCTAGAAGGTTTTACTAATGTAGATATGGTTGGAGATCTTGATGGAAGAAATTTCAGTTCAGGTTTTCTGTTCAAGTTTGTAAGGGGAGTCATCTCATGACAATCTAAGTTACAAAAGTGTATGGCTTTATCTACGACTAAATTAGAGTATGTAGTTGCAGTGGAAGCTTGTAAGGAGATGTTTTGCTGAAGAGGTTTCTTCAAGAGTTGGATGTGAAGAAAAAAGGCTAAGTAGTATTTTGTGATAATCAAGACTATTAATCACTTAAGCAAAAATACCATGTATCACTCCCACACAAAACATATAGGTGTCAGATATCATTGTTTAAGTTTTGTGATTGAGGAGCAACAATTGGTGTTAAAGAAGATTCATATAGACATGAATGGCTGATATATTGACTAAAGTTATTCTCAGAAGCAAACATGAGCTATATAATAAGCTTATAGAGATGTCTCTCAAGTAGATGTTGGAGAATAACTTATCTTCCCTATGATTGGGCTAGAGAGGGAGACTGTTGAGTGTCCAATCTTATTTTGAGACTTTCGATGATCTTAGATACCTTTATAATTTGTGAGAATAACGAACAAGTGAAGACAAGATGAATGAAGCTCTACTAGGGAGAGACACGATTGTGTCCTTAACATACACAGTTGTGTATATTAACTGTGTAAGGACTTGCACTAGTGTAGAGTGATACATGCCCGTGTCATCTGCGTATAAACAAAAACGTGAAGAGCGAAGACATGCATGATCGTGTTCATGCCCATGTTCATAAAATACACGATCTCATATGACGATCATGTATCTCTATGTGACCATGTACATCTGCGAGTGAGGTGATGCTGAAGAGACGTGATCATGTACACGAGCGTGTATACGATGGTGTACAGTGCAGGAAAGCCTACTTGGGGACATAAAAGAGGAAAATATGTAGGTTTTACATGAGAGTGTAGTTATAACATACAAAAGTGTTGAAAAATAGAGAGAGAGAGTAAATATTGTTGTATTCTCATCTTTTTTTATTATTTTTTAAATTGGTTAGAGTGTTTGTTGATTATTATATCAACTTTAGTTTAAATCCTAAAATTTTGTGAGAGGACTTATCATTATAAAGTGAGATATCAAACTTTATAAATCCTTATTTGAATTTAGTAGATTTGCTTGTCGGGACTAGTGATTTTTTTCTTTATATTGGAAGTTTTTTAAGTAAATTAGTGTTTGTTTTATTATTAAAAAAATTTTAATTTTTAATATTTAATTAATTTTTTAAATTGTTGTGTTACTGTCTCCTACGGCATCGTACTATCAAGAAATGAGTATTGGGAAAAGAGAGAGCATGACTTCTTTTCAATTGGTGGCTTGAATTTCATAGAAAATAATTGTTAGCCATAAACTTTTTAATATCTAGAAATTAAAACCAAGCTCCACGTACAACACACAAGCTATCTGCTCCTACTATGGCTTCCCTTCTTTGTTAGCTAATATTGATTAGATAGCTGATGGGAAATACAAGTATTGCCATAGTAATGTGGACAAAACTCCTGGGATCGAGATCCAAAGTAAGTGACGTGGTTGCCCTACAAAATCCATAATTGAAAGCAAAAAGATTAGAGACAGTAAAGCGTGAGAAATATAAAAGAAAAGCCAGGATTATGCTTTTTCCTCAAACAAGCCTGTATTTTTAGTTGCGTTATTTATTTACTCTTCAACGTTTAAAATAGGAAAGAATAATAAAATATCTACTGCCGTCTTCACAGTATTTACTTATTTTCAAGATTTAGTCAATATCAATATTAGCTGAGAATGATGCCTTTTATTTGGTAGCACATAAGCTCCAGAAGGGTAGAAACGACGGATAGCCGCTTAATTATCAAGAAAAAATTAACGACAGTGACTTTGCTCGTAATCTGAAATATGGAAACGGTTTTTTCTTTCTCATAATTGAGAAGAGAGTGACTGGAATTATCATTTGGTCATTATGGGTGAAGATATCGATGGAATAAGACGAGAAGACGGCTAATGATGTCTCATTAGTTGCTCGGAGAGATGAAAAAAGCAGTTATAGATGAAAACAAAGGGACAAACTGACGCAAGGAACTATTGTTCATACTACGCCAATGACAAAATAAGGAGGGAACCAAAAGGAAATTGTGATGTTCTCAGTTCGGGTTGCCGTAGGAGAACATGTGCAGCAAAT
This sequence comes from Erythroxylum gracilipes, assembly GCA_026413385.1. Taxonomy (NCBI): domain Eukaryota; kingdom Viridiplantae; phylum Streptophyta; class Magnoliopsida; order Malpighiales; family Erythroxylaceae; genus Erythroxylum; species Erythroxylum gracilipes. Next base: position 25,235,548 of record JANZLC010000002.1, on the reverse strand, counting down.
GGACATGATTATTAGAATTCTTGACGAACTTCATAAGAGTTTTGGCAGCCGCCTATGTTCTATCATCACTTACGAGCAATCTCCAGATTCTCTTAACTATGTAATAGTGGCTCAACCTAAGAGATTAAGAAAAAAAAAAACAGATTGATAATACCTTCTGTGTTTGAACTTGAAGGATGAATTATTTTCGGTGAAGATACCGGTACTTCAGCTGGTTGTTGTGGTTGTGGCACGAACTGAGAGTCGAAATGAGGATCGAAGAACAGGTATCTCTCGTACCTAAACTGACAACTGGGTGCGACCACTCTTCCTCCTCGTTTCCCATTACAACAATGAACGATGAGCTGAGTGGCCAAACCTATACAGTCCGCGCATCTATCCCTCGATAATTCAGGAGTGCACTGAACCATCGCATGCAATGTTTGGCCATAGATGGTAGTCACGCGTCCGGCCGCGAACTTGCTCTGATTTCCGGCGGCAGCACGGTCTGTCAGATAATCTAACAGGGAACTCAGAGCCATATAGTACTGAGGTACCTGAGAATTGCTGACATTATTTAGATTGGACGAAGAAACATATGGTCGGTACTCCATTTGCCCATAGATGGTTTTGTTGGAGTACCTTAACATGCAATCGTCGTACCAAAGAATGGCTTCCTTGTGTATGGGGCAGATTTCAGAGGCCGCTTGGACTGATACAGAAACGCAACTTCGGCAATCTTCTGGGGATTTATCACCTCTGCAAAGGGCAATTGCGTAAACCTGGTCAGATCCTTGTCCAAATGAGCTATTTGAGAAACCGAAATTCAGGTCAGGACTCAAGGAGACAGAAATGAGGACATTATCAAGGTTTGATTTGTATGTACTATTGATGGTGAGAGTATCATCCCCTAGGCAACGGTATAGTGGCGGAAGCTTTTGCTCTGCAAGTGTGAGGACAAGTTGAAAGAAAATGGGAGAAAACAAGAACAATATTGAAGAACTGATCATTGTCGTCGTTGCTATCGTTGCTTTTGTGTTTATTTGTTGTGAATGTAAAGGGAAAAGAATGATACCATCAATAACATTTCGTTTGCTACCTCCACGTTCATGATTCCATTGAACTTAGCAGCCATTAGACACTATATGATTTAGTTGTCTTAACAAACTTGCAGCTTTTTATCTCCAAACAAAGCCCTCCTAAACTTCAGAGAATTATTATCAGCCTTTCCAGTTGACATGTGGGTTACTTTGGACGTTAGTTCCTAGGACATTTAACCTTTTCAAACTCTTTTCTTGTTAGGTCCAATTGTTTTCCCTAAAAACGACCGGCAGGTTCCTACGCAGGGCGGCACATAAAAATATGCTACAGTTGACTTGGATTTGATGTCCATTAGATGTTGCCGGAGACTTACTACAAGTTTTTGACATATTTTTTAGGAGGCGCTAATGCCTGCCTTCCAGAAAACCCAAGCCTGTGGATAAAATTTAAATCAAAGCAAAACAGTTCTTAAAGTATTAACCTGAATCAATTTGTGTTATATGTACGTATTAACTATTCATTACACTAACATAAATATGCATGCCCTGGAATTTGAAAATTAAGATACTCACTTTCAATTTAGACATTGCTTATCGGTTGCTTTTGGAATTAAATATTTCCGCTGATTTTAGTTAATTTTCACTAATTCAGATTAGTGTGCTACATAGTAGTCTTGCAATAAATTTAGAAATTGAGAATTACGTTATTACTCTGTTTCAACTTTGGTCCTAGCAACATATATAAACTGTTAGACATCTTTAATTACTTGGCTATTCAAAGATTTAAGCATATATAGTAGTTGATTCACTCATATTATTAGCTTTGACAAGTTAAGAAAGAAATTACTTCAGTTACATACATGATAATTAAATTAGACTTCACTTGATTTACAATTAGCCAAAAAGCGTGAATATGAAAAAATTCAACAATATTTAGCTCTATCTTGGTCAATATAATCCCAGATATTTGAAAAATATATATTAGCGTGTAGCATATACATTAATATGAGTTTAGTTTTAGTAGGTTTATCAAATGTCAAAGTTTCAACATAATAACCAATTTGTTTTTCTTATATCAAGAGTATATAAATACGTAGTTTTATCTAACTAATATTGATTTAAATGCAATTTAATTAAATGTGCAGTACGCCATACGTATAACTCAAACAACATCGGGTAAAATGTCCTGCAAGTCGATTCTGTGTATCTATTCTATTGTAATGGTCTAATCATTGTTTTAAAAATCGGACCGGACCGATCAGTTTGACCGGTTTGATCGGTGACCAGTCGGCTATCCGGTCCGGTTGACTCTTAAAAATCGGTCCTTAATTGAACTAGTGAGAACCGGTCAATTGACCGATCGAACCGGTCCGGTTCGACCACTAGTTCAATAAATTTTGTATTTTGTATTTTTGTATTTTTTATATTATTTGGTATATTTTGTATTTTTAATATTACTAATATTATATATAATTAAATATAATTATTGCATAAT
>JANZLC010000002.1:25186929-25232934 GCA_026413385.1 Erythroxylum gracilipes | reverse complement strand
AGAGGACCTCATCACGAGGGACCAGACAGGCGCCTTGTACTGCCGGACTATGCGATAGTTTAGCTTCGCATTTTTTTTTCCATTGTAATCAAAAAAAAAATCAAAATCAAAACGGTGGTTGTCAATGTACCAGGTCGGAGCTGGACTAACCACTTTGTACCTAGACAGGTCACAAGAGGGCCAGGTCAACTCTATCTATCGTATATATTTTTAAAAAAGTTAAAAATTACATCGTTTTTAAAAATACGGTTGAGCTAAAATCAAATTGGGCAAGTCAAATTTGACATCCGATATAATAAATAAGTAAAGTTTAGAATTTGGTTATTTAGCTTGTTCGAATTTAAATTAAACGTTGAGAATTTTTAAGAATAATAACAAACTGAGTCTCGTTTGATTTATAAATTTATAAATTTAAATTTAATTCAAAGTTTAATTAAAACTTTAAAAAATAACATCATTTTAAATCAAATTTAACTTAAAATTTATCCAACTGAAATTTACACGATAGTTTTGAATTAATTTTGAGTTGAAGTCCTAAAATATTAATCCTAAACTTTGTTAGTATTTCCGACAATATATTAAATTAAAATTTAGTGACTCGTAATTAAATTAAACTTCAAAGCTAATGTCATTAGAAAAACAAGAGAAATTAAGTTTACATATTTTATTAAAAATGATATTTAATTTATAATAAAAATGACAAAAAAAGCTATGTAAAATACCTAACCCAAAAATCCAAAAATTATGAATCATAATATTCTTAGATGATATTAAAAATTTTGGTTAATAAAAAAAAGAGTAAAAAGTAATTTCTCGGAAAGGCAAAAATCAATAACGGCGGCAATGTTGACTGCGGTCAACGATTGACCAAGAACATTGCCTACGCCATCAGGCATCAGGTGTTCCAATGAAGTACATCTTGTACTTGTCGCCAGTTGGTTTCTATTTTTAAAAATTTTTAAGTTTTGAATCTCTTCGATACCAAAGAAAACAGAAATACTGAATTGAAGATTAAAAGCAACCAGGGACGCATCATAAATTTTTTGAGTAGGGTAAAATTTTATTTTTAATAGAGGTAAAATTTTGATGGGTGTAAAATTTTATTTTTTATGGATTTAAAATTTAAAATAATAATTTTTTATATAAAATTTTTTGAAAGCAATGAGGGCAAGTGCCTCCACTTGGCCCGATATGGATCCATCCCTGACAACAACGATAATATCCGGTATGAATTTTACTAATACGCGAAAGCTGGGGAGGTTTAATAATACACAACCTTACTTTTAACTATAGAAAAACTATTTTTAAATGACTCATATGAAAAGAGAGAAAAAGAAAGAGACAAATATAGAGATAGAGATAGAGAGATGGGGAGAGAGGGGGAATAAATAAAATAAAATAAAATACTAATAATGATAATAATAATGGCAATAAGAAAAAGACGAAGAAGGAGAAAGTTAATAATAATAATAATAATAATGCGAATATTATTATTATTAGTAGTAAAAGTGTTAATAATAATAATAATAACTACTAAATCCAACTAAATCCCTAAAAGGTAATATCTATTTATTTACGAGCTTTGGGCCTTTGGCTAATTACAAGAAGGTTTTGTTTGGTTGACATGAATTTTTGCTTAGAAAAGTAATCTTTTTTCCTAAAATTTATATTACCACGTTTGGTTCATTCTTTTTAGTAGTTAGTAGGGGTGAGCATTCAGATAATTTGGGCCGAAATTTCACTGTTCAGGTCCGGCCCGAATTACTCGAAATTTTTTCATCTTACTCAGCCTGAACCTGAACTTTTTTTAACCCGAGCTTACCCAACCTGAATTACTCGAATTACTGAATTACTCGGCCCGAATTACCCGAAATTTTATAACGTAATTCGGGTAATTGGACCGGTCCGAAATTTTTTGGAGTTACCCGACCCCGGCTCAAAAATAATTCGGGTAAAATCCGAATTACCCGAAATTCGAAAATTTGTTACCCGAATTAATTCAGGCCGGGCTGGGTAATCGGGCCGGCCCGAATAATACTCACCCCTAGTAGTTAGGAAAGTTTTTGCTTTCTTAATCTAGCAAAAATAGTAGCATTTTACTTTGATTCTAAATCCCAGCACCCTTTAGTATTCAGATTATTTTCCTTAAGAATTTAATCTAAAAAATACGTTAGCTAATTTAACAATTCCTTCTCTCTTAACTTTACGACAACTCTTTTATAAAACCCTATCTACTCTTCAAAAAATGTTATTAAATTTAACTTTAATTTAATAATTATTAACAAATATAATTAAAATTCAAATATATAAATTTCAAATAAATTTTGATTTAATAATTACAAATATATAAAATAAATATTAGTTTATAAATAATAAATTATTTATTTTAAAAAAATATTTGTATTAATACTTTATTAATAAATATTATATAAAATATTAAAATAGATTTAAATAAAAATTTATTTTTCAATTTTATTTAATTTAGAATTATTATTAGTAATAAAAATATTTGTTATTATTTTGAAAAAATTAAAATTCACAATAATTATAAAAGTTCAAATAAATAAAATAACTAATTAAAAAACTTTGAAAAAAATGGGAAAAGGAGAAATAAGAGGGAGGGAGGAAAATTTTTAAAATTTTTGAAAATTTTACAAAAAGTCCTATTTTTTAAAATTTTCGTTATCGGCTAGTATTTGACTGATATTTTGAATACCAGCTAATATCGACCGGTACTATCCGAGACAGGTCAGTACCGACCGGTATTTAAACCCGACATAATCCACCCTTTATTTTATACTAGTTTTGGTCTAGTACGTACCGGTATTCATAATATTGTCTTCAACTATTTTTATTGTTCTCCCGTTAGTAAGATTTTGAATATTTTTGCTGAGAAATTTCAATCGTCAATCTTCAGGTTCATATTTTTCTTTATTTAACAATTTCAATTTTTTTTCGGTTTGTAGGGATATAATTGAAAACACGAGTCACAATTAAGTTACATTCCATGAAATATTGTTGCATATCAAACACTATAAAAAGAATTCACCCAACTTTTCTATTAGAATTCTTATAAGTATCAAAACATATGAATATCTTTACTTTCCATATATTTATTTTCCGATGAAACATATTCTAAATTCACTTTACTTTCTCGTCAACCAAACGAGGCCGAAGCATTATAAGAATCTCTTTATGAAAGATCATTTATCTAAAACCTAGTCCTTTAAAGTTTGAGTCATGTCTTCGGTAAGTTCCAACATCATCATATCATTCTTGATCACCTCCTTCTAATTTTTCTTAGGCCTCCCTTGTTTTCTCTTACAGTCTTTAAGTACAATATTCTCATTGAAGCATCTAGATATCTTCTCTTAATATATCCAAACCACCTAAATTTTATCTCTCTTAATTTGTCAATAACATTAGCTCTTTGAATTGAAGATTAAAAGAAAAGATCAATCTTTGTCTTTTTTCTTTCATATCTTTCAGCTTAGGAATGCTATTTTCTTTTTTAGTGCCAAAATAGTACTTAAATTCTTTTGAATTAAGAGTATAAAAATACACTTAAAGAGAATAATTAACAAAGATAAAATATTTCTATGAATTTTGCAACGTTTTCAAAACCGAACCAATTTGATTAGTTTAATCGTAAAAATCTTAAACTGGTCAACTTTTTTTGTTCAATTTTTAACTTTCTGGTTCGATTTTGTTTAATAATGTTTGTTTTTAAAAATAATCAATTTATTAATTAACTAATCATTTTATGTAAGTCGATAAGTTTTTATAAATTAAAATAAACCAATCTCTTTTTAATTAAACATTAAACATTTCGCTGGTAATTTCTTCAATTATTTTTTAAATTCTTTAATTTTATTTAATCTTTAATCATCTTTATAATGGTCTAATACTGGTTAAACCTTAAACATTTTATTTTACCAGTTTAACTTTCGGTTTAATTTTTTAAAAATTAGAATGTTGAACCCCAAAGAAAAACGTTTTTATCAAATTGAAACAACTATTAATCCATATTTCTTAAATCATTTTTGTAGGTAAGCAATAAAAAAGCAAATATTTATATGAACCCATAATTATGTGGTATTTGATTAATTTATTGGTTAATTTTAAAAAATGTACAAGTTAAGAGATTATAGCATTTAATTTTAAAATTTTCATTTAAAACTACATATAGAAAATAATTATTGATCTGTTGACATTTTGATTGAAGATTGGTCCAAATTTTGATTAATTAAAGACTTAGTGGAGATAATTAGTGATCAATTAGACATTTTGACTGAAGATTTGTCTAAATCTTGATTAATTCAAGGCTGAGTTGGGTGGAAAAGATGAGTTAAAAATTGAGATTAATTGGATATAGGATTTGACCTAATTTCATTATATAGATAAAGAAATTTGGGAAGGGTCCAAATTAACCACATGTTAAAAATTGGTCAACTTTATTACATCAATTGAGCCGACGTGATCTATGTCGGCGTTCAGAGATTTTCTTTTTATCCAAACAGACACCGCCTCTGCCAAGTGGAAGGTGGTTCTAGTCATTTTTCTGTGTTCATACGTGCACGTTTCTTGCACGCTCCTGGCAGGTTTTGACCTTTTTCCGTCTTTAACCGTTCTCAAGTGGATATGAGTATATGACACTAGAAAACATAAATTAATGACAAAAAATGGGATATTTATAATTTTTTATTTTGACAACGCAGAATTTTGTTTAGAAAATATTATATATTGCAAGCTAACAGCTTGCTTTGCTTCTTGTGGAAGAAGCCGCTGAAACCGACTTTGTCAAGGCTGGCTAAGGTTTACTTGAAGATCAAACTCTTCTTTTGGCCTATAAAAGTGTCTTTTTGAGGCAACCTGAGAAGGTTTTCTTCAATGTTTCTGAATCATTCTCGCAAGGGAAAAGGAGGGAGTCGTTGATTTGCATGTGTTTTCTAAAGGTGGCGAATCAGGAAGAGAATACAAAAGGTGTTGGTAATCCGCAGAGAGATGGTGTTGACATTGAAGAATGGATTTACAGGCCATTGATGCGGGAATTACCAACTTCAGAGAACCAGAGAAGACCATCTTTGCTTTCTGGGGTGAGTAGGGAGAGAGAGATGGTGGCTATGGTGTCTGCTCTGAGGCAGGTGGTGGCCGGAGATATACCAGTGAACACAGATTCTTTGCCTTCATCACATGAAGGTTCAGTATCAGTGCTTATTGATGATTCCAAGAGAGGAAGAGAAGAAGAACAGTTTGGTCCAGTGGATAAAAGGCCTCGTAGAGCATTAGGTGATCATTTAGGCTCATCTTCTGGTGCTGAAAGAGGTGAAGTGTTTTTTATTTTTCCCTTCTCTTCTCTACTGCTTCGTTTCTTGCATCAATGGAACAGTTTTGCAGAGACATGTCTTTATCTGCTAAAAGATAAGATGTTCAGGAGAGGTTGATAGGTCTCTATCTTTTGAATCCTCTAGAGCTTCAAAGTTTAATTGGTCGACATATTCAATAATTCTCTACAATCCTCCTTATACAGACACTCTCTAAACTTGTCGTTTATTGTACTTTAATTCTAATAAATGAGAAAAAAATTGTTAATACAGCATGTGCTTAGTTGAGTTCATCATTTTTTCTGCTAGTGCTAGTGCTATATGTAATCGAAATTAGCTTTATTCATCACCTTCTTTTTCCAGCAGTGACAGATCAGAGTTCAAGCAGAAGCAGCACAGTAAATGCAACATCACAAATGGCGTTTACTCCCATATATGAGCACAATGAAACTTACAGAGAAATGCCAAGAAGGAGATATAGAGGAGTGAGACAAAGGCCATGGGGCAAATGGGCAGCTGAGATAAGAGACCCTTTCAAAGCTGCTAGAGTTTGGTTAGGCACTTTTGAAACAGCAGAAGCTGCAGCTAGAGCTTATGATGAAGCTGCTCTCAGATTCAGAGGCAACAAAGCCAAGCTCAACTTCCCTGAAAATGTCTGCCTCAGACCATCTACGTCCAACACAACAACAACCCAGTTCACCATTTCTGATTCTGCAAATACCCTCTTCTCTCCTCCGACATCAAATGAGCCAATAGTTCACTCTCAAACCCTTCACCATTCTCAGAACCCTGATATTGCTAGAGATTATGTGAACAACCCTAAACTTGTTTTGGGTGTTGGCGGTTATCAAAGACAACCGATGAGTTTTTATGAGCAAATGGTGTTGTCTTCTTCAATGACATCTCCTTTCCAGGCTTCTCCTACATTTGCTGCTTCTATTTCTTCATCTTCTTCTTCACAACCAGCTTCTTTTCCCCTGCTTTTTCCAACTCAGCCGCCTGGTGACTTCAGACCTTCCAGTTCTCAGAGTGTTGATCCAGATTTTTCGGTGTTTTACTGGTCGGATTCCAGCCCTCATACCTCTTCAGGATAATTGTTGATTTTTACTAGTAAGTCCCAACCCATATAGAAGTTAAATCGATGCGTTGCGCTTCTAGAATCCATTATCTATTAATATTAAAGGAAATGAAGAAAAAAAAAGAGAGACAAAGATTGATAAATAAATTAAATAAAAAAGGAGCTTGCTTTATTTAATGGTTAAGATTTTAATTAATTAAAATAATATTACTTTGTTAATTATATTTAAAATGATATTATTTTAACTTAATCCCGATAATTTTTTTTTAAAAAAGATAATATAATTTTCAATTTAAGAAACAAAAAATTTCTCAAAAAGACGTCTTATTTGATAGCTCAAAGAAATTCGGTATATACTCTTAAGTGTCGAATTGGTGATAAAAACTCGAACAAACTTGGGTTGCAATTGCAAGCCCAACTGAATTTCGAATTGGTTTCAATTCGTATTAATAACAGGTTCAACACAATCCGATCTAACTTGACATCTCTTCCGTTGATCGCAAACAACATTAATTTGAGAATTTTTTAAGGATAATATCGTTTTAATCTTAAATTTAAGAAATAACCAATTTCAAAGCGACCTCGTTTTAAATTTCTCAAATAAACTTTATCCCCCATTTTGAAGGATTCAAATTAATGATAATTACGCCCGACTAAATTTGAACCCGAACTTAGTTCGGTACTTTTAGAAGGCCAGGTCGGCCAATGACAGACCCAACCTAACTCGATCAAACTTGGCCCCTACCTAACTATCCCTCATTAAAGACTTTGAGAGAAAAGATAGTTGTGTTGCCAACACGCCGGTGCGCCGGTGTCAGTGTTTGACTTGCATGTAGGATGGGGATGTACAGATCAATGGGAATCATTCCTGACCTAAAGGAGTTTAGTTAGTTAGTCGGTAGGTCATGGTGTTTCTTTCAGATCAGATATTTTAACCAACACATTTAAAGACTGCTTTAAGGTTTATGAGATGGACAAGTGGTGGGGTTTGAGAGGGGAATTAACATATACTATAATATCACAATTCTTACAATTTAAAACTTTATATTCCCATATCTCTTCCAGCAATCCTTTTTGTCAACCCAACTAGTCATTTTGCTTATAAGGGTCTAACCTCGAGTTGGACTCCGTCAACTTGGGATTGATCGATTGACTTCGAATAGGTGCAGAGCAGCAGCTCGAGCCTAGTCTGAGAATCACACTATCTGACTTTTAATGTATAAGAATTCCCTTATCACAAAGTCTTACATGATATTTTAGTTCATGTTAGAGACTTTAGTTTCGGTTATCCATTGATGATTTCACCTCAAATGAAACTACTTTTCCTCTTCTTCTTTTTTAATCACCCAATTATTTCTTTATCGTCCCACATTGGCCTCCACATTCAGTACATGGAAATGGCCAAAGTTCTATGGGGCTCTCTAAGTTGTTGACAGGTACCAGGGAGCTTCTCCAGCGGGCCTGGGAGGTTCAGGTGAGCCATGTGCATCGTGAAGGAAACCAGTGTACAGACCGTTTAGCAGCGCTTGCGACCCAGTTCAGCCTAGGAGTTCATTACCTTATGCAGCCCTCACCTCCGTTAGAGGACCTCATCACGAGGGACCAGACAGGCGCCTTGTACTGCCGGACTATGCGATAGTTTAGCTTCGCATTTTTTTCCATTGTAATAAAAAAAAAATTAACTGATTAATCTGATTCGATTATAAAAGTTTTAAAACGATTAATTTTTTGATTCGATTTTTTATTTTTCAGTTCAATTTATTTTAATGACTTTTATTATTAAAAACTAATAAATTGATTTCATAAACTAATCAATTTTTATAAATCAAAATAGATCAATTAATTTTCATGAAACAGATTCCTTTTTTAATTAAATTTTAAATTCACTAAGATGACAGTCTCTTTTTTAATTAAACTTTAAATTTGTTGACATGACAATTTTCTTTAATCATTAGTTAATAAATTAAAGAGTGTGTAGGTCTAAATAATATCTTTTTTTTAATGAGCAATGGTTCATTTCTCAAATTTGAATCTAACACAAATTTTAATTAATTTAAGGTTTAATTGCAAAAAAATTCAAACTTTCGTCAATTTTTCAATTATAGCTCGAACTTTAAAAAGTAGCAATAAAATGCCTAAATTTTTAAAAAAATTTCAATTTAGGCTCAAACTTAAAAAGGTGACAATAAAATACTTAAACTTTCAATTTTTTCCAATTCTAGCTCGACGTTATTTGTTGTTCTTGTAACACTCCACTGTCATAAAGCATATACCCGAACATCCAGAAGATATTTAAGAACATATCTTATGAGAATGACATGTTAGAGTAAACACATCAGCTTATCATGGCATCATAAAGAACATTGCCATTTTAAGTTCCAACTCATCTCATTTCATTAATAAAACATAATTTACATTGTCATTACATCACACACCAACCATATATTTACAATATAAAAATTATTTGTGTTCACACCGTTTATACAAAATATTCTACATGAATGAAAAACTATGCAAAAACATTCAATCTAAATTATTTAGATGATAGCTGACCAGACCTTTGAGTCATTTCTTGTTTCCAAAATGAACAACACTAGACTTCATCCAGATTTCTTTAGAAGCTAAGTCTCCTCTCAGTATCTGCAGAATCAACGTTGCAATTTTGATAAGTTTTGCGAACTCAGTGAGTGAATCATCATCGATGTGCTCACTCAAGCAAAAATATAAACATCTAAAATATTTAAACACAATTCAATCAGTATAACACCTCATCCAAATTCAAATCCTACATATATCACATTACTCATCATCTTTCAATAAACACCTTATGAATACATAAACTTTATATGGTCATTTAAAAAATCCAAACATTTATCTCAATTCTTCATATCTTCAATATGTACACAATAATCACACATCATTATAACAACACACTTCAACATTTATTTGTAATCAATATCATGAACACATGTAAAAATATAGATGCAAATGCACATGAGACTTACTTTCATCTTTACTTTGTTTTGATCGAGCGTCTATTTAACTATCTCGTATCTGTTGTTGATACTGGTCTCATTTCAAATACAGTTCAGTACCCATTGTGGATATTAGACTCATTAATCATTGAGTCTGCGGCTCTTTGTGTACATTCTGAGCTTTAAGCTCTTTTCACATTGGTCACTCTGATCACAACTCTTTATCTGATCATGAATATTCATATGATGGAGTACAGCATTTCACATAATATGCTATCAGTCACTTTTATTCAATATACATAGTCAGTTATCACAATCATCGAATCTAAGTCCAGCATTCAACATTTAGTTAAGTATACATTTTCCCAATTCATATACAATTAGTAAATGCTTCCAATATATTCCCGAATATCAAGCTCCTCAGAAAATTGATGGTCCAAAATTATCACAATCATATCAGTAATAGTTCAATATCTAACAATTGATTAAAAACAATTCAATTATAACGAGTAAACATCTAGGTTAACTCATAGTAAGCTCTAAATAGCTATTGCCTCGACGAGCCGGCATTATTTGGATGATGTCGATCAATTTGTGCTTCTAAATCATGCAACACACACATATGTACACATTACTAACTTGTTTACTCAAATAAATACTCAATCATACACATATAAATATATGTGTTATGTTTAATGCATGCTAAATTGATTATCCTGAGTATGTAACCTTATTCACAAATCTTGCTCATTCATTCATCATAACTTGTATATAACTAGTTTGCGATTAGGTTATGCTTTAGGCACGTTTGATTACCCTAAATTTATCAATCATACATTCATCAATTCTTTCCAAGCATTAAATATTCACACAATTTCTCAATTCTCATTCAATGATACCTAATTCATTTTTTATATCCTTTGAATCACATTTGCATTCACATGAACATCTTTATATCATTAACAACTCATATTTCTCAAATTCATAGACATTGATATCAATCATTTCATTCCTTAATTTATAATCTCAATTAACGACTTAAACTTATCAAACACTTAATCAAGCAACTTTCTAGGTTCATTTCAAGCTCCAATTAAGTCAAATTACATCATTATAAAGTATCTTAGCCTTATATCATCCAAAATTACCTAAAAACACCCTTTTATCCTTCCACAGTACTTCCCACGGAATCCCATGATCGTGGGATGAGTGAACCGATAACCTTCATTTTGCTTCTAATTTTTACTCCTTCATGCTCCTTCCATATTTCCTTCACCAAAGTCCATCAATTTCACTTCAATTCTATCTTATTCAAGCTTCAATCCCTTATTCATGTCCAAATCTAATTCAAAAATGATTCAATAGGTAACTCACAAATCATGCTCTTCCATGTATTAAAACCAAAACAGAATATGTCATTCATTTTATCATTCATGTAGTCCTAGTTCTTTCCTATTTAAGATCACTATATTAGCACCTTTCTTTAGCATCAATTCACCCTCCTTGTACTTCAAATTTCAATTTAATTTGTTCATATAAACAACCTATGGCATATAGTTCATACATAAAAAACGCAATATAACATAACCAAGTTCTTCCATCAATTTCCAGCACAACCTCATCATCAACATAATATGCAATCTATCCCTAATTCAAACAACATAAACTTTCTACTATCATAAGCCACAAAGAACAATCTTTTACTTACTTATTTATCTCCAATTTCAGCTCAATTCATCAGGTCAACTTTTCCTTATATGCATGCAAGTTTCATCACATGTTAAAGGTAACAATAGGATGATTTTCAGCTAGGATAAGAGACAACAATAATATGATTCTTTAACTATCTTATGAAGGGTAAAAGTTTGGATTGTTGATGTAGCAATTGGACATAAACATGGCAAAAAATATGGATGTAAAGGTTGAGAGGATTTCGGTGGTGTGTGAGAAGAAAGATGAAAAATGAACATAGCTGGGATTACTCCTACAGGAGCTTAACACCTAAGGTGCTAGGTGTTACCAACTTATATATGTCCATAGGCATATTCTCCATTTATCAAGTATATATACTGCCATATGTCACTTAATTACTTAGTCCATTTGTCACATAACCATTGCTGCCATTTGTCAATTAATAGCTTAAGCTAAATGTCACTCATTCATCTATGTCAAATGTCACTTATTCATAGGCTTAATCATCCTAATTTCAATGTATCCATTTGTCTTACCATTTGGCATTTTTCCTAAACCAAATGTATATTTTAATTCATCAATTTTCTAATTGTACCAAGTTAATTCCAAATTTACTACTTATAATCAATCAAACCAAAATGCAAGGCATAACTAATACACAATTCACATTATGATTATGATCATTTTAACCTTTTTATACCCCAGAATAAATCAATTGAGTGCATATACGTTCTTTGCAATGTGTACTAAATCATAAATCATTTATGTATGCTATTGATATGCATGTGAATGAAATGCAATTCCTGAATTTTCAATATTATAGGTTTTATGCAATAATCTAGGGTTTTAATCCCTCAATTTGAAATAAAACCCGGCTATTACAATTCTCCCTCCCTTAAGGAATTTCGTTCTCGAAATTTTTACCTGATCGATCAAACAGATAGGCGTACTGTTTTCTCATATTCTTTTTAGTCTCCCATATAGCTTCTTCTCTCGAATGATTCCTCCAAAAGACTTTAACCAATAAGATCACTCGGTTTCTCAAATGTTTAGTCTGATAACCCACTATCTTAACCGGTTCCTCCACATAACTCAAATTACTTGCAATTTCAACCTCCTGTGTTGGTAACACATGTGTCGGATCTGATCGATACCTCTTAAGCATATTGACATGAAACACATTATGAATCCGAGTCATCTCAGTTGGTAATGCTAACCTGTATGTCAATGGTCCAACACTTTATGTAACACCTCACTCTCGTAAGAGACATACCTGACATCCCGGTGATATCCGAGTACGTACCCCACAAGGGTGACATGTTAGAATAGTCATTCAGTCAAAACTCATTTCAATACTCTTTTTTTTAAACAATATACCCATATGCGAAAATCAATAATCAAATCAGTCCTACTTTATTTTTAAACATTTCGATTCACAAGTGTGACAATCATTTTACAAATCATCATAATTCAACAGCCACTTGGGCACATTTCAAATGCAAAACACTTGTAATCATAATGTCATTTCATTACCAAATCATTTACAAACTCATTGTACACTATTTGCGGAATTATAGTTCAAAACAAAAATCACTGAAGACATATGCAGGTGCAAACTGATCCTGACCTTTAGTCCATATCTGATTTTAGTAGCTATACTCCAATTAGCTTAACTGAATATCTCCTCTGAACCTGAAAAATATTACAAATTTTGGGTGAGTTTTTGCAAACTCAATGAGTGACCATCCTCAATTGTTCACCCAATTCATACCACATATCAAGTCATATAAGCACATATTTTCACATTTTCTTATTTTCATATAGCATCACAAATCAATATTTCACATATCCATACTTATTGAGTCATATGGCCACATTACAATCCAATCAGTCATTCATTCAATCAATTACACTTATTAAGTGTATATGCAATGCACATGTGACTCACTTTCAATTATTTTGTTATTGTGACTGAGTGCCTTAACTGTTCCGTATCTATTGTGGATACCAGGCTCGTTGATAACTGTCCTGTATTCATTGTGGATACTAAGCTCATTGATAACTATCCCTTACCCGTTGCGGATACAAGGCTCATTGTACATATCGAGCCTTTGGCTCTTACCACATTCTGGAGCTTTAAGCTCATATTTGGTGGCTACTTAAGTCAACAACTATCATTATCTGATCATGCATTCGTGTATGAAATGCATCACATTCATATTCAATTAATTATGATTTTAATCATTCCCATGCTCAATCTCATTCCTATTCAATCACATTTACAGTCTCGTTCACAATCCCAATCACGTATATCATCGGACCTTAGTCTAACATTCAATAAACATGTTGAGAAATAATTATTTCACCAAATTCACATTCAAGGAACACTTATATTATTCGACATTCATCAATCAGTACCTCGAACCTTCATGTCCGAAATCAGTACAAACAATTCATATTCAAAACATAATATATAACAGACAAATATTAAGTAAGACCATCTAGATTACTCACAGTACGCTCCAGATAATTATTACCTCGATGTTCCAGCAATATCTGGATGTTGTCGCTCAATGTGTTCCTCTATACAATGCAATACATACACATATCACTATTTTGCACAATTATGAATTCATTTAAGCACATTCATGTATACTGAATACGTACAATACATGTTCATGACAATTTCGCGTTCCATATCATTATTCTTGTCACAAAACTCTTTCCTATAACAATACTCAAATGATCAATTCAGATTTGTTTAACCACCAATTTTCGGGTCTTCTTTGCTTAATTATTCTTATCAGGAAAGTGAAGTAATTTGATAACACTTCCTTCGAAAAACTTGTTTTCCCATGTCTTAGGTTTCTATTGATACTAAGATCACTCAATTTGATTCAGTATTCCAAAAGCTATACTCAATTTACTTTGGACTGTTCTTTGAACTATAACTGTACCTTGTATTCAACTTCAAGTCAGATTTTGTAATTCTTAGTGACAGAATTGAAATTCAATCTCTTTAGAAAATTTATAGCCATATGTCTCTAGTTTAATTTAAATCAAGAATCATTTCATTTTTAATTTTACAGATTAAGATATATTCAAAATACCAAAGCATACTCAGTGAAATCATTCCAGTTAACAATATTCTAGCACTCCTCATCATATTCATCCTACATTTATCACACAATCTTTTCTGAATGAATTCAGATGATCATAAATTTTGTTGGAGATGAAGAAAAATGTGTTATAAGTCTATTGGTTCAAGTCTCGTGTCATTTGGATGTCGGGTGAAGAAGTTATAACAAAAATATTGAAGTATGTTCAGAAACAACCTTCCTTCGGAAAGCATGTCTGCACGATCGTGCTTCTCCAAGTTCGTCAGCAAAGTCACGATCGTGCTTTCCCAACTTCCTCAGCAATGTCATGATTATGCAGATGCACGATCGTGCATCCACCTTCTTCTTCACTGAACTGCAATTCTTCTTCTCTCATTCCTTTTTTTTTTTAGATTTCTCACTTTTACGCTTTACAACTAACACCTAACTCATCTTTTCTACTCCCCTTTCAGTTCAACATAACACTAATAAATCAAAATCTAATATTCATATCCAATTCAAAAACTGACATATTCATGCATGTTTCCATTTTTCTACACTTTTCTATCTTTCATCTGATGCATTTCTTTTCACTTTCATCTACACTTTCACTGCATTTAACTCCTTTCTATATTAAGATCTCACCAAATCCTCATTCCTTATTATCAAACTCAATTTAGTTCATTTATATAAACACTCTACAAATTCATGCATATCAACAGTGAAACCAACATATAAGTATTTCTCTAAAACAAAACAGAGTATCTATATTTATCCATTCTCATGAATTTCTGCATCATTTCATTTTACTCCAATTGTCACAAGTATTTTAGTCTAATTCATGCATTATCGAAATACCATTTACAATATCACAAAGCTTAAAACTCAACTTACTTGAGTTAGCTAAATTCCTAGCAATTCAGATTTTGGTGAATGGATGAACACAGAGATTTTAACAGAAATCAAAATCTCTCTCTATGAACTGCAATTCTTACTTAATGTAAGATTCAACAACCAATTTCACAACAGAAACAACTTGGTGTTTTTGGTGTGGATGAAGAACAACTCAAGTGAAGAACACACAAGCTGTAGAAATTTCCTTTCTAAACACGTAACTACGTGTATTACAAACTCACTGCCACATTTCACCATGCTTGTAAATCATTTGTCAATATCTAATCAGTCTATGTGTCAGACTAGAATTGGTCCATATTTCAACAATTTTCCTTGTCTAAAAATACTCCAAATTTATAAAAATATTCGAAATATACCAAAATTGTCAAATCAATGTTAATACAACCCAATTTAAATTTTCAAGACAATAAAATCCATAATCCCATTTATAGTTCAATTTTACCTGGAAAATGTCATGAATACATGTACAATCATATTAATGTGCAAAAAATCAATATTATCGTGTATGTGTATGCCATATTTTGCATAAGCATGAATTGTACTTTCTAATTTCTCAATAATTTCTCATATTCAGTATTCAAGTCTTATCATGTGCACCGAGATGTTACACTTTATCTCCTATTTGGTACTACATATCTCTCCCATGCTGATCTTCATAACTGTTTTGTCTATCTTGGGTCACTTTAATTCTATCACGGATCAATTTCACCTTATCAATAATGTCTTGAATCATTTCTGGGCCTTCAACAATCCTTAGGCCCTTTTCATCCCAATACAAAGGCGTTCGATATTTCCTACCATACAATACCTCATATGAAACCATACCAATACTATTATGATAATGATTGTTGTATGCAAATTCTATAAGAGCTACATATTGTTCTCATGCTCCTTGGAACTCTAATACACAAGCTTTGAGTATATCATCAACAGTTTTAATTGTCCTCTCACTCTGTTCGTCCGTCTAAGGATGAAATGTTGTACTAAAGTTCAACCTTATGCCTATTGTTGTCTGTAAACTATCCAAAAATCTAAAAGTAAATCTAGGATCTCGATCAGGCACAATAGATAATAAGACTCCATGTAACCTTATTATTTCATTAACATACCTCTAGGTTAACTGATCCAGTGTATTATTTTCTCTCATAGGTAAGAAATGGGCTGATTTTGTCAATCTGTCAACAATAACCTATTTGAACAGGATGTTGAATGACAATTCAATAAGAAAATAAAAATCTTCTACTCAGATGGTGGAGGAGAATTTGTTAACTCTAGATTATCATCACATTTTCTTATGACAGGAATTATTCATCAAATTTCATGCCCCTACACTCCAAAGTAAACAGGTATAGTTGAGAGAAGGCACAAAATTATACGCAAAATCGGTATGACAATGTTGTTCCATAGTCATGCACCTCTTTTTTTATAGGTAGAATCCTTTACGACAATAATTTTTCTTTTTAATCGGTTACCATCTTCATCTCTTTAGTTTGACACTCCATATTTCATGTTACATAGAACTCATCCTAACTACACATCACTTCGAGTTTTTGGTTCTAAATGTTTTCCATATATATGGGATACAAGAAACCATAAATTTGACCTTAAAACTGTCTTCTGTGTTTTAGTAGGATACAATTGCTTCCATCCAGCTAATCACAAAATGTTCATTTCTCATTATATTGTGTTTGACGAGAATATTTATCCTTTTAAGTCTTCATCTCTTTCCACTTCTAAATCACACGCTCTTAATATATTTGATTGTTGGTTGCCTTCTTCTAACAATCTTCTTGCTTCATGTAGTCATTCACAAATGTCTGCATCGATTTCCATTCCATTACCATCTGTTGATAATCATGGCTCAAAATCAATACCAAATTCACCACATGATGCACCTGAGCTCGATGATGTTAAGACTGTCTTTAATCATCAGAGTTCTGAAATTCCGAATCTACCTACACTACTGACTGACTTATGTTCTGAACACTTGCCTGCACCTGAGTCCCTTCCTTCTATAAATACAACATCACCTCATGAAGCATCAGTTACTCATCCCATGATAACCAGGTCCAAACTAGGAGTTGTTAAGACAAATCCTAAATATGCCTTGACAGTAACTTCGTCTGCTATAATACCTCGTGAATCGAAAAATATTAAATCAACCTTATCGCATCCTAGGTGGAAAGCTATTATGCTTGATGAACTTGTTGCACTACATCAAAATGAAACATGACAATTAGTTCCACACACTTTAGGTATGTATGTAATCGAATCCAAATGAATTTTAAGACCAAGCTACGACTTGAGGGTAAATTAGATTGTCTCAAAGCACATTTAGTCGCCAAAGGATATCATCAAATTAATGGTATTGACTACACAAAGACGTTCTCTCCTATAATCAAACCAAGTACAATTTGACTTATCTTAACTATTGCTCTTGTGAGACACTGGCCCATTCATCAACTAGATGTTAAAAATGCTTTTTTAAATGGCAACATCGTTGAAGATTATATATATATATATATATATATATATGGAACAACTGCCAGGTATGATTGATCCACAGAAACCTATGCATGTATGCAAGCTCTAGCGTGTTTTGTATGGACTTAAACAAGCACCACATGCTTGGTTTGATAGACTCAGTGAATTTCTTATATCATATGGTTTCTTTTGTACTTTGGTTGATCGTTCTCTTTTTATTTTTCATTTTGATCAAGGTTCACTTGTTTTACTTCTTTACGTTGATGACATGATTCTTACAGAGTCATCAACAGAGCTTGTTTCCTCTTTTATTCAAATTCTAAGTTGTGAGTTCTTTATGAAAGATTTAGGTCCGGTGCATCACTTTCTTGGTGTTGAGATTTCTAGCACAGCAAATGAGCTACATCTATCCCAGTCCCACTATGCACTTACCATTCTTGAACGATCCAATATACTTCATTACAAGCCCATACCTATGCCTTTAGAGGTTAAATTCAAACCTACTATAGATACTACTCTTACTACTGTTTCTAGTCACTTTCGAGGAATTGTTGGTGCTCTCCAATATCTCACACTGATGCGTCTATATCTATCCTATAGTGTCAACTATGTTTCACAATTCATGCATGCTCCTACAGTTGCTCATTTGGAATTGGTTCAACGAGTCCTTCGATACTTGAAAGGAACACTTTACATTGGTTTACACCTCACTTCCAATACAACTCTTGAATTATCTGCTCACTTCCAATCAAACTTGAGATTACCAAGGTATCTAGTGTGAAAATTACAGTGTTTTGATGCTACTTATGAATCATCCTAAAATAATTTAGTCGATAGTAATTGGCTACAGTATGAACCATATGTAGATAGTTGAGTAAGTCAATATAGGATTCGTCACTCTAAAGTAATTAGAGAGAATATTATACTATTTTTGATTAGTAATGATTTATGGAATTCTCTGGCCAAAGTGAATTGATATTTGAAAAGGAGTTTCCTTTTCAAATTTCAATTATAAATCAATTACTAATTAGCAAGAACGAATATGATTGAAAGATAAGAGTAGACATTGTATCCATACTCTATCCAATTAGAATATTGAATGACGAAAGGATTAAATTATACATTATAGTCATACATGGACAGGTTAAGTCAATCACTTCGACGCTCCTTATATTTGGGTAATCATGACATGTTGCTAGACGTCGATCATGATTTATAATTATGAATTATTTAATTAGAGAATTAAAGATAAATTAAAAGTAGTTTTAATTTATGTAATTCTAATTGTGAATTATAATTATAATTTATAATCATTTCTAATTTATTAGGAACCTAATGGGTTATACATCAAAGAGCAATTTGTGAAAGAAAAATCAATTTAATTAAGTTAGACTTAATTATAAAATTTGAGAAACTTTGGGGATCAAATATGAGATATTTGATTTTATTAAATTAAATTAATTTTAATTAGAATTTGATTTTAATTATAATTAAAGAGATTTAATTTTAATAAAAGACTCTTATGATTTTTTTATTTAAAGGGAAGAGCTTTTTGGAAGCTAACACTTTTTGTCTTCTTCTTCTCAAATCAGTTTGAGAATTGCTCTGTGGATACCATCAGAAGCTGGACACTTGAACAGCTAGTGATTGATCAATCGGAAAAAGTTTCAAGGACTTTTCAACAAAAAAGCTAACAAGGTATGATTTCTAAATTGTTTTATATTTTATTCAAGTTTATTCAATTATTGGAATACGGTCAGAATCTGTAAAATTTTGTTTTTCTGCTGCGCCCGTGATTCGATCACGGTTGGATTCCAATAGTGGTATCAGAGCCTCCTTTAATTGTTTCACTTGGATTCATTGCTTGATTATTGTTGATTTTGATATGTTTTACTTCGGTTTTTTTCTTTTTCCAAAGTTATTTCTACAACTATTATTAGTTTTGATTGTTCTGAAAATCACATATGTTTTTTCTGTGTTTAAACATGCGTTTATCTAGAAATTTTTTCCACTCTCTTATGTTTTAAGTTCTTCCAAAACTAAAACCTGAAGACAATGTATATGTGCTTGAATTTAATCCTTTATTTATTTCTGAAAATTGTTTCCACAAACGTATGTGTTTTTCTAGGTTTGTGCGTGTTCTATTTCTGGAGTCTAAAACCAATTGTTCAACAAAAGCATATATATGCGTTCTTGTATATTTGTTTATGTCTACGTATGTTTCCTGCTCCTCTATTTGTCTTATCTGTGTTTAATGGTTTTAAAAATTTCACAAACAAATGTTTTTTAAAAATAAACATTTGCGAAATGTCTCACCAGCGGCGTTTTGTCGCTGGTGATTATGGGTCGGTGACACCACTAATTTGGCATTACCACCGTGCAAAAACGATGGGTGAAAACTCACCCATGGATGCAAGGCAGCGCAGAGGACAACGGTGAGTTCACCGGTGTGGATGGTTATCAGAGCCGACAATTGTAGTCCAAGCAAGGTGCTTTGCATGAGTGACACGGAGCACTACCCGACGGTTGGGTAAACGTGGAAACATGAGGGATCGTGGGACGATTCTGAATCGTTGGAGGCAAAAAAAATGGGGACAATTTTCGTGGAGAAGACGATGGGCGTGTGTCCCAAGGTCGCCTCCAGCGGACGTGCCAGTCAACTTCCTTTTGACCGCAGGGCGCGTGCAGTGCACACTCCCCACTCGTCATCATCTGGCACATGTAGTGCACACGCCGAACACCCTTCCAATCCTCTTTTATTCACAAACACCCTCCCAACCCTCTTTTGACTTGTTTCAAATAGATCATCATTCTTCCCACTACTTCCATCAATTTAAACACTTAACAAATGATCATGTATGTGATGCATATAAATGCAACTCAGATTAGGGATCAGTTGCTACTACCTGCTATGACATGACTGAAATGCATGTAACTTGACACATATGTAGAAAAATTCCCATGTAAGATACTAAATATGGGCTCTGATACCAAAATGTAACACCCCACTCTCTCAAGACACGTACCCGACATCCTGGGTGATATTCGAGTACGTACCCCGTAAGGGTGGCATGCTAGAACAGTCATTCAGTCAAAACTCATTTCAATACTTTTTTTTGAAAACAATATACACATATGCAGAAATGCGGAAATCAATAATCAAATCAGACCCACTTTATTTTTAAACATTTCCATTCACAAATGTGACAATCATTTTACAAATCATCATAATTCAACAACCACTTGGGCCCATTTTTGATACAAAACACTTGTAATCATAATGTCATTTTATTACCAAATCATTTACAAACTCATTGTACAATATTTGCGGAATTATAGTTCAAAACAAAAATCACTGAAGACATATTCAGGTGCAAACTGATCCCGACCTTTAGTCCATATATGATTTCAGTGGCTATACTCCAATTAGCCTAACTAAATATCTCCTCTAAACATGAAAAATATTGCAAATTTTGGGTGAGTTTTTACAAACTCAGTAAGTGACCATCCTCGATGGTTTACCCAATTCATACCACATATCAAGTCATATAAGTATATATTTTCACATTTTCTTATTTGCATATAGTATCATAAATCAGTATTTCACATATCCATACTCATTGAGTCATATGGCCACATTACAATTCAATCAGTCAATCAATCAATCAATTACAATTATTAAGTAAATATGCAATGCATATGTGACCCACTTTCAATTATTTCATTGTTGTGATTGAGTGCCTTAACTATCCCTATCCATTGTGGATACCGGGCTTATTGATAGTTGTCTCGTATCTATTGTGGATACCAGGTTCATTGACAACTGTCCCTTACTTGTTGTAGATACAGGGCTCATTATACATATTGAGCCTTTGGCTCTTAACCACATTTCGGAGCTTTAAGCTCATATTCGGTAGCTACTCAAGTCAACAACTGTCATTATCTGATCACGCATTTGTGTATGAATTGCATCACATTCATATTTAATCATTTATGATTTTAATCATTCCCATTCTCAATCTCATTCCCATTCAATCACATTTACAGTCTCATTCACAATCCCAACCACATATATCATCGGACCTTAGTCCGATATTCAATAAACATGTTGAGAAACAATTATTTCACCAAATTCACATTTAAGGAATACTTATATTATTCCACATTCATCAATCAGTACCTCGGACCTTCATGTCCGGAATCAGTACAAACAATTCATATTCAGAACATAATATATAACAGACAAATATTAAGTGAGACCATTTATGTTACTCACAATACGCTCCAGATAGCTATTGCCTCGATGTCCCGACAATGTCTGGATGTTGTCACTTAATGTGTTCCTCTATACAATGCAATACATACACATATCACTATTTTGTACAATTATGAATTCATTTATGCACATTCATGTTTACAAAATGCATACGATGCATGTTCATGACAATTCTGGGTTCCACATCATTATTCTTGTCACAAAATTCTTTCCTATAACAATACTCAAATGATCAATTCAGATTTGTCTAACAACCAATTTTCGGGTCTACTTTGCATAATTATTCTCATCAGGAAAGTGAAGAAATTTGATAACACTTCCTTCTAGAAACTTGTTCTCCCATGGCTTAGGTTTCTATTGACACCAAGATCACATAATTAGATTCTGTATTCCAAAAGTTATACTCAATTTACTTTAGACTGTTCTTTGAACTATAATTGTACTCTGTATTCAACTTGAAGTCAGATTTTGTAATTCTTAGTGACATAATTGAAATTCTATCTCTTCAGACAATTTGTATCCATATGTTTTTAGTTTAATTTAAATCAAGAATAATTCCATTTTTAAATCTACAGGTTAAGATATAGTCAAAATATCAAAGCATGCTCAGTGAAATCATTCCAGTTAACAATATTCCAGCACTCCTCATCATATTCATCCTACATTTATCACTCAATTTTTTCCGAATGGATTTAGATGATCATAAATTTTTGTGGAGATGAAGAAAAATGTGTTATAAGTCTATTGGTTCAAGTCTCATGTCCTTTGGATGTCGGGTAAAGAAGTTATAACAAAAAGATTTAAGTATGTTTAGAAACAACCTTCCTTCGAAAAGCATGGAAGTCATGATCGTGCTTCTCCAAGTCCGTCAGCAAAGTCACGATCATGCTTCTCAACTTCCTCAGCGATGTCACGATCGTGCATCCTCCTTCTTCTTCATCGAACTGCAATGCTTCTTCTCTCCTTCCTTTTTTTTCCAAATTTCTCACTTTTACGCTTTACAACTAACACATAACTCATCTTTTCTACTTCCCTTTCAGTTCAACATAGCATTAATAAATCAAAATCCAAGATTCATATCCAATTCAAAAACTAACATATTCACGTATGTTTCCATTTTTTGCACTTTTCTATCTTTCATCTGATGCATTTCTTTTCACTTTCATCTATACTTTCACTTCATTTAACTCCTTTCTATATTAAGATCTCACCAAATCCTCATTCCTTATTATCAAACTCAATTTAGTTCATATATATTAACTCTCCACAGATTCATGCATATCAACAGTGAAACCAACATATAAGTATTTCTCCAAAATAAAACAGAGTATCTATATTTATCCATTCTCATGAATTTCTGCATCATTTCATTTTACTCCAATTGTCACAAGTATTTTAGTCTAATTCATGCATTATCGAAATACCATTTACAATATCACAAAGCTTAAAACTCAACTTACTTGAGTTAGCTAAATTCCTAGCAATTCAGATTTTGGTGAATGGATGAACACTGAGATTTTAACAGAAATCAAACTCTCTCTATGAACTGCAATTCTTACTTGATGTAAGATTCAATAACCAATTTCACAACAGAAACAGCTTGGTGTTTTCGGTGTGGATGAAGAACAACTCAAGTGAAGAACACACAAGCTGCATAAATTTCCTTACTAAACACATAACTACGTCTATTACAAACTCACTGCCATATGTCACCATGCATGTAAGCCATTTGCCAATATTTAATCAATCCATGTGTCAGACTAGAATTGGTCATATTTCAACAATTTTCCTAGTCTAAAAATACTCCAAATTTCTAAAATATCCAAAATATACCAAAATTGCCAAATCAATGTTTATACAACCCAATTTAAATTTTCAAGACAATAAAATCCACAATTCCCGTTTATAGCTCAATTTTACCTGAAAAATGTCATGAATGTATGTACAATAATATTAATGTGCAAAAAATCAATATTATCGTGTATGTGTATGCCATATTTTGCGTAAGTATGAATTGTACTTTCTAATTTCTCAATAATTTCTCATATTCAATATTTAAGTCTTATCATGGGTATCAGGATATTACACTTTATCTCCGACTTGGTACTCCATATCTCTTCCATGCTGATCTTCATAACTGTTCTATCTATCTTTGGTCGCTTTAATTCTATTATGGATCAATTTCACCTTATCAACAATGTCTTGAATCATTTCTGGGCCTTTAACAATCCTTAGGCCTTTTTCATCCCAATACAAAGGCGTTCGACACTTCCTACTATACAACGCCTCATATGGAACCATACCAATACTACTGTGATAATAATTGTTGTATGCAAATTCAATAAGAGCTACGTATTGATCCCATACTCCTTGGAACTCTAATACACAAGCTTTGAGCATATCCTCAACAGTTTTAATTGTCCTCTCACTTTGTCCATCTGTCTAAGGATGAAATGTTGTACTAAAGTTCAACCTTGTGCCTATTGTTGTCTGTAAACTATCCCAAAATCTAGAAGTAAATCTAGGATCTCAATCAGACACAATAGATAATGAGACTCTATGTAACCTTATTATTTCATTAACATACCCTTGGCTAACTGATCCAGTGTATTATTTTCTCTCATAGGTAAGAAATGGGTTGATTTCGTCAATCTGTCAACAATAACCTATATGACATCATGTTGCCTCAGAGTCTTCGACAAAGCATAATGAAATCTATAGTAATCCTTTCCCATTTCCATTCCAGAATAGGCAATGATTGTAACTTCCCAACCGGAGCTTGATGCTCTGCCTTAATCTGTTGATAAGTCAAACACTTAGCAGTATACTCCGCCACTTGCTTCTACATCCCTGGCCACTAGAAATGTTGTTTCAGAGTATTGTACATCTTGGTAGTACCAGGATGCATAGAATAAACTGCTAAGTGAGCTTCCTCCAAAATTTCGTTTCTCAGATCATCAACATCAGGTATATATAATCTCTGCTTTAACCACAATACATTATCTCTCAATTCAAACTCAGAACTTGAATTATGTTTCAACTTCTCAATAAGCTTCGTAAATTCTGAATCCTTGCTTTGAGCTTTTCTGATCCTTTCATTTAATACCGATCTAAGCTTCAATGTAGCTATTAATGCTTCATTCTGTCCCAAATTTAGCTCAACATTCAATGTTCTCAGTTGTACTAAATTGGGCAACCTCGATGCCTATATCTGGGCCACACTGTTATTAGATTTCCTACTTAATGCATCGGCCACAACATTAGCTTTACCAAGGTGATATTCAATTGTATTATCATAATATTTAAGTAATTCAATCCTTCACCTTTGTCTCATATTCAACTCCTTCTGACTCAATAAATATTTCAAACTCCTATGATTTGTAAATATTTGAAATGTCTCACTGTATAGATAATGTTTCCAAATTTTCAGAGCAAACACCACCGCAACAATTTCTAAATCATGAACTAGATAATTAAATTCATGAGACCTCAACTGTCTCAATGTATATGCAATGACTCTGCTATACTGTATCAAAACACATCCTAGCCCTTAGTGTGAAGCATCATTATACACTACATATTCTCTAGATCTTGATGGTATAGATAACACCAGTGCTGTAGTCAATCGATGTTTTAACTTCTCAAAAGTCCTTTAGCACTCATCAATCCATCTAAAAGGTACATTCTTCGTTAGATGCCTTGTCAAAGGGGCTAAGATAAATGAAAACTCATAGACAAATCTCCTGTAATATACTGCTAACCAGAGAAAACTTCGATCTCAGACACATTTCTAAGGGCTTCCCACTTTATCACTGCCTCAACTTTCTTTGGGTTTATTTGTATGCCTTGTCAAACACTATTTGACCCAAGAATACTACTTAATCAAGCCAAAATTCACATTTGCTGAACTTGACATACAATTGCTTCTCTCTCAATGTCTATAGGACTAACCTCAAGTGTTCAGAATGTTCCTCTCTACTCCTCGAGTACACTAAAATATCATCTATGAACACAATCACAAAATGGTCTAAGTAAGGCTGGAATACCTTATTTATCAACACCATAAAAGCTGCTAGATCATTTGTTAACCCAAAAGGCATCACTAAAAACTCAAAATGCCCATATCTGATCCTGAATGCACTTTTTGGTACATAACTACTGCTATCTTCAACTGATGATACCCTGATTTCAAATCCAGTTTGGTAAACACCTGAGCTCCCCGTAATTGATCAAGTAAATCATCTATTCTCGGTAATGGATACTTATTCTTTACTGTCACCCGATTCAACTGCCTATAATCGATGTACAATCTCAAAGTCCCATCATTCTTTTTCACAAACAACACTGGAGCTTCCCAAGGTGGCACACTAGGTCTAATAAAACCATTATCCAACAACTCTTATAACTGGGTCTTAAGTTTCTTAAGTTTGATAGGTGTCATCTTATATGGAGGAATCGATATAGGAGCAGTACCTGGAATTAAGTCAATGGTAAACTCCGTCTCCCTTTCTGGGGGTAATCCTGGTAACTCACTGAAAAACACATTCGAAAAATTCCTGACAACAGGAATATCCCATACATTAAGAGTGTATTTTTACATAAAAATTATGTATCTCCATCTTATTTTAATTCAAACGATAATATTAAAGAAATAATTTTAAGATTGCAATTAGTGAATATGAATAGTCATCAAAATTATATAATTTTTATAAATTTTTTTACATAATAATCATTTAATACTTATTTTCTTCGATATAAGAACTATTGCAAATTCAACTAAACTAATCATTGAAGAACTTTGACTAATTTCTTACGGCTTGGACAAGCTTACTAGGATACGAAAGGCAGGCCAAAAGCCAACCCCACAATTAACTAAGAATCAAGCAATTCGGTCATAGCTCAACACATGAGGAGTACACCAACGACGAAACCATATTGACGCTTTACGTGACTTTTCTCGGCAGAAAAATTCGACGACAAATTTCCAATAACATCACCAATCTTGTTCTTATCGCCTCCTTCATCGATTTAGTTACATACCCTTTTAAAGACAACCTGCGATGTAAGGCTGCAACTTAGCTAATTACCAACAATGTCAAGCAACGGTGATGATCTCAAATCCAAACTTCTTGTTCTCTTACTCGGTGTTGGATTGGCAGCTATGATGATCACCATCTACCGCTGTGTAATTCTGGGTCGCGACCGTTACTGGACAGTGACCCTCCCGCCGCCTTCGGGACAAAATGACACCACGCACATGGCGGAAACTCCGAGCAGCGCCGAGATATCGACGGCGCAGTTGATTCCGGCATATAAATACCAGAAAGGAAAGGACTTGATCGGAGACGAAGTGGGCACATGTGCGATATGCTTGTGTGAGTTTGAGGAAGGCGAAGAATTACGTATGTTGCCGGAGTGCTTACACTCGTACCATGTGGCCTGCATCGACATGTGGCTACACTCTCACACTAGTTGTCCTATATGTAGGAATGATGCTATGTCAACTCCACAAAGCTTGGAGCATATAATTGAGTTCGATTCTCAACGACGTGGTTCGGAGACGTACTGAGATGTGGGTATGTTGCAGAATGTTATCGTACATTCGAGGACGATGTGATGAGAAGTTGAGAACAAAAGAACTTGCTAAAATGGCCGTCCTTTTTTGTCTGATCTCCGACAACTTCCATAGCCTTCGAATTTTCAGGTGATAATGACACGTTCTCTTTCTATGTCCAATTTGTTTGAGAAATGGTAGGATTGGTACATATGAGATAGAGACATGTTTGTTGAGACAGCCTTTGAAGTTAGTGGACACAGCATAGGCAAGAGACATAGGTAGAGAGATGAAGTTCGTGTTAAAACTTAAAAGCCAACGAGCCTTGAAAATTGAATCGTTATATTCACTATTGATCGAGTGCAGTGGAGTCTAAAAGATTTGCTTCAAGCTCAAGGGAGTGAAAATTGGATTTACCCTTAATCTTTCTCATGTCTATATATAATTAGGGTTCCCAATCTCTTATTAACATCAAGCTTACGACGAAACAATCTTATTTTATCTAATTGGTTTGAAATTGATTTTTTATTCATTAAACAAAATTATACCGTTTAACTCTAATTAATTCATATTAGATTAAAAATTTTGAGTTAGATTAATTTGACTTTCTTAAACTTGAATTTCACTTAAAATTTTATTAAATTAGACTTAAATTTTGAACAAGAATTGAGTCAAAATACTAATCCTATATATAATATCATATTTGATAAAAAATGTTCATATTCAACTCAAACCAATGGGTTTTTATTTTCTGTAAATCAAAAAATCAATAAATGAAACAAAATATGTACAAAGAGTTTACTTACAAATATCACAGAAGGCACAACTAACTAAAAAAAAAATAGCAACTTGCCGCAAGACATTCCAAGCAATCTTATAGTCAGTCAACAACAGAAACCCAAAGAACACTACCAAATAATACCGAAGCATCTATAATTCAAGTGTGAAGCCTAACTAAAATATTCAGCCCACAAGAAGCAAGCCAAAGAGATACCGAAGTGAAAAGAACAACCTTAGCTCCTGGATGGCCAAGGACAAGTTGCCGCCAAGAAGTGACTGTGCTGAGCCTCCGAGGGTAGGCATGGCAAGGCATGGCCTATCCAATGAGAACTGCACATGCTATGACCTAGAAATGACTGAGGAATTAACCTGCAAAAGTTAGTGAAGAATCAAACTAAAAAATTACCTTCTCTCGGTGTATAGGTTAAGAACCAATGGGTCTAATTTGATTAAATTTTAGACTAAATTCATATTTAATTAAAAATTCTGAGCTCAGAAATTGATTTAAACTTATTTAAAGTGGTCAAATGTAAGTTCTAGGTATGTGTTCCGCATTGTTTGGAAGTATCGTTTGACAGTATTGTGCAACCAAATTGGTTGATTGGAGTTGCATGATGGAATGTGGATCTTTGGTCAATTTGTGGATGCTTCAAAGAGATGGAAACATTCTTGGAGTAATGGCGGGATTACTATAGGCGACATTTGTTGATTTTAGTTTCATCCACCTTAAGAAATGCTTGTAAACATAGGCAAATAGACAAATATTTGTATTAATAGCTAATAAGCAATTGTGATGTAATGACATAGACCCAATTATATATGATCATCCCTTAATGGCCATTGATAATGACAATAATATATAATAATTAAATGAAATTTTATTTTTATTAAAATCGTGATAATTATTAGATAATAACCACCAAAGTATTTTCTTAATAAATTAGATTTACCGATAACATTGGTGTTCCACATTGTTTGAAAGTACCAATTTGACACTAATGCTTAATGAAAAACATGAATATTAGAGGAGCGTTGGCTTTTTATTATGAGAGAATATAGGAATGTGTATTGAAAGGTTAATTAATTTGCTTACAATTTTTGTAAAATAAAAGGGAAAAAAAAAGAAGAAATGAACTTATATACCATTTTATGGGCCATAAGTCTTCACCATAGGACCAATATCGAAGTCCACTTTGGTTTTCTCCTTCAAGACACGAGCCATTTTTGAAAGAGCCCCTCACCTAAAAGTCTTGTGGGGTTGGAGTTGGACTCAAAATTCTTCCTCTGAAACTGAATTAGCAAGTCCAAAAAGCTTAATTTGGTGGTTTAACTAAAAGATAATTACTTTAATGCACACCCTAAAGCTAATTTTTATATAAAAAAGTATTAAATATATTGATTTAATTTTTTATTCAACTCTCATAATTTAAAAATTATCACTTAATTTTATAATATTATTTAATTCGTACAATAATATTTTATAATATATCAAAATTTAATGATACTATTTAATTCTTACATTAATATTATTTAATGCAACCCTAAATATTTTTTATAATATATTCAAATTTAATAATATAATTGACGAAAATCTGCACAATAATTAGTAAATATTAATTATCAAATTTTGAATATTAAAACAAAAAAAGTCTAATAAAAGTCTAATGCGATTAGTCCTAAAAAAAAATTGCAATAATTAATCTATCAAGCTTGTTCGTAACAATGAAGGCCGATTGTTATGAGTTGCTAGACCCACAAATTAGAGCATATCTCTTCAAATGGAAGTTCATAATCATTTTCAACGAAGACATGTGACTTGGCAAGACATTTTCTCTATTTAAAACAAAGACACCGAGCACCAAACCTAAAGAGCAAACCACAAAATCGTGAACTGTCATGTCCGTGAATTAAAGGATAAAACATTCAATATTCTCTTGTAGTTTAATTAATTTTAGATTTTAAATTTTTAAAAGTTTTATTAAAAATAATAAAATATACGTAATATAAATATTATACATAAATTAAATAAATATTATTAACTTTACGGTTCAATTTAACTTTTTAACTCAATTTGAACCTTTAATTAAAGTTGAATTAAAGCCTAATTTAGACCATCTTGTAACTAATAAATATGTATCTTATTGTTGATTTTTTAAGTTTTAGTTAAAATATAAAAAATATCGTATTTGTTAATAGTCGTATACAAATTATCAATTATACATTTAAGTTAAGTTGACTCAACTTATAAAAACCCTTTGGCACAAAAGTTTTAACACGTTAATCGTCGTGAACAAATTCCTTGCTCAGTATCACATACTCACATGTGGCCTATGGGATTTTGCAGTACTTCAGTCAAGTAAAAGAGGAAAATTGGAGGAAAAAAAAAAAACCAGAATACCATCAATGAGACATCAACGCCCTTTAATTGTGATCCCATGTGACTCTCTCTCAAAGAGTGTGACCTGTCAAAACATAAATAGGTAGTGATGGTGCCGACTTTTTTGCCTCGTGTTATGTTTCTGTAGCAATTTTACAGTACAAGACAGGATAGTGAAGTGACATGTTCTTACTAATGTAAGAACTTGAGGTTTTAGCTGGTGTCAGGACAAGGAGTTTGGGGTTTTAAAGAGTAATTATGTACGAGTGTGAAGTTCACTTCATGTGGGTTTATTGTATAAAAATTGATTCAAAATTATATCTCATCATTTGAGGATGTGATTTTCAGGGAAAGAGAGCTTTTTCTTCTTTATTTCTTTAATGGTTTAGGTTTAGGCGTTTAGCAGGAGGGTTCATACTTTGGCCAGATAAAGTGGGCATGCTCTTGTTAAAGCATTTGTTAAAGAAGGTGAGTGACTTGGATGTTTCTCTTTCAGTTTCTGTCAAAAGTTCTTGAATCTGGAATCTTGAGCAGGTTTTTGTGTTACGTGAAGATTGAGACCTATCATCAGCTCTGAAACTTTCTCTTTTTTCTTCTTGGATTCTATTCTGTTCAACACTGGGAAATCGCTTGGCGTCCCATTTAGTTGTAACTTAGTCGGTGGTCTTTTGCATGATCTTAGGAACAAAAGATGAAATCTTTGAGTAGTGTAGGACTTGGTTTGAGTATAGTTTTTGGTTGCCTTCTACTAGCTCTGGTTGCAGAGCTCTACTATCTGCTATGGTGGAAGAGAAGGCTTACCAACAGAGAAATTGGAGAAGATTATAGCAGTCCAGCAAGAGAGTTGTTTTACATGTTCTGTTTAAGGAAGCCATCTTCTTCAATGCACTCTCGAGAGCTATGTTCTTCAGTGAGAATTACTGATACACTTGTAAATCCAGAACAAGAATCTCAACCCCATGTGAGCACTAGCAAAGATTTACTGCTCAAGCCTTTTGGTACTGACGATCAGATGGAGACAGAACTCATGAGGTTGCAGAGTCTGTCAGGTCCTCCAAGGTTTCTCTTCACAATTATTGAAGAAACAAAGGAGGATTTGGAGTCTGAAGATGCCAAATCCAGAGGTGATAATAAGAGTGGTAAAGGGTCTAGGAGCTTGAGTGATTTACTTGTCACGGTAGAGACACCATATCTAACTCCTCTTGCTTCACCACCATTCTTAACTCCTCCTCTTACTCCTATGAGTTGTAGTAGCTATAACCAGCAGGACTTCCATAGCTTTGAAGCTTCTATAGTGACTGATCATCACAAGCTCAGGACATCCCCACCTTCAACATTCAAGTTCTTGCAGGCTGCAGAGGAAAAGCTGTACAGAAGAAAATTGTTGGAAGAAGTTGATAAAGAGGTCCAAGAGAAGGATGGTTATGTCCAAGACTGTAGAAAGAAGGATTCTAATTCACAGGAGGAGGAAGATGGCCCTTTTATCACCATCACTGTAGATAAGTATAAAGAGAGTGAGCTTAGTATCTAATCAAACTATCCAAAACAACTCAGGTACTTCACTCTTAGTTACTTCACTTTCAACAACCAAACTCTGAAGAAGCAAGAACAGTATGATCTCTCAATAGAAGAGCTCTACATGATCAACCCCAAGTGACAAAAAAAAGATTCTTACTTTTCCTCATTCATGTTCTTCATTTTTTGTTTCCTGATTTCTTAGTATCACCACAATTTTTAGGTAGTGTTCGTAGCAGTCCTTGTATCTTTCTGGGATGTTCTTAGAGTATGAGCTTGGAGGGTTAATCTTTGCCAAGAAAATTTTCAAGCAGACAACATTCTGAGCAGTATAATGTGGAAAGGTTGGACAGGAGCAAGTGGGGTTTTATTTGTTTTTTTTAATTCAATCTCCATATCCCGAGCTGACATAAACCTGTAACCATTCCTGGTGTGATTGATGGTTAGTACCGATGTTTTTTTTGTCTGTATAAAAAGGTTTCTGACAATGAACACACCTTTTTCTCAGTGCTTGTTCCTTTCCTCCTCCATGCCTGTGACAGCCCCCACATGAACAAACATTATTGCCATGTCCTGATTTTGTATTCTTTTGTTGCGTGCATGATGTTTGTGTATATGCCCCACCGAGCAACATTTGACCCCTTCTGATCAGAATTTGACAAAGCAAGGACTGGATGGGTAAATTGGAGTTTTCCAAGCAACACAAGTAAGCAACTTTCATTCCAAGAAAGTGATAAAAATGGAGAGAGGTACAGAGAAGTAACTTGGGAGATAGTGAGATGGTTCTTGTGCTTTTTCCATAACCAACAAAGTTGCATGCAAATTGACAGTGAAAATGTCTGGTGTGGGATTAGACCCAAAAGGGTTTTCCAGGTTGTAGAGAATCATTACAAGCATGCCTTTTCAAAACCCTTTTTTAAGTATTTAATGCACGAATAGATATGATCTCAACTTTACTTAAATCTGAGTTTAAGTTGTATGAGCTAAAGCAGATGAATCCAAAATTTTAATTTGTAGTACTGGAAAATTTGCATTAAAAGATCTATTTGCTCATGTAATAATGATCTTAGTTATTAGAGTAATTGTTAAATTTGCTTCAGATTACCCAAAAAGTCACATATTCAACTCATGGAAATAATTTTTTTGTAAGAATATAAAAGGAAGGTTGAGCATATTATGATCCTTTCTAGGCTTTTGGAATGTGTTTTAGCGAAAATTCAACTGGGATGATTTTAAAAATTCAATCCCAAAATAATTAAATAGTATTCTACCAACCAAATCAATATTGTCATATAACTAATTGGATGCATACTTTCCCCAGTTCCAGGTGGAGACAGATAGGCAGCTTGACTTCAAAAAGCTAAGGCACGGAGAACGTTCGGTTGTAAAATGGCTGGAGTGAGTTCTTGAGAAAGAACAGAACTATACTTAAAAGGAGAAGGTGGAAGAAGATCAACCGAGCCCGGCTTTCATACGCTCTTCAGAAAGTCGTTCGAGGGACATAAGAAAGGGAGACCGTCGGGGTAAGGATTATTCATGTCATAAAATTTTCAATATTTCAAGAGAAATTATCTTTTAGAAACTTTTAAAAGGTTGAAAAATTAGTATCAAATCCCTAATTCCCTTCTCTAATGTCACCATTTGTTCTCTCCATCTCATTTATCTATTAATGGACGAATAAGATGAAGAAGGCACAGAGTGATACGGAAAAAAGGGAACAGCTACTTCGGGTCCTAAAAATTGAGGGGTGATAAGAGAGGAGATATAACTAATGTCAATTTTGAAATAGACGATTAATTAAAATAAAAAAATGTTAAATTTTGTGAGCATTATTTCATTAAATTCATAACTTACTTTTAACTTTTTTGAATTATCAAACTTTTTAAATAAGCGATTCACAAAATATTACTTATATTTAACAATTTAATACATATTCAAAAA
Source organism: Erythroxylum gracilipes (assembly GCA_026413385.1). Lineage (NCBI taxonomy): Eukaryota > Viridiplantae > Streptophyta > Magnoliopsida > Malpighiales > Erythroxylaceae > Erythroxylum > Erythroxylum gracilipes. The sequence continues at coordinate 25,198,925 of JANZLC010000002.1, read as the reverse complement.
ATAAAGTTATTACTTATATTATACTTGAATAATAATATTTACATATTTACCGATAAGAAAATAAACAAATAATTTTCTTATTACATTTGGCAACGAATTAAGATTTTTTTTTTGAAGTAAACAAATTAAGATTAGAATTAATTTAATTTTTTTTAAATGTGGTCTTTCTCAAACTCAAATTTTGATTAACTCAAGTTTAATTTGCTCAATCGGTCAGACTCAAATTGCAAATTCAGGGAGCCATCATATCCACCGAAAAGAAAAGCTTATGCCCCACAAACCTTCAAAGCCTCTTTGCACCTCTTAGCCTTCTCATCCGCTTTTGTAAAGTGATAGAGAACCATCACATGAACTGTCCCAGTCGTTAAGTTGATTAAAGATTGGGCAGTACATAAACAGCAGGACTGGTGGGCTTAACAACATCCATGTCTTGTCACAGAAGATGCAAGTCCAGACCCATCCCACACAAATAGTTTTTGTCTAGGTGCAGACATGGTTTTGTACTAATCTTGGTCCTCTAAACGAAACTATGGGGTTTTCTCGTAAGCCCATCTGGCGCTGGGTTTTAAGGCCTAAAGGGGACACTCGTGAACTCGCATGTTCTGCGAAAACCAACCGTTGACAATCCTTTTTCAGCGCGAAACAAGCACCTGATTTTGAAAGAGTAATTTCATCGAACAGTTGGCTTGCAATAGTCGCAGGACTTCCAAAGTGATGAAAGGGAAAAAAGGCTCAATCTTGACGCTTGCTGAGAAGTGCAAGGTCTTTGTCTTTTGTTTCTGATTACCATAGTCATTGTCTACTTTTATCTGCTTAACATTAGCTTCTTATTGTAGAATATGCTGGCCTCAAATTGGCAAGCTCAACTTAATACCATTAAAGCTGATGCCAAGGGAAGGTATGTTTTTTTTTTTTTTTGTCTGTTCACTAATCATAAAGCTCAAAGCTTCACATGATTATCTGCAGATTATTTCATGGTGGGTGTTTATCAGTTTAGAGTTTAATTATACGTTGAAATGTTTTTGTTTTTTCCCACTTTCTGAATATGCATTTCTGCTTACTGGGTAAGCTGCATTCTGAGTTTTTGTTGTTTGTTTTTCTTAGCAAGGAGGAGATATACACTTCAAAAGTTAAGTACATGCTCAAGAAGGGAAGACCCTATCTCTGGGTGCCTGAAAATGACATGCATAATATGGTACAGTTACTGGATACTTTATTGAATTATTAACTTCTACCTTGTGTTTATCCATGTCAGTTCCTGTCAATGTATTAGATGTCAATCGCCTTGTTGGTCTCTGAACATTGAAGACTGGCTTGAGAACAATTGTTGTTGGAATAATCTGATGATGATGCCTAAACCTTTTCTGAATTTTCCCTTTTTCTTGTAGAACATGATAATTGACGAACGTGGTTCTTTTGCTGTTGCCACTCCTTTCCCGGGACCTCTGGCAAAATTACTGAAATCAACAAAAAAGGTTTGGTTGAATTTGAACAGCACTCCTCTGGTTACATACCATTTCTTTGCTCTTCTGACCCTCCACAATGTATCCTGAAAGTGCTTGCTTGTATAACCTTAAGATTGTTTCATATTACTAGGTATGATTTAGGAAGTAATGGTTTTGTGGGAGTATTGGATATACAACTTAAAGATCTGATATGGCTATTGTTACACTGCAGTTACCAGCTAGGGTTGCTCTAATGGGAGATGTTGTGCCTCTTAAAGATGATAAGGTTTGGCCATCTAACCATTATCATAAAGTTTTGTGTTAGCCTAGGAGTTTCCACTGCATGCTTTGATACTTTAATTGGTCAATAATTTTCATAGTGTACTTTTAGCCTGACTTGTTCGCTGTAGACTGCTTTACATAGACCTAACCATGGAACTGTAATATAATAGTGAATCTTCATTTTACAACTCTTATTTATCATCTCTTATCATGATTTAGCTGATTACACACCACGATTTAATTACAACCAGCTACTCTAGCTTCCTGGATTATAATTCTTGTGTCTTGCAAAAGGAATCTAGAAAAACAGTTCACATTATTTGTTGTTCACTTATAGGCTCAGCTGATTGCAAATAATGTCAAAGAGATTATCCTGTCTGAAGAAAGAATGATTAATGAATCCTCTTACACGGTTTCTGGAGTCCTATCTTCTTCTGATCTTGCAACATCACGAAGTGCAAACCTTAAACAACTACTTGATGGGGGTCAAAGATTCAATATTTATAGGCTTACCCCAAGGTAGATCTCTCTGTTGCTTTACTATTTCCTTAACATAGCAAGAAGCTTGCGTAATTTAATATGTTGCTGCTAATGCAACTGGTAAAGTTTTGTGTGATATCTGAGACTGGAATTGAGACCAGGATGACTCCGCTTGTCATCAATCAGTGCATAACTAATTCAACTTTGATTAATACTGTGCTTATGTATGAAAATAAGGATAATATTGAATGGAAAACCAAGCCAACAGGCTGACGATTCCAATTTATTGTACAGTTCATGCATGCTTATTGATGGTCATGGAGATACTCATGAAGTGGATATGGAAGATTTTGAAACGTCAAAAGCAGACCCATTGGGTGAGACCCTCTGTTTCCGTCACTTGTGCCAAGATAGAATCTGTTACTTAAGTAAATCGACATGTATGTAATGATTAAACAAGATCTTTAGCTTCTTGTTGGGTGCAGCTTCATTTTCTGCCAAGCTAATTGATGGCATCAATCGAAGTGAAGCAAGGCGCCGAGCCCTCATGCTGTTTTGTTTGGTGTATTTGAATGTGAATGCAAGGGTAAGATTTTCTGTAATATACATTTCAATGGATGAGCATTATCAGCTTTTATATTGCATGCCATTAAGAGACTAAATTATGCTTTTAACTTTTATGTCATATAGATCAGTGTTTCTCCTGGATGTAGTTATGTATGTCCTGTTGGTTTTCATTATATAAGATAAACTTTTTTCTTGAGTTCATCAAACTCGAGGTTATTATCACCATGCTCTGATGTATCATTGGACTGATGGGGTCAAAATTCATAGCTTGCAGGGTTTAGTTTTAATCCCAGATATTTCACTGCTTCTTAGAGTCCAAAAAATCTTAAATGCTAATCAATTGTGTTAAGTATGCATCTGAAACCATCTGCTAATACTGTTGTGATATCTCAAAACTTTTCTTTGTTGTGCAATGTCCTGCAGGATGCATACTTGCTAGCTGTCGACCGTAAGGGATTCGATGTGCTTGGAAAGGTTCCAAGACAAACAGTGAAGGATGGGGTTGGTGAATTCCAGTGGAAAGAGTACAGGTTTGCTTTCAAGGAGGAAGCACAAGATGTCGAAACATTCTGCGGTCGTCTCGTGGAGATGGAAGAAGAGGTTGTTACCAAAGTTTCAAGTTCTAGTGGTTTGATTTGAGCAATACATTTGATCGACCTGCTCTGGAACATCAGAATTAGCCAAACATCACCAATGTAAAGTTTTTGCTAAACTGGGCTAAAGTTTTCTGTAAATGCCTAAAATGGTATTTGGTATTCTATTTGTGTTGGTGCATGCTTACTGTTTCTCTTCATTTAAGAAGAAAAGCTGATAGAAACACAAGTTCATGACACATTTGTCAAGTTATATGAACTGAGCCATAAAATATAGCAACAGGCAATGGGAATAAAACATAAATGAGACGTACGGATGAAATTGGATCGTGAAGGAACATTTGAGCAAAAATTTTCAGCCTTTCCATGGCCAATGTTGTCCGTGACTAGAGGCTAACCAGAGAGGAAAATGAAACATTTATCATAAAGTCGAAAATAGCTAATGAACTACAAAAATTTTCACAGGATCATACCGCAACCAGCTTTAAGTTTCTTTCACACAAGAGACCGCCTTGGCTTTTAATCAACTTCCTCGATTTTAGGACCTGAGGCACTGCCACCAGCTGGAGGAGCACCGTCAGGGCCGCCACTGCCAGCATCAGCACCCCCACCTTGATACATCTTGGCAATAATGGGGTTGCATATGCCCTCCAGTTCCTTCATTTTATCCTCGAATTCGTCTACTTCTGCAAGCTGATTGCTGTCCAGCCACTGAATGGCTTGATCGATTGCGTCTTCAATCGTTTTCTTGTCAGCCGCAGGAAGTTTTGAACCAATCTTCTCATCTTTGATTGTGTTTCTCATGTTGTAGGCATAGTTCTCTAAAGCATTCTTTGCCTCCACCTTCTTCTTGTGATCTTCATCTTCAGACTTGTACTTCTCCGCCTCCTGCACCATCTTCTCAATCTCTTCTTTGGACAGCCTACCTTTATCATTGGTGATTGTGATCTTGCTTTTCTGACCGGTCGTCTTGTCCTCAGCTGACACATTCAAGATGCCATTTGCATCGATATCAAAGCACACGGTGATCTGAGGCACACCCCTAGGTGCTGGAGGAATACCAGAGAGTTCAAATTTTCCAAGTAAATTATTGTCCCTTGTTCTTGTTCTCTCACCCTCATAAACCTGTATCAAAACACCAGGTTGATTGTCTGAGTAGGTGGAGAAAACTTGCTCCTTCTTGGTAGGAATGGTTGTGTTCCTCGGGATCAAAACGGTCATGACACCACCGGCTGTTTCTAATCCAAGCGACAGTGGAGTAACATCCAAAAGCAACAAATCCTGCACTTTCTCATTACCTTCGCCACTCAAGATTGCAGCTTGAACAGCAGCACCATAGGCAACAGCCTCATCTGGGTTAATGCTCTTGCAAAGCTCCTTCCCATTGAAGAAGTCTTGAAGAAGTTGCTGTACTTTGGGGATTCTAGTGGAACCACCAACAAGAACAACATCATGAACTGAGCTCTTGTCCATCTTAGCATCTCTCAGACACTTCTCCACAGGCTCCATACACTTCCTGAAAAGATCCATGTTGAGCTCCTCAAATCTAGCACGAGTAATTGTCGAATAATAGTCAATTCCCTCGAACAGAGAATCGATCTCAATGGTGGTCTGAGCAGTTGATGAAAGGGTCCTCTTAGCTCTCTCACAAGATGTCCTCAACCTCCTAAGAGCTCTGGGATTGCCGGTGATGTCTTTCTTATTCTTCCGCTTGAACTCTTGAACAAAATGGTTCACCATTCTATTATCAAAGTCCTCGCCACCAAGATGAGTGTCTCCGGCAGTCGCCTTCACCTCAAAGATCCCCTCTTCAATGGTAAGTAACGACACATCAAAGGTCCCACCACCAAGATCAAAAATCAACACATTCTTCTCACCAACACTCGTCGCCTTCTTGTCAAGCCCATAAGCAATAGCCGCAGCTGTTGGCTCATTGATGATGCGCATAACGTTGAGTCCAGCTATCGTTCCAGCATCCTTAGTAGCCTGACGCTGCGAGTCATTGAAGTAAGCAGGGACAGTAACAACTGCATTCTTCACTGTCGTTCCCAGAAATGCCTCCGCAATCTCACGCATCTTCGTAAGCACCATAGAAGAGATCTCTTCAGCAGCAAACTGTTTGTCCTCTCCTTTGTAAGATACCACAATCATAGGCTTATCACCAGGACCTGTAATCACCTTGAAGGGCCAGAGCTTTATATCACTCTGCACAGAAGTATCACTGAATCTCCTCCCAATCAATCGCTTTGCATCTGTCAAAACCCACCAACACAATCATTACAAATAACTTCCACTTACTAATATAACACAATCCAATTGCGCTTGCAATATTACGATTGCGGTCTGAACTGTTACATATGCCGCAATTACGATCATATTTTTGTAATTGTCTCGCATCGTCCACAGTTATCGTATTCGTAATCTTTAAGACCTTGATAAGAATGAGAGAGTGGTACTAACCGAAGACAGTATTGATGGGGTTCATGGCGACCTGGTTCTTGGCAGCATCGCCGATCAGACGTTCGGAGTCGGTGAATCCAACATAAGACGGTGTCGTCCTATTACCTTGATCGTTAGCGATAATCTCGACTCTGTCATGTTGCCAGACACCTACGCAAGAGTACGTTGTCCCTAGATCGATACCGATCGCGGGTCCTTCGACTTTTCCGGTCATTCTCCGACTACTGTGGAATGCAAGACGGTATTGTTAAGGTTTCGGTTTCGTTTAATGTTGGGATAAGGTACTGCGAGGATTTGAGAGGGCATATATAGATTTTGGGGTCTGTGCGAAGGTCAGTTCTAGAATGTTCCATTGAAGTGTCGAAGATTCTGGATCGCCGACGCCTTAAGCGGCTACTTTGTCGCCGGAGGATTGGAATTCTTGACCAAGTCGACAAGCATCCGCTTAGACCGACTGATCCTGTTATGTTGGCGCCAAATGTGAAAGTTTTTTTTTCTTTTTTCACGAGATAATACGACACGTCGTTATCCATTCATCCGAAAGAAGTTAAAAGGGAATAATTAAAGTTATTAATAATAGAATAACCCAATTCATATATATTATATGTGGAGAGTGCACTCAGTAAATTTTGTGTTTGTAAATCAAGTAATTTTAATAAATAAACATAATATTATTATTTAAAATTAAGTGATTATATATTTAACCGATATGAAGTCTTTCAAACATTTGATTATTAAAATTAATTAATGTATAAGTTTTCTTTCATTTTTAATTTAACATTATATTTTAATTTGATTGATTTTTTTTCCTTTTTTGAAAACAGAGGAACTTACAGTGTTATCTTTTGGATGCGCACTGGGTAAACCTCCGGATTGACGCAATAGTCTACAAATTACGCCAATTGGGTATTCCGCACGATAGGCTCAATCGAGAAAGCATAGTTAAGGGGATTTAAACACATAACCTTTTGGCCCCATGCAAAGTAACATACTATTAGGTCTTCCCAAATTTTGTGCCTCAACGAAATTCTCATTGGATGTTGCTATTATATAGATAATTCATAAACTTCATAATTTGAATTTTATAAAAAAATTATCCTAGTAATTATTTAGTATTTAAAAGAATTTTATAAAAATTTGAACCTAATATTTAAATATTTAAATGCTTTTAAGAAAGTCTCATTATCTCAAAAGTGACAAACATAAGATGATTATTGTTAATGCTATGTTATAACAAATAATTTAATTGAATTTGATTTATTAACTTCAAATTAAACTAGTCAAATTAAATTAGTTAGCCAAATTCTAAACTAATTAAATTGTAGGAAGTAATCATCTTCACAATTTTTCCAAAAAAAGTAATCATCTTCGCAAGGAGCAGCAACAATTTTCACCTCATCCTTTGAACCAACGAGTGGGGGTGAGTGACTATTTCATGTATACGAATAGAAGTTGGTCGGAACCCCAATTGTTCAAACCTTGGAATTTCCATGATTACTCACATAAAGACCTGAGACGATATACCATACATCTCTTGGGTTAACTTAAGGACTTGGATTATGCCAAGACATTGCAGAAACTAACTGCTGAAATTTATACCTGCCATGTAAAAGAAAATAAAGAACTTGAACACTTTGCTGATATATAAAGAATGATTCTGCTGATCAATCAACTATCTTTTTAACGAAGACAACTCTGCCACTTAAATAGGCAGTACACGCATCATGGAAGAAACCAACTAAACTACAAACTCTTAACAAACATAACTAATTTAGCTAGAAAGTGGGAAGACTTACGACTAGAAAATCTACTAGCTTATTTTACGTTAACTGAATATCAAAGTAAAGGATCAGAAGTTTGAACGAGTCTTTACTTCTAACACCCCCCCTTCATTCAAACTTAGACTCCCAGTTGAACAAAAAAATCTTCATGTTTATTTTGCACCAAGCTTTTCATCATTAAGTCTGCAACATGCTCTTTTGTTCTATAATTTTTCAACCTTACTTCTCCTTTTTCTAGCAGCTCCTGTATAAAATGGTGTTTAATTTCAATATGCTTGGTTCGGCTGTGAAATACTTGTAAGCATCACAACAGACTTATTGTCTCAAAAGATATCTACTGGTTTGAATTGTTCTTGTCCCAAGTCACCCAATATTTTTCTTAGTCATACTGCCTGACATGTCGCTGCTATAACTGCTACGTATTCAGCCTCAATATAAGATAAAGCCACAATAGCTTGTTTTTTGAGCTCTATGAAACAATAATAGTTCCAAGGATGAAACAACTTCTCGAAGTGCTCCTCCTGTCTTCTATGGAACCAGCCCAGCCTGTGAATCCTCTAAGACTCAAAATTTTAGATTTTCGAAACCATATGCCAAAATCCTTCATTCTAGCTAAGTATCGAAGAACCCTCTTGGCTACACCACAATCTCTAATCCCAGGAAGTAACTCAACTCTCCCAAATTCGTCATATCAAACATGCTCATCATTGACTTCTTAAACTCAGATATAAGATGCAAAGATGAACCGGAATAGATTATATCGTCAACATACAACCTTACTATCATGAGATCAACAATACCTTGTTTCTTCACATATAGCGTATGTTCATGCTTGCTTCTTTCAAATCCTTGCTTGTGAAAGAAATCATCAATCTTGTTGTACCAAGTTCGCGAAGCTTGTTTCAATCTGTAAAGTGCTTTTTTTAACCTGAACACCTTAGTAGGATTCCTTGAATCCTCAACAACAGGGGGCTGGTAGACGTACACTTCTTTTTGTAAATCGCTGTTAAAGAAGGGCGATCTGACATCAAACTGAAAAAATTTCCGATTTTTTTTTTGCTACCAATGCTAAAATGATCCTCACCGTTTCAAATCGAGCAATTGTAAAAAACTTTTCCTCGTAGTCTATTCCTGGTTGCTGCGTAAAGCCTCTTACCTCGAGTCTTGCCTTGTGCTTATAAATGCTACCATATGCCAAAAATTTTGTTTTAAATATCCACTTCAGTCCAATAGGAGTTTTACCTTCATGAAGATTAGATGGCTCCCCAGTTCTATTCCTTTGAATGGACTGCAATACATCTTCTATCGTACTCCTCCATTCCTGATGTTGCAAAGCTTCCTCAACCGAAATAGGATCACTAGCAAAGAGAACCAACAACAATGCAACCTCTCCTTCAATTTCAAATTGACGTCGAGGAATTCTACTGCGCTCACTTCTCCGTAATTGAGCTCAAACTATTGGAGTTGTTGCATTGGGAGAAGACTTTTCGAATGTAAAAGCTGACCTGTTTTTTCTGGAGTTGAATTATGAGAGTTACTGGTCGTATCAATCTTTACTTCTTCTTCTTCTTTTGTGTTCTCGCCTCCATCTTCTTCAAAATATGCATTTTGCTCCTTGTATTCTTTCTCCTACTCCTATTTTGCCAGTTCATCAAAAACTACATTCCTACTCACGGCAATAGTCTCACTTATAGGATAATAGAGCCTACATGCTTTTGATTTGGTGCAATATCCAATAAAGATGAACCTTTTCGATTTATCTACCAACTTATATTTTTTTGTTGTACGTAAGGCATAACAAATACAACCGAAAACTCGAAGATGGCTTACTGAAGGTTTGTTCCCAAACCAAGCTTCATATGGAGTATAATTCCACACTGCTTTAGTCGGTGACAGGTTGAGAAGATACGTAACTGAAACTACTCCTCTTGCCCAGAAATTGTTTGGTAATCCCTTTGACTTGAGCATTGAATGGGCCATCTCAACTACGGTACAATTCTTTCGTTTTGCCACTCTATTTTGCTCCGGAGTATAAGGAGTTCTCAACTCCCTGTTAGATGTTTTACTCGTAAAAAAACTGCAAACTTCTTAGAAGTGAATTCACCTCCACGATCAATTTTAAGGACTTTTAGATATTTCCCGCTTTGCTTCTCAACCACAGCTTTAAATTTCTTGAAATACTTGAAAGTTTCAGACTTGACTTGAAGAATATAAACTCAGCTCATTCTACTATAATCATTAGTGAATAAAAGGAAATACCTGCTGCCAGCCAAAGATTCAGCTCTCATCGGACCTCAATGATCAGTATGTACTAGCTTCAGTACATCAGTGGCACGCCTTGATTTTCCTACCGAGAAGGCCTTCATGGCTTGCTTGCCGAGAACGCACCCCTCAGAAACTTGCTTCGACGGTACAATAGATGGTAAATTGCTGACCATCTCCTTTGCTTTCAGCAACTGCAAGCCTTTAGTGTTTAGATGCCCGTATCTCAGATGCCATAATTCAGTCTCTTCCAACGCCTTGCTCATCATGACTGCTTCTGTAGAGAAATCTGGAGGGAACATTCTGTTTGACGACATTCGAGCACTTGCAAAGATCTCATCTGTGATCTTATTTTTTATCACACATTTTACATCATTAAACTCAACCGAATAACCAAATTCGATTAGCTATCCAACACTTAACAAATTATGAGCCAAGCATGGAGCATAATGAACGTCTTTTCTGTACCTCTTTCGGTTACCGTCATAAATTGCAACTGTTCCTCTTCCTTTGATCTGCAACTGTTTACCATCCCCAAGTTTGACATATGACCTGACTATTTCATCAAGATCTTTAAATTTTGACCTGTCCCCAGTGATATAGTGAGAACATCCGCTTTCCACGTACCATATATCAGTTACAATCTTGTTTGCCTTTGTCTCTTCCATGAACAAATAATTTTTTTGCTCTTCGTCCTCCTCGGCATAGTTGGTTTTTTCAGGTTTGGACCAACAAAATTTCTCGGCATGCCCATTCTTATTGCAGTACGTGCAGTGTAGAGGACTATTTCGACCACGACCTCTGCCATGACCTCGAGATCCTCCTCTACTTCTTCCTCTGAAGCGTTGATTCAAAGTTTCAGTTTCCCCCTTAATCTGAAACACTTTCTCTTCTTCTTTATCAATACTCCTATTTATCCTTGCTTAATGAGCTTGTAAGAACCCATTAGTTCATTAAAGGAAGAGGTTGAAAAATCTTTTAACTCTTCAATCGCAACTAGAACATGATCAAATTTAGGTGCTAGGCTTCTAAGCACCTTAGCTATAATAGTTTCGTCATTAATCTTCTCCCAATATGATCTTGAAAAGGTAAAATTTGTTGATGAAGAAATTTCCTTTTTTATTTCATCATAAGTTGAGTATGTACAGATGAGGGGTTCTTATACTATAAAAAGGCAAAAATCCTATTGGCTATGTGTTGTAGTACCTGTAACTGTATGTACATCTGTAATGTTAACATAATAGAATAAAAGGACTGTGACCTTCACGTGGGATGTTACAAATGAGTGTGAAATGTGTGTATGTGGATAGTGGGTCTGTTGGGTTATCGGTCTCCTATGAACTCATATGTAACGCTCCAAATTAGGGGTTAGAATAGTACAGGAAGTTCGTACGAATTACGTTTGTTATTGCTTATTGATTATTTACTTAATTGTGCATAAGTATTATGGCATGCATTCATGATATTTTTCGGGTATATTGGTTTAGTGAAACTTCGGATTGATTCGGACAGTATTATTATAATTTTAGTAATTTTTGTATACTTCAAATATTTTTAGAAATTGATGGAGAATTAGTTTTGAGTTGAAAATTTATTTTGCGAGTCATTATTTTATGACGGAATTTTGGTAAATTTTCGGAAGTTTTCTGGAAATTCTGGGTATTTGTTTGTTATAAGAATTCATAACAATGTTTTTAGTTTTTGAATACTATTTGGACCGATTAGCTGGTTGATAGCTGTCTCGCAAAACTTCTGTCGAGTAGCTTTTACACGGATGAAATAGAGCTTGATAGTTTTTATTCCTCACCGAAACCCATCCATCAGTATAGACCGACACCTTCTTTAATCTCACTATTGGAGTTGTGGCTGGAACTTTACGCAGTAAGTCTTGCTTATGTTTAGTTTTTGGTATACAGATTTGCCTGCATGCAAGTTTTGAAAACGTGGTATATGTAGATCTATAGATATAAATGTTCTGTTCTGGGTTTAGTAGATGAAGTTCGGTATAAACAAAATAGAGTCTTTTGTGTATATAGCTTAGATATCAAATGCTAAATAAGTTAGTTGTGTAGTGAGAAGGTAAAGGAATTGATAAGAAAAGAAAGAAATAAAGTCTGGAAAAAAAA
>JANZLC010000002.1:25144988-25156523 GCA_026413385.1 Erythroxylum gracilipes | reverse complement strand
AAAAAAAATGATGACGCAATATTAGTTACCCTATGATTCGTTTGTTATGAGTTGGGTTCCGGAAACGGGTCCCAACATTTGTATTAGTTACCCTATGATTCGTTTGTTATGAGTTGGGTTCCGGAAACGGGTCCCAACAGTGTGGATTCTTGTCTTTCCACCTTCCTTTCCCATGGTTATACCCTTTTGGATTTGTCAATGCTTTTAAGGCCTGTTCCTCCATGTCCTGCTGAACAATTTTCTGCTTATGAACCAGTAAAGAACTCTGCAGCTCCTCAATTATCAACTCATCAATATCTTTAGATTCTTCAATTGAATAAACAACAAAATTAAATTTTGAAGTCATTGACCAAAGAATCTTCTCTATGACCTTCACATCATCCATCTTTTCATTATGGATTCTCATCTTGTTAACAACAACCATTGTTCTTGATAAATATTCATTAACTAAATCACTAGCCTTCATTTGTAAGGTTTCAAACTCTGTTCGAAGTGCTTGCAGCTGAACATGCTTTGCCTTTTGCATTACCTTGGTATTTTTTCCTCTTGGAATCCTATATTTTCTTGGAGGTGTCTTTATAAAAAATGGTCTCCAAGGTTGCTTGATCGATGGCCTAGAATAGGTAGTTTTTAAAATTCTTCAACTTTACACCTTCTATCTCAGTCTTTTGTGCATCTTTCAAGACATCTCCTTCTAATATTTCTAATACACTAGATTTAACAACATGCCAATACTTTTTAGATCTCAGAAAGTTTTCCATTAGCATGCTCCAATGATCATAATGACCATCAAAATGAGGAATGGAAGGCTGCACAAATAATGTTTCAGACTTTCAGTGGCCATTTGCTATTGCAAGACAAAATTATAGCAGACAGAATGTAGCTTTGATACCACTATTACAAACAGACATACGAAAGACTGAGAAGAATATAACACAAGAGAAGTGGAGCGAACTTTTATTTTAAAAGAAATTGTTTTTAAAAGAAGTACATCATGTGCTCTCTTTATAGAGCTACTGGCCAATGGTTAATAACTAGGAATGTGAACTTATCAACTTCAACAAAATAAAATACTGCATTTAAACTAGCAATTCATGCTCCTAAAAACTAGTGAAATGTGCTATAATAGAAAACAAATAAATAGAACAATTCAGACTGAGTCAACAATAATTTGGTACGTGTAAGGAGAAATTAGAGATTGATGCATGTGAGATATGTTATATTCAATATTTTAATTATTGTTTAAGCTCTTCCTTGACAAATGAACTCACTGACACCTTCATTATTTTAAAATTTGAACCTAAGGCAATAAATGATATTTTAATTATTTTAATACTACATTTGGAATCCATTATATATCATCTTAACGTATTTAATTATATTTTCATTATTATTCCACATTCCTCTCAAAATTCAATTTCTTTATATTTTAATGCTTAAGATATCTTGATGGATTTAGGGAAAATCTATGTCCCATAATACATTTTTAACTAAAATAAATATATATTCCATAATGCTGAGGTTTTTATGAAATTCATAATTTTTTAAAATTAAGTTGGCCAATCTTGAACTTCTTATCATTTAATAGAGAGGCAATCATAAATGTAAAGTTTGTTTATGGTAGTTATTAAGCTTTAATGCCAAAGCTCAAGCACATTGGATGCAACGTAAAAGTGGAGAAGAAGTTTGGAACTGAGTACTTATTAATATTGGAGTAATTAGGAGTTCCTATAAAACATAACCACTCTAATATAATAAAGGTTAGTTATAAATTCCTTAGATGTTATTTTAATAGTTTGAAGGATTTCAATATGAAATACAACCATGACTTGTTAGCAATATGAAATAAGATAAAACTTTAGGAATTAGTGTAATATAAGTATATTTTGACCATGGGCATGATAAAAACATATATAATGTTTTGTCTAAGGAAATAAATAGTAACATCCTAGTTAAGGATGATGTGATTGATGCAATAAAGGGTAGTGTAAGGAATGAAAATAGAAAGTTGGTGAAATATAACATATAGAAATAAGAGATAATGATGGTTCATGATCAAATGATGGATTTGATCTTGAAGATGTTTTTGTAGATATTAGTTACATTGGCAATAAGATGGATGGCAATAAACTATATTCTAGCTATGATAAATATTTGCAAGAAAGAGGGAGTTTCAAGAAGCATACTAAAAAGGTTATGATTGGTCAGGATGTTGATGATGTGGTTGATGGTGTTGGAAAGTAAAAAAGACCAATCCGTGGTGATTCTGAACATAAATCAAGTATAGGTATAATGGAAGCAAAACTTATGAGTCTCATTCTGAGTATGATGACTTAATTGAGGTTTCCACTCTAACGTCTACTAATCCTATGATTATAGTGGTTTTAAGAAAGTTAGGTAGAAGAAAGGGAAGAATTATCTAGATATAGACCATAAAAGCAGAACACATTAGTCAGAAATGAAGTCTAAAAGTTCTAAACTTTAAAGGCTATTATAATAAGATTTTCTATCATGAATTTTAAGAAATTAGGTTGAAAAATATCTACTTAATAACAAATATTGGTCATTTATATCCTAGCTTGTAGTTAGAGAATTTTTAAAATTCATAAAGGAGACAAGAAGATGTATATGGCTTGGAAAGGAATATCTAGGGAGGTTTAGAAGAACATTTAAATGTGAAGGAGAATATTACTGACATGGTTAAAAAGGTTTGGCACCACTGTCATAAAAGGTATTGTGGTATAAGGTAAGAGAGAAAGTATTGAAAATCTTGAAAGGTTTCATAAAAGAGCATTATACAATGTTATGGTCATATGGGTATAAGTTGTTAAGCATAAATATAGGGTCATTCAACATTGAGATGAATTAAAAGGTCCAAAAGGTAAGCCAATTAAATTTAGAAGGTCTACAAGGTAGGCCTATTAAATTTAGAAAGTCCAAAAAAGGTTTTACATTAACTTTGAGGTAATGAGACTTTTTTTTATAAAGGTGTAGAAAGATAATTGGACAAAATGCATACTTTTCAAAGACACCCTAAGTGGTGCTTTATTATTAATAATAAGTATAAATGATAATATTCAAATGTATCCAATTGTATGAGCAATGACATAGGATAAGAATTATGATTCTTAAAACTAGTAATTGAGTATGTTTTTGGAGGATATGCGTCTAATGACTGTAATTAGTAAAGTTTCATTAATGACCAACATTTTGGTCTAGTTGAAGTTTTAAAAGACAAATGATGCTAAACAATATTGGTTATATTTTCACGAAGATCAGGAAGAAACTAGAAACACTAAAACTTGAATCAAGTTTATGTATACCAAAGTTCAATAGACACCTAAGGTTTGAGGTTTCTTATTTTGATGATATGTTTGTAGTTGGTTTAAAGAAAAGGATATTGTTTTGTAAATATTGAGATTTGATCGTGGTTTTCCGATATATGTAAGTTCTAATTAATAACATTGATAATCTGCAAGTGTATGGGTTATTCACGTAGTACCTAAGGTGTTGATCCCACGAAGAGGGATAATCTAATCTTAAAATATAAGGCCAAAACAATTCGCAATATTCAAAATGTAACAAAACTAAGGCAAGAATTTATTTCATTCACGCAACTCAATTCCAAGAATCAATTACGAAAATATTAACAAAATAATAATTGTAACACACACTCAATAATCAACCTAAAGGAACTATCAATTGAGAGAAAGGGAAATTTTTACCTCTCTTTAATGCTAATCTAATCAATTATGAATTATCGGATTATTGGTCCTGAATGATCCTAAGATTGATTACTCTCTCTCAAGTTATAACCATTAACCTTAAATTATAAACCCTAAAGTTGTCCAATGAATCCAAAACCTCTCAGTTTATTACCAAATTATGCAATCACATAAATTAATCACAATGAATCCAAATAACAAAAACAATCAGATTTTATTAAATCAAAGATAAAATACCCGAAGGTGAGTATAGAACATCTCAAAATTTATAATCCTATCATCAAACTGCTATTCTCAATTCTATACAATAATAAAAATATAAAATAACAAAAATATGATTCTAAATGGGGGCAAGAGGTAGCGATGTCGAGAAACTCCAAATCTAGGAAGTACGTCGATGTTAGTTTCTCATCCACTTCTTTCTTCCTTCTTCTCTTTCTCAATCTTTCGATGAACTCTCTCTAGGGTTTCTCTCCAAGTGTCTAATGCAAAAGCTCTCTCATCTTCTTTGTTTTACTCTTTATATTCCTTTCGTGTTCTAGGTAACCCCAAGATTTTTTTGGGCTTCGAAAGGTCTAAAAATTGCCTCGAAACTTGACTTTTTTAGTGTCTGCCCGACGTAGGCCATGACTGTAGCCCTATAAGCTATGATCGTAGGCCACATGTAAGCCTTCTGTCATGATTATGGAAAGCAGGCCACGATCATGATCATTTCCTGGGCTTTTGTCATGATCGTGGGCAGGTGTTTCTATTTTGTCACGATTGTGGGCTAATTTTTTAGCCCAAGTGTCTTCAAAACTTCTCCGTTCTTCTATGTTGAACTTGAAACACTAACAAATACATCAAGGTACCTCAAAGACATAATAATTAAGTTCAAAGACTTGTACTAACCCATAAGAACTCTTAAACACCATTAATTAACAAACTAACACAAATCTAACTAAACACATACTAAATGATGAAGTTAACAATTAAATACATATCAAACTAATCCCTGAAACATGATGCAATTCACACTTATCAACATCCCCACACTTAAACGCTTGCTTATCCTCAAGCAAACAAACGCAATCAAAGAAATCAAGACAACATAAAACACGCATATGTAATAATAAGACAATGACTTCAACTTAGCAAAATAAATTTAACTATAAACACAATCCTTCAAGTTTTTCTAACTTATTAAGAAGCGAATTCTGCGTCTAAGCACCTTGGACTAAATATACAAACTAATTAGAATTTTAATGTTGGGTCTATTCACACCTATCACTTGCACACACACATTGATAATTGTTCAGTCAATACAAAAGTGTAGCTATTTCTTAGCAGGTTTTCATGAAAAAAATCAAGTTACTAACAAGTTTGGTAGGTTTTTGTTTGAAAACAATCTTTTTGTTGATTTTTTCTTAGGTTATAAACCTAGTCTTTTTACGCAGAGGCAAACATTTGTGATGAATGTCGATCCAATTACTCAACTAAGTCATGTTGTTATTAAGTTGCTTGGTTGGGATGTCGTTATAGCCATTTTACTCAAAGGCACACATTTGTGATGCATGTCAATTCGGTTACTCAGCTACATCACATTCTCAATTGGTTACTAGCTCTATTCATAACCCAAAGGCCGATGAAATAGTTAATTTAGTTAAAATTTGCACATTTTTTAAACATAAAATTTTGCCTACCTTATTGCTTTAGGTAATCATTCTCATAAAAATGTACTAATAATGCCACTTATTTGATTGGCCTAAAATTATAAATGAGTATGACAAATTCCTAAGGTGAATGGACTGACATCATATCCTAATTCACCAGTATATTTAGCCCTAAGTAACTTAGGTAACTAATTTCACAAGCTAATAAATCTTCGAAACCTTAAAAAAACTATGTTTAAGGCTAAATCTATCCTATTAAGTTCTATTCATTTACATATTCATACAATTCACATCATGCAACCTAAACAAACTATCATACAATATGCAAAATTCACACTCAAGGTAAAAATACATAACCCTCCCCACACTTAAACAACATATTTTCCTTAATGTGAGAAGGGAAAAACAAACACATATAGGAAGAAGAAACATAAATTAAAGTAAAACAAAAACAAAAACAAAATAAAGACTAAATTTAAAAAGAAAGGGGGTTAGAACAAAGCCTTATAGTGATGGAGACGGGGATGGTATTGGAGGTGGCAGTTGAACGCCCTGGGCATCAAAATAACGATGGATATGATGTATGTCCCAGCTCTGACATAATTGAGTTTGGGCCATCTCCTTCATCCTTTTAGAGTTCCGTGCAAGTGTATCTGTAATTACCTTGATGTTTGCAGAGATTGTATCCAGTACTTTCTTCTAGCTAAGTTCTTCTGTTTCTTCTTCTTCCTCGAATTCCTCGCTAGTTGAATCCTCTTCTTGTTGTTGTTGAGCACTTAAGCTTGCTTGACCAATCCTGCCCTTAACACGTGTTTTAACACTAATATCTTGAAGTTCCATATTATGGGATCTCAGGATTTCAACTTGCCATAGATGATGATGGTTCATGAATTCAGGACGATAGACTGTGAGCTCGTTGCATTCAGCTCCATAGTAACTAGCTATGGACGAAACCAAGTACGCCATTCCTAAGCTATTGCTCCTCTTCTTTCGAGTAGCAATAATTGCATTAAAGATGTGGGTGGTTATGCAAACTGGGATGCTATGATCCATGCACCATAATATGAAAAGTTCCTTCATTGAACACTTGTTGGTTCTTGTTTTGCCAAAAACGATTTAACACATAAATTTGTGCATTAATAAGTGTTTGTGGATCTTAATGATGTTATTATGTGCGTTCTTTGCATCAAAATGCTCTAACCCAGTTAGTTCAGTCTAGTAGGGGTTGACACGGAAATCATCGTGCTAATCCACTACAGATGACTCGGGGAAACCACAAATTTCATGCAAAGTCTCATAATTGAGCCCATAAGGTTGTCCCCGCAACCTAAACTACAATTTCTTAGGTCTGTTGGATTTGTATTGAAGAGATGTAAAAAATTCTAAGGTAAGTTCTTTGTAAATTGGGAATTGAAATTGAATGAAATGACCCCATTGAATTTCCTCTGCTAAACTTTCAATCTTGTCTCACAATTCTAATCTATCTAAAGTTTCAAAATGAAAATACTTTGGAACCATAATTTGTTTATTGCGAAGAGAATGAAAACGGGTACCTTCCTTATTCGAGAACATTGAGAAAGGTGCTCCGTAATTAGTTACTCTGTTCCCTTTCCCTCGTCCCAAGACTTGGGTTCACCCTCTGATTGATCACGCTTTACTATTTACTTGATGCGCGACATACTAGCTTGTGAGTCGGTAGAAAATGGAAGAAACTAGAAGTGTGAAATTTGGGTAAAGAGAAGTGAGAGTGTTTGGAGGTTTAAAGATTAGAGAGATAAAGTAAAAATAAAAGTGTGTGAAAAAATGAAGTTAGAAATGAATATATAGGTGATTAGAAGGTAAAATGGTAAAACTTGATAATGACAGTTGTGTGTCCTTTTTTTTCCCTGCTGCAAAATTTCCACCAATTTTTAATTTTTCCTCTTCTTTTGTCCTTCTCCACTTTCTGAAATCACTTATTAACTCTTTATGGCCCTTTCACCTCCTTTTGCTTACTTCATCGGTCATTGCATTAATGTCGAAGTCCTATGGCCTTCTCGATTTTATTTGAAAACGAAATAACCTAACTGCGGAATTCAAACTTTTTAAGAACAATCAAAGGAATTAAAATTCTATGGGTTGCCTCCCATACAACGCTTCTTTTAACGTCAATAGCTCGACACTCTATCCTTGGAAACTCGGTCAGGATCAATAATGAGTAGCTTGCTTCCACCTTTTTCGTTCAACATAGGTTTTGTAGCTTGTAAGTAAGCTACAAATTGCTAAATAATTAGAAGGACAATATTGATAACATTATGAAAACCAATTAAGCTCAATAATGTCCTTTTTTTGGGTGAATTGTCAACAAAACAGGGAATAACAAAACTCCCTGAATCTTCCATCGAATCCAATGGTTTTTCCTGTAAGAAGGTGAGTTGCTCTCTTTCTTCCTTAATCACCTCCGTCTCCTCCGCTCCTTTCGCTTCATGAACAGAGACTTTCATATCTTTTTCATACTCGATATTTGTTGTCATCTATTTTTTTTCCTTTTGTTCTTTAGAAGATTTGAACATATCAATTATCCTGAATGAGCTACTATCCTTCGGATTCTTTAATACATCACTTATGTTGAATGTCACTTGGTCATCATTAATTCAAAGGATAAGGTTCTTTTCATGGACATCTACTAAAGATTCTTCATTATTCACACATGTTATATCAAGAACTAGTGAATACAAGGGAGGGTTTGCATTCTTTTCTTCATCCTCTTTCTTTGTCTCTTGGTCTTCAATAAGGTGGGGTTCAGTTTGATTTTCCACTGATCCTTGTGGCTCTCCCCTATGCTTAAGTGCAATAGCCTCATAGTGCTCTCTTTGATGTATTTCCAAATAACTTAGAGAGTTTTCGGCACTTCTCTTACAAAATTCATGGGAAAGTTGTCTTTCTGGAGTCTCTAAGTTATGAATAGATGTTGCATCATTTTTGTTACTTGCTCAATTTGCTCTCCTAGTCTCTTCTGGCCCTCTTCCATATCCGTAAGCTTATTTAGGATCTTGTCTAATTTAGAATCCCATAAATTGGACTCATCTTGATGAAGTCCTAATAGGTCTTGATGCCCTAAATGAGTCCCTACATTATTGGAGCAATAGAAATCTGGGTGGTTCTGCTACCCCGGAGTATACATGTTCTAATAAGGATCGTTACTTCCCCAACCATAATGTGCCTCATTGTAATTTGCAAAAGTTCCTTGCTCCCTATAGTTCCTATCTTCCATCATTGTTCTTTCCATTTCTTCTTGGCATCTAGCTCTTCAGATGTCTCATTTCTCATTCTAAGATGTCTTGCTGTGTCTCTACTTTACACCCCAAATTTCTCTCTATGTATTTTTTTTTAAAAAAGTAAAAGATAGTGAAAAAGCCTTAGACTAAAGAACTAAACTAATCACCTCCCGGGCAACGATGCCAAAAAACTTGATCATGGTTTTTCATATATGTAAGTTCTAATTAATAGCCTCGATAATCTACAAGCGTATAGGTCATTTGCGTAGTACCTAAGGTGTCGAGCCCACGATGAGGAATAATTTAATCCTAAAATCTAAGGCCAAAACAATTGGCAGTATTCAAAATGTAACAAAACTAAGGCAAGAATTTAATTCAATCATCCAACTCAATTCCAAGAATCAATTACGAAAATATTAATAAAATAGAAATTGCAACACACACTCAAGAATCAACCTAAAGGAACCATTAATTGAGTGAAAGGGAAATTTTTACCTATATTTAATGCTAATTTAATTAATTATGAATTATCATATTATTAGTCCTAGACTATCCTAGGGTTGATTAGTCTCTCTCGAGTTATAACCATTAATGCTAAAATTATGGTAAAGTGTAATTTCTCAATTAACAACCTATCCAAAACATTAATTAGATCTAAAGTTGTCCAATAAAATATCGGGAACCTATGTGAGATCTCTCTTTACATAATTACCGATTTGATTAATTTCTAGTTCTTATTAAATCACCTAACTCTCGTTAGCCCAATTTAATTATTTTTCATTCGATTCATCCTCTTAGTCTATTATTGAATTATGTAATCAAAGAAATTAATCACAATGAATCCAAATAATAGAATGCAATCAAATTTTATTAAATCAAAGATTAAAAAAACTCGAAGGTGAGTATAGAACATCTCAACATTCACAATCCTATCATCAAACTGTTATTCCCAATTCTATACAATAATAAAATGGAAAACAATAGGAAATACGATTCTAAATAGAGACAGGAGGCAGCGACATCGGGAAACTCTAGATCCGGGAAGTATGTCAACGTCGACTTCTCCTCCACTTCTCTCTTCCTTCTTCTCTTTCTCAATCTTTCAATGAACTCTCTCTAGGGTTTCTCTCCAAGTGGTTGATGCAAAAGCTCTCTCATCTTCTTTGTCTTATTCTTTATATACCTTTTGTGTTATGGGCAACCCTAGGGATTTTTTGAGGTCCAAAAGGTCTAAAAACTCGCTCAAAACTTGATATTTTTGAACATTTGTGTGTCTGCTCAATGTAGGCCATGATCATGGGCCATATTTGAGCCTTCTGTCACGATTGTGGACCGTGTACTGGGCTTCTATCATAATTGTGGCAGATGGGCCATGATCGTGGGCTGGCTCCAGTGCTTCTGTCACGATCGTGGCTTGTTTGCCACGATCATATGCCATTTTTTTAGTCTGAGGGTCTCTGAAACTTCTCCGTTTTTTGATGTTGACCTAAAACACTAAAAAACACATCAAGGTACCTTACAGATATAATAATTAAGCTTAAATACTTGTACTAACCCATAAAAACTCTAAAACATAATTAATTAACAAACTAACACAATTCTAGCTAAACACATACTAAAAGATTGAAGTGGGATACCTTGTCAACATATCAATTACATATATTACTAAAGGCTCAATTTAGAAGATTTTATCAATAAATGATACAAGATAAATATATATTAAGTGTTACCAATATCGTATTAAACCACTAAATGGTCTAAAATTATGGCATGGTGTTGAATATGAGCCAATTCATCCACTTAAAATAAGAAAAAGACTAAGGAGATCTAAAAGGAATAAAAGGAGAAGGAAAGATGAATGAGTAAGAAAATTGTCTAAATGAGGTTTCAACATTGCAAACAATATTGTCATAACAAAAGAGGTTGCTTAGGAGAAACAACCATCAATAATTCAACCATAAGTGACCGTAAGTATGTATTTATTTCTTTCTTATTAATTAGTGACTTCATTTAACTTGTAATTATATACTTAAGTGCATATTTATTTGTGTGTATTATAGAAAAAAAGGGTAGACCAAGAAAGGAATCAAAAAAGGGTGAATTGTCACGACCTGGTATTACATCAGGCTCATGACAACCGCCACATAACTGAACTAAGGACACTCTCAGTATCCTTAATCCGAATATACAAGGCTGACTAAATATCTATTCTTCTTTTTTTAAAAAAAATTTGAGCAACACAATGGCTGTATTTTAAAAATCCCAAAAACTGCAAACGATTTCAAACACACTTCTATATTCACATCCAACCACAACTTCAGGACTCTCTAGTCCACTCAAGACAATCTCAACTCTAGGCGATCTCAACTCAAAGCAATCTCAACAACAGTATCAAAAGTTCATACATAAAATCTTTTACAACAATCAAAACAGTCAAAAGTTAAGTTAGAAAATTATAAAACATATCAACATGACCAAGGTAACAAAACAGTAAACAATAAAACAGTTCATGAGCCACTATGCAACTAAAGCACATAGCCGAAACTATCCACATGTGGTAATATCCTGAAACTACCCAAAGACCGTACAATCCACTTAGAGCTTCATACTCACTAAATTAACCTGCATGGTTAGAAAGCGAAAGGGGTGAGTACACTAGGTACTCAGCGAGTAGGAAAAATGTAGATCACAAATAGAATTCGATACACACCAAGACGATATGAATAATCTTATAAAATAAACATATAGCACTCAAAAAACACATACGCCCAGCTAGGGATGGCAATGGGTAGGGTTCGGTTCGGGTTTTATTTTACCCATATCCATATCCATTTTTTATGACTCAACCCATATCTATATCCATATCCATCGGTTTTTACGATTTACTACCCATATCCAAAT
>JANZLC010000002.1:25134850-25144888 GCA_026413385.1 Erythroxylum gracilipes | reverse complement strand
CTCTAAGTTCATGTAAGGGCATATAACATTATAAATCATTTACATATACACCCAAATGACTTAAATACTTGTTTGAAATCATACAAAACTATGTATATATCAATATACAGTAGCATTTCCAAGTACCGACCAATACAAAAGGGTTCAGAAATTCTGGCGTTACATGAATAGTCAAATATTGATTGAAGTAATTAACTAAATACTAAAGAGCCAAAATTTGGTAGGCTAGAATTGAACCTAATACTAGTATAAGAGTGAGAGTGAGAAGGAGAGGGAGTGAGAGTGGGAGAGAAATAAGAATATGAAAAGAAAGATGAAGATTACAAAAGAGGCAAAAGTTTAAAATATTATTATAAGACATGATATGAGTAGAGAAAAAAGAAGAATTATAGTCACATATGGAGAAGTTTTCTGGAATATATATTATAGGTTAATAATTTAGGAAAGAAATTTAATGCCTTTTGATTTATAAGGTACTAATTTTGTTATATCACTAATTCTTAGCCTTCAAAAGGAAGTACAACTCAAGTTTTTATAGAGAAATACATGATTGAGCTTTCAATCAACATAAATGCCTTAACACCCAAGTTCACGTACAGGCTAACAGGATAAAAATAATGTGCCATTCTCTTAATCTAATAAAAATCTCAAACACCTATTAAACATAATTTTATATTGACTTAAAATAGTAGTTCAACCTGCAATGAGACATCAACTAATAAAGTTTAAAAAATTAATGAAGAAATCAACAAGATTGCCTAAAATAGGAAGGCAATTACCAAAAGAGGTTGATTTGTATTGTTATCATGTTAGATGGTATGCTATAATAGTAGTTAATCATTTTGTTGTATTTTTAACTTGTTTTGTTGCTTTATTCCTATATGTATATTTTGGATTTGTAGACCAGGACATAAACAAAAGTTTGGTTTAATAATTCTACATTATAACATTCATTAAAAATTTTGTTATGAGTTATAAGCATAATGAAATGAATACTAGGTTCAGAAATCCTTATACAATAACTTTATAAAATAAACTTCCATCTAAGCTTTTATCACAAAATAATAAGAGGCTTCTATCTTTTATATGTAAACTTATATATGTACTCAAACTAAGCAAAGATTTGTTTTCAACTTCTAAATACATGAGAAAAAGAACATTAAAATTATAACAATCCAGCATGTATATATAAACGCAACATTGTCAAGTTATTGGTGTTCCTTTCTTTTATATCATGAGATTTAGGTAGTTTTGATACAATATTTTTCAATTTTTAGTCACAATTTTCAACTACCAGTTTTTATCATCTTCTTGTTATCAATAATCTTATATTCCAAATAAGAAATTTATTGAGCTAACCAACATTGACTTCTTCTTTGCTTTTTTATTCTACTTTCAAACTCTAAAATTTCTATAACTAGCGTAAAAATTTCAAGTTGGTCTTTTATAGTAGCTTTTCTGTGCAGCCGTTCAAAATAAGAATAATAAGTAATTTTCCATGTTAGGTAACGAAAACTTCTTCTTCTTAGGTTGTTGGCTTAGCTTGAAAATATAAAACATATCCTTTAAATAATGAGAACATGCCCTTTATCCTTTAAGTACATTATTGGTTGACTAAATATTAGCTAAGAAAAGTAGATCGTTTAAATGGTTGAGTAATGTTCTTTCAAGCTTTAAAAGTAAATTTACCTAATAAAAATGTAGCAATTTTGTTTTGTGACAATAAATTACTCACTTTCTCCATAAATTTGGAAATTAATTAATGAATTGGGTAAATATGTTGGGAATTATTTATGTGATAAATTAGTTGTTTCAAGTTTTGGCATTTATTGGTATGTTTACATTTTACCTTTCTTTAAGTTGATGGAGGTTCCATTTCATTTGAAATTGACAAAATGAATAAAATATCTTAAAGACTATTTGCTTGAAATGAGGCTCATACTAATTTGATCTAGTTTTGGATACTTGGTGTATTTTTTGATAAAATTTGAAGTTGCCGATATATCATATAAAACATGTAAACTCCATAATTTTTTAATAATTAGCCCTAAGTAAAGAAGGAACGAGAGTAGATATAAATGCTAACTAAACTATTGACGTGTCTCTACATAATTCACTTAGCGAAGGTGTTTTTTTCTTTCTTATTTTTACTTCTTTTAAACATAAAATTTTATTTTTATTACGTCTTTCAAGTCTTCTCATATTATATTAAGGTCTTAAATCTACTACTTTAAATCTAGTTCTACTTTATACAATAATCACACCCAAATTAAATTATGAATAACTTATGATGATCTTTTATCCTCCATTAATTGATTGTCATATTGAATCAAATCAGTTTATTGATTTCTAGTTAATATAAAAGGACTACAAAAATTAAATAGTTAATTATTAACTTATTTTTTATTTTTTTGCCCAAGCTGTTAGGTGATTTTAATTGAATTTGGTTTTATCATCCAATTTGGTTTAATTTTCCAAATAAATCTTAACTTGAATCTATGTCACCTATGAAAACCTAGAGGTTATAAAGAACTTTAAATCTTAACTTGAATCTATGTCACCTATGAAAACCTAGAGGTTATAAAGAACTTTAAATCTTATAAGTTTTAATATCTCCTTAAACTTGAAACAATTTGTTATGATATTCAATATATAATCACAAAATTCATCATAAGTAATCAAATTAATAATAAAAAACTTCAACATAAATAGTAAAAAAAGATAGCTATCTTATAATTATCTTATTACATAACTATATAAGAATGCATGTATAAATAATATTGTAAGAAAATCACAAATTCACTAGAAAGATTACAATGATAAATCCTCTAAAGTGACAATATAATAAAAAATATTAACTTTTTATTATTATATTACAAATTGATATAGGCCCACATGTCTTTCATTCTTTGCTCTAACAATCCAATAACATTGGAAAGAATCTTAGAGAATTTACCTTTAGCATGTCTTTCATTCTTTGCTCTAGCAATCCAATAACTTTGGAAAGAATCTTAGAGAATTTACCTTTACATATTAGTGGCATAAGATATCTTCTACTATTAGTATGACCACTTTATTCAAGCAAAGAACATATTTTATACTTTGCATCATTTATCCTAATAGATCATGACATTACGAGTACAAGTCTACATTATGATTATTTAGGTGAAAGAATGAGCTTGACTGAATAATTAGGTAGGAAAAATAATTATTTGGTATAAATTTGGATATTTTAATATTTTAATTTGCAATTTCAAAGAAATTATAAAAATCAGTCTAAATTATATTTTTTAATGCTTTTGATATTTGAGCTCTCATTTTGTATCAAATATAGGTCAATATTATCCTTTATTGATGACCATTATTACTAGTAAAATGTTGATTTCTTAAGGCACCTGACTTTAATAAAAAAAAGGAGTTAATTACTAAAAAATCTCAAACTTTACACAATTTTATAATTATAATCTGAAGTTTAAAAAGAGACAATAAAATATTATAACTTTCAATTTTTCAAAAAAATAGTCTAATGTTAGTCTCTATGTTAACAGAGTTGATGCCACATTAGTTCTCTTAAATTACACTTAGGATGCCAAGTGGTCGAGTAGTCCACATCAGTTATTACTAAAATTAAATTAAATTATTATTCAATAAAACAAAAATAAGAAAAACCATAAACAAATTTAGCTCCTTCCATCTGCCCTATTTTCGCAAAACGTATGCCATACTCTCATCTGCCTACCATTTGCACATTATCCGGCGACATCAATCAAAGTTGTCTTATCATCTCTCTTCTGTAGTGATGTCATTCTTGTTTATCTCTCATAAAACTCTCCAACAATGTCATTTTTGCCAAATCCTATAAGATTCCTTCATTTCTTGTTGAGATTCCATCACTTTCTTTGTGATTTTATCTATCTTCAATTTTCTGTTATGTTCTGTCAATATTTTTCTTTTTTTCACTTGCCTTTGTGATATTAAAACTGATTTGTGGTTTCATAAGTTGGGTTAATATTGAAATTTGGATCTAATTGATCCTAAAGCTTGAACTTGTATACTTTGTAGTTTGTTCTTATATTATCAGGGTTGGTCAAGGAAGAATGACTTAAACCTAATTGGTACACTTGATGTTTATAGCACTGGAAAGATTAACTAGCCATTTTCTTCACTTCCCATATAGTTTATCTTTGTTGCAAAAGTGATCAACTATAGCTTTATTCTAACGTTCCTTACTAATGCATCGACTATAGCTATATAAGTGATGTTATCAGGATGTTTATTTATTTTATACATTTCATCAAATAATGACAAAGCTGCTTCTTACAAAAACCATGAATTAGGGTAGTAAAGTTTACAACATTGACAGCCTAACCTTTGTTCAGACACTCTTCTGTGAATATTTTTGCCTTGTGCATTTTCCCCTCCAAGCAGTGTGACTTAATTAATAAATTAATTTCAGCTGGAGTTAGAAAGAAAACCGTTCTAAAAATTATAGTCATTTATATACCCAATTTCTTTCATTGTCCTTTGGTTTAACAGACTCTTCATTGCTTATGCATATATTAATAAAATATATATAGCTTTCGTTGCTTATGCATATAGTATATACCTGACATAGGGAGGGTATAAAGTCTGGTTAATGGATTCAATAATGTCATTTACTGTTCTTTCGATAATTTAGCAAAACCTAAAAAGATATATTCTCAATTTTGTCGAGAGAAAGCATGAAGTTCAACTGTAAAATAATATTAACATTTATTATTATTATATGTGGTATATTGATTATATTTTTTTTAATTTAGTTCATGATTTATAGGTATATGTTAGATTCCTTATATTGATTTCCCCAATAATAATGAGAAGATAAGTTACAGATATCAAATACTAAAGCTAATATCGATCAACATTTTTATCATTACATTAATAAGAAAGTAACTATTTCAATTATAGTTTTAACAGTGTCATCATTATACAAAATTTTAATCAATATTCAAATTATATGTTTCTTGTAGGTATTTAGTATTGTTAAATGAGTTGAAGGCTTATTATTGTAAAAAATTATGTTAGATGTCTTCTGTGCATTGGGTTAAGAGTTTTGTCCACAATATTTATTGTTGCTTGTAAGAGAAGTATATATATTTTAATTCATGTAGTACTTGTCTTTTTATTTTTTAGGTCTTGTGTGATTACATATCTAGGGCATTTTATGCATTTAGCCCCCGTATAAAGACATTTTCATATATCCAATAGTTATAATGCTTGGTTGGTTATAGATCCCAATCTTATTTATATAAATGTAGCTCATTTTATTTCTTAGTAGCTTTAGTCTTATATTTATATAAATGAATAATCCAATATGAAATGTAGTTTAAATGTAGTTTCCTTGCCTAAGTTAAAGAAATGAACAATTGAAACAATCAAAATTCTTTTACTAATTTTTATATGAGCATATCCTCCAATGTGGAATGTAGTTTTCTTGGCTAAGTCAAAGCATAATAAAATTGTCTCAGTTAAAAATAAAGAGATACTATAGACTAATAAGCACAATCTTCATCCAAGAAAAAAAAGAATTATATTGATTAATTATTACCTATAAGTCACTTTCTCTTGCTTTAAGAGTTATTCTCAGTAAAGGCATTTACAAGCATAAGAAATCAAAATAAACGCAAACACAACCAAAGGTAAATACAAGCATAACTAAACGTATGAACCAATTATAAGTATTACACATTTTTGTTCTGAACTAATATTCAAGTATCTTATCTTAAAGAAATAATCTTTTCAGATACATAAGAAAGCCTAGCATTACTAATCATAATGTAGTGATAATATATTTTGTTGAATCCTAACAAATACACCTCTAAAACAAAAGACACAACCAAAGTATAACTAATAACAAAGTTACAATTACTACATTAGTAACCAGCCATATATATATATATATATATATTGTAACTTTTATTCCAAGTCAAACACATAATCAAACAAATACACCTATAAAATAAAACATAGAACCAAAGAATAAATAATACCAATCTTTAAATTGTCAAGCCTATCATAACTAATACATGTCCAAATTCTCAATCAAACCATAAATTTGGCTGTCTAGATTATCTGTCAAATCATAACAAACATAATGTTCAAGATCATCAACAAATGGTTTAATATGCACTGGATTCACCATGATAACTTGATATTTTCTTGGAGTCGATCTTCTAGCCCTCAATTTTCTCCTCTTGGTTTGAGTTGCATTGTTAGTTGCATTTTGGGAAGCTTGAGTTGTAATTGCATTATTATTTGGAGGTTTAAAAACTTAAAATTAACTTCTACTCATATGTTAAGTATAAAAAACAAAAAGCACAATATTAGCACATACGATATAGTTACAAATAAGCAATGTAAAGATGTACTCAAGTGATAACCATAAAATAAGTATTTTCACTAATTTCCTTAAATGTTATTCCATATCCTCTAGTTGCCTGTACAAATAAAAGTTGTTATATTGTTAAATAATTTGGAGAAGAGTTACTTGAAATTAAATGTGAATATTCACTAACTACCCTCTTCTCCTTTTTTAAGATAGAGAATGTAGTTTTTGAGCTTGTAGGTACTAATTGTGTGGGTCTTTCAGGACAACTATCAATATTAGATAAAGGAACTTATTTTTTTGTGATCGTCCTCTTTTTCACTGCATTATACATATATGTATACTTTGTGATGAAAAACTAACATTTAATCCATATTTGAAATAAAAATGAACCAAAGAATTAACAATTTAGGTTGCCTCAAAGGTTGATCCTTATTTTTCCATCCTCTTATATTACAACTATTCTAACCTTGCTCAATTTGTTCATATTTTGCGGTTTTTCATTCTTATCTATTTTTAAAAACTTTTTGGGTCTTTTAAGCATCTTCTTGATCAAAAGAGGTAATATTGGCTATAGATTTTTAGTTTTTGGCCAAAATTTTAGACCATTAATGGTTCCATAGCATATTGATAACTTTTTATATAACATTCATGCTTGTAGTATCGACTAACATAAACATCAATATCCTCCCTCTGATATGATATAAAAGCCATTACATGCTTACATAGAATTCTTGTTAAATCCTAAAGCCTACATTGACAAGTTCGTGCTTGTAAATTAACGATGAACTTGTCTGTCAAAAGTGTGACTGTGAATTTCAAAATTTCATTAGTCTTAATGATACGGTGTCTCGCTTCCCATTGTGCAACTTCTATTTTCTTCCTCATTTATGGGCAAATGTCATCAGTAAATTTGAGCATCATGTCCCTTTTTC
This sequence comes from Erythroxylum gracilipes, assembly GCA_026413385.1. NCBI lineage: Eukaryota > Viridiplantae > Streptophyta > Magnoliopsida > Malpighiales > Erythroxylaceae > Erythroxylum > Erythroxylum gracilipes. The sequence continues at coordinate 25,137,589 of JANZLC010000002.1, read as the reverse complement.
ATGTATCGAAGTCATTAAAGTAACTCGAATATCTTCTAACATATTGTTCAAGCTTTTTGTATGGGCTTCACAAATGCTTCCATTAAATGTCTCTTATACATTGTTTTGAGCTATTTCACATTTTGGTCTTATGCTTATAAATTCCTTCATAAAAGTCTACTTTGTGCAACTCACCACTTTCCAAAATAAACTCTTATATATATGGCCTTTATGAACATTAGATTAATATGCATAAATATGTTAGGGCACCTTTTCTTTGTTTAGCTTATATGAAGAGATTCTTTAATGCATCCACTAAATCCTATAATAAAGAAAATGAGTAATGTAAGTTGAAGAACTCAAAGGATATTAATAAGTAAACCTCACATGTATGGATATTTAAAGTTTACCTTTTGTTGATTGCTTAAAAAATCCTATGCATTCCCACTTATGTTTATATCTTCACCAAGAATGTTCAAAAACTAATGCTAAGATTGGTAATTCTCTCACTCAACCACATCAAAAGAAATAGGAAACATTTGATTGTTTCCATCACGACCAACTATAGCTAATAAAGCACCTCTAAGGAATGTCTTTAAAAACATACATATAGCCCAATTATTTTCACATTCACCAAGAAATCTATATTTCAATATACTAAATCCCATATAAAAAGTCTTATACATTGGATTTATAAACTTTTCATCAAGTTCGTTTTGAATAATGAATTGCCCATATTTGTCAACTCATTGTAACTTTTGTCTATAAAACCATAACTTAGCATAATGATCTTCTATAGATCCTCGTAGCATGATAATGGCTTCCTATTTAGCCTTATAACATTGGGATCTAGCCACTTATAATACATATTTTCTTTGAAGATCATCCATCATCTCATAAATTAGCCAATTCGGGTTCCTCCCAAACTTATGTAAGAATTCATTTGTAATCCATTTCTTGCTAACTTGCTTGTTTCTTTGCACTTTCTTATAATTATACTTGTTTTCTACTATCTTAATAGCATAAATTTTTTAATTTCAAATCCATATAACATATACCCAAAATGGATATCATGGCTCACCAACAACCTCTATTTTCACAATAGATTTCACCATTAAAATATCATATTTGTTAGCAATTGCATATTTTCTTTTTGCTTCCCTCAACTGCATCTCATCCTTAAACTTCATAGCAATTTCAAATTTAAAATCCTTCATATCCACTTTTGGATAAAGAAAATGTATTCTTCTTTAAAATAGATGAGTCGCACCATTCATCATCACTACAAACTGGTGATTAAACTTCAGCATCACTATCTTCATATTCACTACACTAACCATATAAACTTCCTTCTTGTCTTTGTCTACTTTTGGAATAATCACTATCTTCATTACAATACTTTTCAATACTTCCAACCCCCATCCAAAACATTATCGTATTCAAATCCATTATGTGCAATCTTGGCATATATCTTCTGATTTGTTCTCGCACTATCATATTCTTCATCATTAGTTACAAATAACTCATCTTCAATTAAATCATCTCTAGATTTCCTCATCTACATAATAATGAAATCTTCTTCCACTTAAACTTGGAACAACCCTTCATCTTTCATACTTATATTATGCTATGTATTAGTTTTAGAGAAATTGCCAATATCAGAACTAGATTCTTCTCCATCTGTTATAGGATGCTTATAACCATGCTTGAAGTAGACTTCGACATTATGGTAATTTAATTCTGCCATACAATTGAGCATTGCAACATGTCCTTATCATGATGCAAGCTTAACTCCTTTAAGCTTCTCATTGACTCATAAGGAAATTTATAAAGTATAGATATCAGTATATGTCCATCTTTTGATACTCCTTTTAGAACTAGCATGCTAAGTTCATCAACAACCATATCTTTCTTCCTTTTAATCTTGTCCCCATCATATTTATTGTTGTCATTCTTTTTAATACCCTACTATAATAAAATTCAAAATTTACTAACATCTACAAAACAAATATTTATATCATTAATTTTCAATTAAACAACATTAATTAGATAAGATGCAATTTAAAGAAATAGAAGAGAAAACACATGCGTAGAGCCAAACGAGATAAATTAGATATTATGCATCCATAACTAAGAGTAAAATTTTACTTTATGGCATTAAAAGTTGTAAATAAATATAGGACCATCGGGAATGAATGAGTCATCTCAAGAGTTTTCAAGATACAATATATAACCTTTGTATCTAAAAGGAAGCAAAACGCTACATAAAGCTTTGGGATGGTATAAGGAAGCAAATAGCAACTCACTGCTGGAATATGAACAAGACAACATCAACTATTTTTAGGATCATTATTAGTATCCTCATAAACTTATGCTTATTTATAAGTGCTGATCTATTTGAAGGTTTGAAAGGATTGCCTGATAATTATTAATGCACATGGATAACCAACATTCACTACAAGGAAAATGTTAATTAGCGACGGTATTTTACCGACGGACCGTTAATCGCATGGAAATTGCGACGGGACCACCTAATCTGTCGGTGAAAGACAACAAGATTGCGACGGTTAAGAAAGCCGTTGCAAAAGTTGGTGGGAAACTTTCGCAGTTAATAGTAACGACGGATATATGCTGATGAATATAACTCCGTCGGTAAATAGGGACGGAATAAAAATTTCGGTCGGCAAATGGGTCGTGGAGAAATTGTTCACCGACGGTTATTTTCCGTCGGTATATTTTAAAATGTCGTCTGGAAATTAG
>JANZLC010000002.1:25110093-25125269 GCA_026413385.1 Erythroxylum gracilipes | reverse complement strand
AATTTTGTATTTCTAATCTAATTTTCTTATTACACAAATATGTACAAATATGCAACTTAAGTTCGTATGCACAGATACGGGAAACCTAGAGCATAAGTATTTAGCGGCAGAGAAGATTTAGTTGATAGGTTTTGATAATACCGACGGATTGAGGAATCCGTCGGTACAAAAAAATAAATTCCGACAGAATACAGTTCAGTCGTGAAAAATGCCTGAACGTACCGACGGTTATTCCGTCCGTAAATTAAACCGACAGAATCTAACCGTCGGAGAAATCAGCATTTCACCGACTATATTGTTAATTCATGTCCGTCGCAACATAAGAACAACGGATACAATTCCATCGGTGTTCTGTTGACAATATACCGACGGTTTATGGACCGTCGGTATATAATAGCGTCAGCTTATTTTCTGACGATTTCTACTTTCATCCCTTACCATCGGTAAGTCACATTGCCGACGGAAATGCCCATGTCCCTAACGGAATATTCTGTCGGCAATAGTCAATTTTCTTGTAGTGATTGTATCAGCTGTCTGCAAGTTGTTGCCTTCTAGATCTTCTTTATATATTCGTCAAACTTCAAAGAACAAGAATAAAGATTCGTTTGACTAGATTCGTCAAACTTCTTTATATAGTTGCTAAAATCATTGAAAGTATCCTATTGTAATAAAATAAATTGCAAACCTGAATAGGGGTCAAAAGTTTCAGCTATTATTTCTAAAAGGCATAACGTCTTTTGCTCATTTCTGCATATTTCCTTATTAGGTTAGAAATTGGAAGATAAAGACTCAGTTTCAAACTAGAGTTCAGCGTTTAAACGGCAGTGATTCAATAATATCCTCGTCTGATTCTTTTGTCACTAGAGAGAAAGAAAAGAACGAGATGTTTACAACCTTCATACGCAACCTGCTGCCTCTATCTACTGCGCATTGTCAGCCAGCGAACCAACGGCTAGCAAACATATCGTACTTGTGTCGCAGTCACACTTTTGGATGAACCAAACCATTTGGTTCTTTTCTCATCAACGATTAAGGTCAACTACGATACCTTTTTGACAATCACTGTTAGTTGGAGAGACAATTTGGGGATCACTCGTGCCCTTGTTAACAATGTATAATAATAATAGACACCAATGGAGCTTGCAAATGTCCTAGATCTCAGCTATAACAGGTGGTTTCCTGCTAGATAGTACAGGTAATTTGGTTTGGTGGGTTTATACAAAATTTAGGCTGGTGCTTTTTGGTGTTGGCAGAACTATGGGGCGTATTTATCTGGCTCTCGCTTGTGTGGAATCTAGGTTTCCGCCGGATTAAACTGGAAGTGGATTTTATAGTGGTGAGCAATACTCTTTCATCTTCAGGAAACTATTCAAGGACTCTCAATCTCATTGTACTGGGTATCTTCAAATTGTTTATTCGAAATTGAACTGTTATTCATCGACATATCTATCGAGAGAGTAACAAAAACGCTGATTGGCTTGCTACCTATACCTAACATTTTGATGTAAGAGTTGATTATTTTAATACTAATTAGATGCCACAATATCTTTTTAGAGGATATGTTGGTGATCGATTTCCCTGTACTCAGTTTTATAATCTGTTTGGTTGATTTCCCTTTTAAGCAAAAAAAAAAAAAAGAAAAAAAGAAAGAAAGATGAGCCAACGAATTGATCGTGAAGGATGGGATTTCCTAGAGTTTTTTTTACATAAGAAATCCCTTATTTAGTCCATCAGCCATCAGGTAAGTGATCTTAAAAATAGAATAAGAAATGTAGAACTGTTTTTTTAATTAATTTAATAATTTATATTAACATAATTCGAAATATATTTACATAAGAGTCGAAAGTCAAAACAATTCCCTCGAATCGGACGGCTTAAAATCACCCGTCATTCACTCATTCCACTAAATTCCACTCCACTGCTACCAAAATCCAAACTGGAATCAACTCTCTCCGCTCCCTAGAGTCGCTTCCTTCTCACTCCGAACTCTAGTTCCCCAAATTATATTTTATATGGCACCCAAGCGACTCACTCCCATGGAGGAGCCACCGTCCGCGTCATCTTCCTCCGACGAAGGGGAAGAGTCCGTCGACAGCGGAGAGGATGAAGCCAATTCATCTGACCTAGAAAAAGACGATTGTGCTCCGCCCAACTCCCGCAAACTCTCGTCTCCGCCATCCCAAGCCCCCAAACCACCACCCTCCAAGAAGCCAGAATCCGAATCCGAGTCTGGATCTGAATCAGATTCCGAATCGGAGCCCGAACTACCAGGCAAGAATGCTCCTAACGCCACCATCAAGCCTATTGCTTCCAAGCCCATGGATGACGCATCACCGCCCAAGACCACGAAACCCAGATCTAAACCTGCCAGAGCTGTTGCTGGGGAGAAGAGGACTAGCGAGAATGACTCAACTCCCAAAGATTCGAAGAGGGCCAAGAAGAAGGACTCCGAAGCTGGAGGTGAGAGGTCCGAGGACGTGAAAAAGCAGCTGTTTCAACGACTGTGGAGTGAGGACGATGAGATCGCTGTGTTGGAAGGTATTATTGAGTTTACTGAGAAGAAAGGGGTTGATCCGTCTAAAGATATGAACTTGTTTTATGAGTTCATTAAGAACTCGTTGCACTTTGATGTGACTTTGACCCAGTTGAAGGATAAGGTTTCGAGGTTGAAGAAGAAATTTGGGAATCACGTGGTGAAAGGGAAGAAGGGTGAAGATAAGACGTTTTCCAAGCCCCATGATCGGAAAGCTTTTGAATTATGGAAAAAGATTTGGGGTAGTGGGAAAACTGGGGGAGGACTGGAGTCTAGTTCTGTTAAACCGAATGGGACGCCAAGCAAGAGCGGGAAGAGTTTGGATGAAGTAAAGGCGGAGCCTGGGATTGATAGTCGAAATGAGGGAGAGGGGGTTGAGAAAATGGAAGTTGACGTGCGGAGGAGCTGTTCGGAGTTGAGATCGGGCAAAATGTTTGATAAAAGTGTGGATTTTGGAGGAATGGCTGATTATGTGGTCAAGAGAGGGCTGGATTTCGTTGACGAAGAGAAGAAGGCTAAGATGGAAGAGAAGTGGAGGAAGTTGCATGTGGAAGAGTTGGAGCTGTTTCTCAAACGGATTGAGGTGGTGAGAGAGCAGGCGAAACTAATGTTGGAGGCCTATAAAGCTAGGAAGGATTGATGCAGTTGGGAAGGTGACGTTGTGATTTTGTTGTTGAATTCTATGCTGTTCAAGTTAAGAAGTTGTAGCCTTTTGGTTTTAAGGTTTTAGTAATTTTGAATTAAGTAGGTTTGTTTTCTCCCAAAACATTATGTTCCTTTGAGCATATATTTCAATTGCAATGCTGAAAGCTTACTTTCGTTGATGACAGTCTTGACTTGCTAGTATATTTTTGCCTTAATAAAAGGTTATATTATCAGTCTTTTCAATTGGAAACTGGTTTTCTGTTACATGGGCTCACATTGTTTCATTTGATCAATTTGAGTGTCTATCTGAGATCATGACTAGTATTATCTGCTTTAAGGGGAGTAGAAACTGTTGGAAATGTGGTTAGTTTCTTCTATGTTCCCTAACACATTGTTTTCATATTTTTTCTTTGAGGACTGCAAATTTTTATGTACCATAATGTCACTATCTTGTTTCTGGTACCCTAAATTAGTCAGCTTGTATATGTTCGTGTGGTATTTGTATATACCTCACGGAGAAGCTTTAATTTACATCTGCTTACTTTAACACATGCATTTGCTGATTCCTCTTCCTGAATGTATTGTCACTCTGTTATGGAGGTAGTAGCAGCTGCAACTTTTTCCTATGCAACAAGAAAGCTAAATTAGTAAATGAATTTGTTGTTTATTACCTTTTTTCTTGAAACAAGTTCGTGAGTCTCTTATTGTAAGTTTGTAGATGTTGTACTTCTTAGCAATAATACCATCATGTCTCCAATGCATACAAGAATCTGGCTTAATTCTTATTTCCTTTTATTTTGCATTTATGAGATTTGGATGTACTGGCCTTATGTATACTCCGCGTGACATTTTCCTTTTTAAAATAAATTATTTTGAGTTCTTCTCAATGCCTATCTTGGACACTTTATTATGTGTCTTTCAAGGCCTTGGTTTTTGAACTTGTGGCTTAGAGCTTATGCTTATCTTATTCCTAAGCATGATTATGTGGTTGTGTATAAGTATTGTTTGTTTGGTGAAGCTGTGGGGTGCTGAACCTAAAACAGCATTCATTCTCTTCAATATCCAACATCCTTTTAGCCAGATTGATTTCCCTGTAGTTTAGTGAAAATGGTCTGAAAAATCTTAATGGACTAGATGGAAATGGTTCCATTCTCCCATGCCATGGAATAAAGGATTAGACTTGACTTACCTACACTAAGGTGTTGACATGATTAGGACTTTTTTTTTTCCGTTAAACTTCTCCCTTCTTTCTGTAAGTAGTTACACTAATGTGATTGGCAGTAGGTTATTCCTCTCTGGTTGTTCTCCGCCTTTACGGTTTGCTATCAGCGGGGAGGTGTAGGAGATAGAAATTTTGGTACTGCTAATTCAAAGGATAGACTTTGGGTTCTTCATGAAGTGACTGCACATATAATCACTGGATGTAGGTTTTTATTTTGTTTTATATGTACTCATTGGTGAAAATATGGAATATGCTGAGTTGCGCTTATCGTGAGGATGGCTAATATTGAAAATGGACACAATTTGGTTTCTTGTTATAGCTAGATTATTTTGGCGTCAAGTGTTATGGTATTGTTGTGGTGGGGAGAAGGTATATTGTGGAAAATTGTGTCTTGATGTAGCCACATGAAGTGGACATTCCATACATGAAGTGGACATTAATATGGAAGTAGGTTTTGTGGTTCTTTTATACAAAGTTGAGCATAATGAACGAGTGGCATGTTTATTGATTTCTGACTTGTTGGTAGTTGTTTAAAGAAAAATGACGTGGCTGTTGCTTGCTTGGTCTTTCAGCTGTATCCTAATTTCTTTGTTTCTTGGTATGTTACTGTTGTTTATGTTGATTTCTCTTATCTGTTGCTTGCTTGGTCTTTCAACTGTATCCTAATTTTTTTTGTATCTTGGTATGTTACTGTTGTTTATGTTGATTTCTCTTATGTTTGAGTGATATAATATGTTGTTTATGTTGATTTCTCTCTCTCTCTCTCTCTCTCTCTCTGGATCGCAGAAACATGGTCATACCTTAATGTTGGAGCCGTTGAACAATATGCCTTAATTTGATAGTGTATTATTGAAACCTTATATATTCTGCTCACAGTGGAATATGGAAAATCGTATGTGCCAATATTTAAGGAATAAACAAATGGAAGAATTGAAGGCTGGCTGGCATCACAAGTAAGTGGAAGAAGAAAAGTGGAAAGAATGTCCTTATTTAGGCAGGGGTTGAAGTGTTTGATGCTCTTTTTTCTTCTTTAGCTGCTGCGGTGGCGGATACATAGTAGGAAACAATGAAGAGTCCATGTATGAAACATAGAATGCCACCGATGGATAGCACTCGATGGTGTGCTATCCCACAAGATTTCCTCGATCTTGAGTTTGCCATTGTTCCTATAATCAGCATGGAGAATCCCACTGCCAATATGATCCTGGTACATGTAACAGCTCGTGCAAATTAGAATAGATATTGCATCATATAATCCTGGCATATGTTATTGTTGATGGGTATTGCTTGATTTCGCTAGGATTGGATTTAGACTTCTGGAAGGCAGGGGATTTTCCAGTTGAGAAAAATTTAAACATATTCAAACCAAACACTTGAAGGAGTTTTAATGTGACTAGTTAATATCAAATCTAACGTGGCCAGCAAGCATTATGACAGCGATTGATATCTTTCATTTAGTTTGAATGTGAACAAGGATTAAAAGAAAATGTGCATTCCTTCTTAAAAAAGTTTGACCAGGTGGTTAATATTTCATATTTATATGGCTAAAGAGGAAGATGGGCATACATACCACGAGAAAAATAGGGAAGCTGCAGCCAACTGGGTGTTGGCGGATGAAGTCTGAAAATCTCTGGTGGAGGTTACGCAAACACACCCACCAAGCAAGTTTCCAATAACGTGGGCAAGGGCTAAAAGCACTGCTGCTGCCAATCCTAGCTTGAAAGCCTGTTGGCTGGGGTCTCTACACTCAAAAATCCACATCCTTAAATGCTTCACCTGTTGGCAACAAATAATCAAATTAGAAATCAGAACAGATTACTATAGACCTCGTAATAACAGCTGTTCCACTTCCACCACCTTATTCTGAGCCAGTTCAGCTTCAATTCCAAGAATCCCAGCAACAATATCCATTGCCATGATCAACAGGCAAATCAGGAAGCCTATGTTTTTGGCCATATCCCTACAACAGATTAATGTTGAGCTCCAACCAGAGAGAGACGCAGAAGAAACAATTGTAGTTGCGGTTTGCCAATTGAGTAAATGATAGAAATGGGGGAGAATAAGAATAAAGCAGCAAGAAAGCAGGAGGGAATAACAATACAGATTAGCAGAAACACAAAAAGCTTCTTTCTGTCTACACCAATTGCTTTTAGTTTAAACAAAATTCTGATTCTTTTCATGGGATACAAGGAAAGCAGAGTATCACATGGCAGAGATCGTATCAGAATGGGTTGGGCTTGGTTTTCTTTTGGGCTGCAGATTTACTCCACCTGTTCACTCAAGTCAAGACCTCCCTCCTCCTATTTGTTCAAAGATAGATGTCTTCGTTTTAGGCTCAAAGTCATAATCACAACTACAAAATTATTATTATTATAATCAACCAATAGATGATGTGGAGCCCATACTAAAATGGGACACATGTCTTTCCCGTAATAGTATTTTCTAGAAGAAGCTCTAAGTTTCTCCAACTTCGGTCGGAATACTAATCCTCTCCTGTATGATTCTTAGAGCAATTAGTTTTGATCCAAATCGAAGCTCGTGGAGCAGAGATGTCGTCGAGTGTGTATTATCGGTTCGACCACGACGACGAAGCCGATCGTCCCGAGAAGCCTCGCCGGTATGGTGTCACAGAGATGCGAGGTCCTCAGTACACTCTCTTAAGCCACAACTTTCTTCAGGTCAGTCTCCTTTCTCTCACTATCATCATTTTTATTAGCTTATAAACACATAATGCTTTGTTGGGAAATTAGATGTTGTTTGATTGCTGATTGAACAATAATTTTGCAGGACATATTTGAGTCCACGGGACAGTTTGTAGATGGGTTGAAGTTCTCTGGAGGTTCTCATAGTTTGATGCCCAAATCTTTCCTCAAACAAGTTATTGACATGGCTCACCAATATCATATATATGTCAGTACCGGTGATTGGGCTGAGCATCTGCTTCGTAAAGGTCCATCAGCTTTTGCACACTATGTTCAGGTAAGACTCAATCTATTACCTTCTACTTTTATTTTCTATATTTATTATAATCATCTGTTCTCTGCAGGCTGTGATTTTAGCTTTTTCTTAAATGATGTATGTTCTTCAGGAATGCAAGAATGTGGGATTTGACACTATTGAATTTAATGTTGGGTCGCTTGGTGTTCCTGAAGACACCCTTTTGAGATATGTGCGCTCAATCAAGAGCGGTGGTTTGAGAGCTAAACCTCAATTTTCACTCAAGGTTAAAAAGTCCGACATACCCTTCGGTGGTAGTCGAGCATTTGGCTCTTATGTACCTCCACCAGCTCAGTCCTCGGGTAAGCGACACTTAGTCCATGTACGTTAATGTGGTAGTTGCTATGTGACCATAATAGCTAATGTTCGTGTTTCGGACAGTGTAATAACAAAGATAGTCTGACATTAAGCGTGAGCTTTTAGGAACCAATATGATTTGCAGCTAAGAGATGCAGATATTGTGAAAATGAAAAAAGAAGAAGCTAATTGTGGAAAATTTATACGCTTGGCTCCTCCTCCAAAGGAGTGACATATAGATTCAAATAAAGTAATAAGGCGATGGCTCCTCCTCTAACGCGAAGATGAACTTTTGTATGACAGAACTTGTTGAGGATGTAGATTTCTTGATTAGAAGGGCTGAGAGATGCTTAGAGGCTGGAGCGGACATGATTATGATTGAAGCGGATGATGTCTGTAAAGATGCTGATTCTCTGAGGGCTGACATTATTGCAAAAATCATTGGACGACTAGGTATTGAGAAGACCATGTTTGAAGCATCAAATTCAAGGACTTCAGAGTGGTTCATTAAACATTATGGTCCCAAGGTATAGCTTAATTTTCTATTCGTTGATATTTTAGGACGTGGCTGTTGACGCTCTGCTTTTGCAGGTAAATCTCTTTGTGGATCATTCTCAAGTAATCGGCCTCGAGTGTCTTAGGGGCTGCAAGCTTGGTACTTTTGGTTCCTCGCATCATCTTTTCTGAACTGTTGGTTTGTAGATAGTAAAAGACTAAGTATGAAGCTTTGGTTGTGTGTACCTGAATCTGATGCTTTAATTCTAATAAATGCTGGTCTTGGATGTGAGGCAAGAGATGAAAATTCGGAAGCCTTTTATTTGACCTTTGATATTTCTGTTAAACTCTCCCAATTTGCGGTGCTTCATTAGTTAAATTCGATGAAATCTGTGTTTTGACTAATTATTTTGCTTCATAATTTTATCTTCTTCTTTCGTAACACCTCTCCTAAGAAAATGATTGAACGTCAATTATTTATGATGTTATGTAAATAACACTAGAAATTTATTAAAAATATTATTAAATAACTTACTTAAAAAAAGTTCAGTACACTGACAATATAATTATATTATTATATGATATTTTAATTATATAATAAAAATTAGTATTTTATAAATTAAAATTAAAATTACCTTTTTACTAACAACTATATCATGTAGATATTATATTTAAAAATATACAACTTTATTGCGAGTTCATACCCGTAGCTTCGTTTTAGCAACCAATATCCGCTGTATATCCATTTCTCAGAAGCTTTAACTGAAAAAAATTGTGTAACAGCTCTTCTTTTGTGAGAAATGGATTGATATGTTTGTCTGGTTTAACAGAAAAGGATCAATTCTCTCAACTATACTATGAATTGGAAAAGTAACTTCTAATTAAAGTGCGCAATTCCTTCTTTAAATTATCGTTTGTCACTGTCTTTTTCTTTTTTTAATATTTGGATGATGATATTTTTGAGTTGATTAGAGCATTGTTGACATTTTTTTTAATGTCTTCTTCCATCTCTTATTCAGAAATTTCTCATTTTAGTATAAAAGTATGTGCTACTAAGTCATGTTAACGATGGACAACAATATTACACCAGATGTGTATGATCCTAGTGTTAGTTGCATTTCGGACTGCATAAGAAGTTGATTATCACGGGATGAGCAAGAGCAGGCCGAAAGATTATCCACAAAGTTGCATCGGGAGATCGCCTGAGAACCGTGATCTTCTCGGTCCCTTGACCAACGAGCTCCTCAGTTACTCAACATTTGAACTAAAGAGTAATTCTGGATTTGGAGGCAATGATAAGAATAGCTCAACTTATTGCAGTACCAGTAGGCCATCACTGCATCGCTTTGGAAGCAATATATATACGGTGATTCTTCTGTTTATGGGGGTCGGGTGACCAAATGCTGATTCTGCGACTCTGAATTGCAGAAGGTGTTCAAAATCTATAAGATAATTAAAGGCCAATCTAAAATCGAATCCTACTAACTAAATCAAACAAGAATGATAACTCAATTCATTTTACCCCTATTTATCTCCACTACATCCTAAGATCATGCCTTACCATTAGTTCTAATGCTACCTTATCATATCTCGATCCCAAGCCAACCTAACTGGACTAAAACAAGTTCTCCGTAATCATAAGCCCCAATTGCTTAAGCGGCACCCTCGAACTATTTTGAAAAAGATCAGCTTGCATCGGTATGTTCTTATGATCCTTTTGCAAGGAATTACAGGTTCATTGACTAGCACAAAAGACTATAAGGATAAAGGTTAATGGGAATTAAGCATCTATTCAAGCTACACAAGCTTCAAAATAAGGGAGGCGTAAGGAAAGGCTTGGACAACTTGTGAAAGGTTGACAAAAATTGTTGGAGTTTTATCGACTAGAGAAGTAGAATCAAAATGATGCCAGAATAGACATGTAAGCAGCTTTGGACTCGTCTTTATTGAGCATCGAAAAATTTCTAGAACAAAATTGACACATATCATATGTCTTAGACAGGGACTAGTCACGTAGGATTAATATTTTATCTCTTTTAAACTTCATATTTCTGTTTTGATAAGGATTAACTTTTCAAAGTTATTTGATCATTTGCTAGTGATATTATGATACAATTTTCTTTCCTTTTAGGACTCTATTTCTTAAGTATTTATGTCTATAAAAGGCATCACATTTATACAACTAAGAAAATCAATTTGAGAGTTTTCTTCACTTTTAGTAAGAACTTCTTCTTGGTTCTTTAACAAGAACTTAAACAAATCTTATCAAGATAATCATTATGATGATCAAACTTTTTTTTGGATTTGGTTTTAATCATAAGGGTTGAGTTTCTTTACTTGATTTTGGAAATGATCTTAGGTTTCTAATTCCTTGTGATCTAAGGTTTACATTATTTGGTATCAAAGCCTTAGCTCTTAAAATTAGGTACTATTTACCTTTTAAGAATTTGTCTTCTTTTTTCTTCTTATTTGTGATTTTGTCATTCATTATCCATCATATTCTCTTTTTTTTCTTTTTCTTTTTTTAATCGAGCATTCACTTTATGTTTTCTTATTCAATCAAAGTTGTTCCATTCACTTTTCTCTTATGTTTTGGAGTTAGTTTACATCATAAATACATAAAAATAAAAAGAAAAAAAATGAGAAAATGAGAGAAAAGACATAAAAGAAAAGACAAAAAATAAAAAATAAAAATGCACATCAAATCTAAAGATTATATATTTCGCATGTTATTAAGTGCTCTAGTGTGCTAGAAATTATTCTAATCCTTCTTAACTTTAGGAAGTATTCTTAGTTTTTGTTTCATCTTGTTATCTTTTTGTTAATTTTCCCTCCTTTGTTCTTTCTTGTTGCTTTCACTTTCTTCGTTCTTTCTTGTTGATTTCACTTCCTTTGTTCTTTCTTATTGATTTTTATAACCTATTCTTGGCTTCATTTTGTCATTGTGTCCTCCTTATTTTATCAATAAAAGCTATCACCTCATTATCACTTGTTGTTTTGGTAGGACATCTGATATAGTTCTTCTTAAAGGGCTTATAATGGAAGTTGACTAGTAAAAGGAAAGAGTGGTTATAATATCATTGAGAAAAGTTGAAATTGAGTATAACACGACTAGGATAGTAAACTAAACTTAAGTGTAAACACGTAAGGGAGTGTGTAAGAAAAACTGATTTGTTTATTACTAATATTTTCTTGGAAGGATTAAATATTAGTAGTAGTAGATATAATGCAAAAATTAATTTCACGAGTCAAGAGGTTTATAAAGGCTATCTAAGACATATTAAAGATTTTAAATATGATATTTAATAATTTAGAATCCCTATTCAGACATAAGTCTTTTAGGAACCTTATATTTGAGGAGGAGGAGAGGTGGGTTTCAATTATGATGAGATTAGTTCTAGAAAGTGTAAAAACTTTATTTCATAATGAGATGGAAATTTAGGTAATATTAAAATAAAAATTCCTACCCGTTATGAGAAGAATGATCCTGGATTGTACTTTGAGTAATAGAGGAAGCTAGAACATATGTTTGATTATCATAATTACTTAAAAAAGGGAAGATTAAACTAGCAGTGGTTAAGTTCAAAGATTATGCTAGTATTTGGCAAGATCAGTTTGTGATTAATAAGCATAGGAATAGTGAGAGGGCTATTCAACTAGGGGAAGAGATAAAGGCAATAATGTGCAAGAGGTTTATACCTAGCCAGTATTATAGGGACTCATGTAGAAAGTTGCAAGGTCTGACTCAAGGTTCCATAAAAGTAGAGAATTGTTATAAGAAAATAGAGATAACTATGATTAGGTCTAATATAAAGGAGGACTATGAGGTTACTATGGCTAAACTTCATATTTGATGTTCTCCAGTTTCTCTGCCTGGAGGGCCGCATCTACCAATAGTTGGTAGTCACAGAAATTATGGATCAGCACCTTCTGCTTGATCCCTAGATGAAGTCATCCCTCAAACTTACGACACTTTTCCTTCTCATTCGCAACAATGTTGGCCGCATACCGGGAAAGCTGGGTGAATTTTAGCTCATACTCACTTGCACTCATATCCCTTTGTGTGAGATTTTGGAACTCCCTGACCTTCTCTTGGACATAAACCCTCGAAAAGTATTTCTTCCTGAAAACTTCCACAAAATCTCTCAGTGACAGTACCAGAGGCATAATCTGACTATGAGGCACTGATTCCCACCAGTGGAGTGCATCCCCTTATAACTGGTTGTTTGCATAGTCCAGTTTCTCTTCATCGGAGCACTTCATCTAAATCAGAACTCTCTCTGTCCTCTTCAACCATGCGTTAGCCTCTTCAGGATTAGTAGTCCCATTGAAATCCATAGCTCCATACTTGCGAAGCTTATCATACTGTCCACTCCTCTCCACTGGAGCTGGCACCGGAACTTGTGACCCTTGGCCTATGGCATATGAGAATGCTTGAGCGAAGGCTTGAAAGAATCATGGATATAGAGGGTTTACTTGAGGCATAGGAGGAGGAGGCGGTGACACTTCATGTTGCACACTAGGTGCTTCAGAATTAGGAGCAGAATGTGTCTCCGCATCTTGTGGGACATAGGATTCATTCGTGCTCCCTTGGTGAGAGCAAGATCGAGTTGTAGCCCCTCGAGTTCTTTTTCGAGGCGGCATAATCACTCTTTCAAATTTTAAAACATAAAAAATCTTTAGTTCATGCTTAATGAGAAACGATTTCAAATTATGTAAAACAATATAAAATAATGCACATTGTTCATTTAAAATAATGCATATTCATGTCATAATTGAAAACTACCCACCTTGATGCCTAAGATACCCCTAAACTTAGTCGCTTTGATACCACAAGTGTTAAACCCTATTTTCGGAGCCCAACATCCAGAGTCATAACATGTGGGCATATTAACCTATAGGATTATTTCAATAAACTCTCATTAGCCATCATCCCACAAGGGTGGCGTGCCCCCACCAATCAGTCACCATAATCAAACTCATTTTCTTAAATTCAAAGTATATTTTGGAAATCTTCAAATCAAAATTACAAATTGCCTTCTTCAGAAGATTTGTAGCTCTATGTCTCTAGTTTATTTTGAAATAAGAACCATCTTGTTCGGAGCTCTATAGGTCAAGATATACTTAAAAATCCAAAGTATGTTCATAACCAAGTCACACTCTTCCATCGATTCCCTCAATTTCTTTTCATAAATCTTTTTCAAATCAAAACAAAAGGCTACCAATTTTTGTGGAGAGATAGAAAAATGTGTTAGGAATCTATTAGTTTAAGAATCATTTCATTTGGAGATCGGATGATGAAGTTATGGCCAAAAGAATCAAATATGATTTAGTCCTCAATCATATTGAACCTATTTTTGAAAAATTATCATAACTTTCACTAAAGATATCGGATTAAGGTTGTCTTTATATGGTTTCGAAGAGGACTTCTAGATCTACAACTTTTGTAAGATCCTAAAATGAGAATTTTCCATTTGGAGGGTCAAAACATGGACCGTGTGGGAACACATGGTCAAACAGTGTATCCTTTGGGTCTGGCGACTTTTTCTGCATCTAGAATACACGGTGAGTGTGTATTTACACGGCCTGACTGTGTAACCTTTTGGTTTTTACAGTCAAAACTCCCCCTAGACATCTCCAATGGATCCTACATCTATCCTAATATCACTTTTACTCATAATCTTCCCAAATTCAACTCTCCTAGTGCGATATCACTCCATTTACTCTAGTTGTTCGGTATATATATCCTATGCAGCATCACTGACTTATAACGACATCCAAAAATTGCATACTTTATATCGTTGGAAAGCTAGAAAGACAAACTACAACTCCCATGAAGATAACTTTGTCTAATTCATCCTAGATTAATGTAGTTTTCCCCTAAAGTTAGAACACAATTCCTACCCCTATGAAAAACTTGAAATTTGCAATGTAAAGACTTGAAAAGTCATAAGCAAACATAATGTATATATACTTCATTAACATCAAAGATAAAAGTTTTACAACGCTTTAGTGGGCATTTCGAGTCACCTTACATAATAATCCAAAAATACAAACTTTACAAGAACAATAATTGCTTACAATGCGACTAAAGCCTTGTTTTTTATATAATCTAGCTTTAAAAACAAAATATGCAAATTGGAGTAATGCCTTGACTTTCGACTCAATCACTCGATATCTTGCTCATCGCCTGAAGATGGGAAAGAATGGGGGGTGAGCTTAAAGCTCGTGGGTAACAGTTTTATAATCGGTAACAAACAAAAACCATTAAAAAACCTTCATGATCATAGCAAATTCTTATTGAGTCATAAAACACAAAATTCTCTAATTCTCAACTTGTCAAACCAATTCACAACTCACAAAAGTTATACACCCATCAAAACTTGCCAATACATCATAATCAAATAAACACATCAGAATGATTTGGGTAGGTCCGTAACAGAACATACTAACACAATTTCATAAAATTGGTCTTGTGTAGCCGTAAACAAAACGTACTATCGTAATCTCACATAATGGTTTTTACATAGCCGTGAACTTAGGGGAGTCTGTAAAAGAGCTCCATGCCACTAGCGGGCAAGTAGGAGAAGCCTTTAGTCAAAGTATACTTGATAGACAGAGCAGACCACCACAAATCTACATAACATGTAATTCATGACTTGAAAACAAATTGCCCAAATGACACATTTCGAAAAACTTATTTTTCATGAACATGAAATATTTCAGATGCATTTCCATCATCATTTCACAATTCAGCAACCAAATTCTTATACCAAGCATATAGCAATTTCTCAAATCATTCAAAAGTAACAAATACAACAATTATGAAGTAATTGGACATCATTCCCATATCAGTTCATAATTTATTCACAAAATTCACATACAAAAACATGTGGCACATTCTCAAAGAATTTAAAGAACAATAAATGCACATTTATAAGGTAGTTGGAAATCATTTAATTCCATTTATTTGAAAGAAACATTAAT
>JANZLC010000002.1:25099865-25109993 GCA_026413385.1 Erythroxylum gracilipes | reverse complement strand
TACTAACTTTGACCTACTAATTAACTCCAAAATAATTTATCTGTCAAGACCTCAAAATTAATTTAAATCATGCTTATGCATCAAGAAAAAATTCGGGGGCCAACACTTGATTTCTTTCTCCATATCAAGATGAAGGACATCATTTGTGAGATTATATAGTAAGAGGAAGACCTTAAGATTGTTGAGCAAGTTTTATGTCTTATAAAACTCTCAATATCTATAAGTATATGGATCGTACCAAAAGGTATCATACCTACGAGGATTATGCAAGAACCAATTCGATCCTAACTTTATCTATAGTAACAAGAAATTGATTTTTTTAAATAAAAGTAAATAATAGAAATTGAAACAACTAATTAATCAAAGCAAAGACACAAATAAGAAGTGAGTTGCCAAATTAATTTAGGGATTGATCAAGGATGAATGTTTATGACTTATTCTTTCTTTATTTTGTTTCCCTGACTATTATTGATCCAATTATGTATTGATCCTAGATTTTCTAATGTATTGATTACCCTCTCTCTAGACCTAATCAATTAACCCTAATTGAATCCGAAAATTCCAGATTTGTAACCTCTCGTTTCATAAAACTTTCGCTAAAGTTTTCAATTAAATATGAAGTTACTTATTGAATAATTAATTTCTGACATAAGATCTTTCTTCAAATGATTGTTAATTTGATAATTGCGGGACTTATAAATTGCCAAATTTTATCGTCCAATCTAATCTGGTTACTTTTGAATTACTCTCTCAATTTGTTGTCAAGTATAAGCATGCACAATTATCACAACATCAAAATATGTATTGAATCAATAACAATTAAAGTCACAAAAAATTCAGAATAAACCCTAATATGAAATTTAGAAACTCATGAACATGTTAAATGTCTTAGAATCCAAATTAAACATGAAGATTGATGAAATAACTAAAGGAAAAGAAAAAAAAACTTTGTTGAGGTCTTATTTTGGAAAGCTGGAATTCTTGGATGTTCTTCTTGATCTTCCACATTTGATCCACTTTGGTGTGTTGGCTGTTGCATTTTTTAGTGTGTTTAATGTTGTTAAATAGTGTATTAGGGTTTTGGGGGATGTAACTAGAGTTTTTCCATTTTGATCGGTTCCAAAAATTCATAGGAGTCACGATCGTGACCCTACCCATACAGCTTTATGCACGTCTATCTTCCTTGTTCGTCAATTATCTGCTTTCCACCACTAAGAAACACATTAAACACCTCAAGAAATATAAAATTAAGATTAGAGTCATGCTTTAAACTACACAAACACTTAGAATATAAACAAACACTTACACTGGTGACTGGGAGGGAATTCATGATATTTAGTTTATTCTAATCAAGGCATGTATTCGTCTCTTAGTTGTTTTTTAATTTTCTTGGAGGTGATGTAATTATGGAAGTGTTTGTTCTAATCAAGGCATGCATTTGTCTCTCAGTTGTTTTTTGATTTGCTTAGAAGTCATGTAATTATGGAAGTGTTTGAATGGTTCGATATGTCGATTTAATTCATTTTAGTCTTAGCAGATCGTTGTTGGAATTATGCCTACAACCTAATCGTTATGTAATAGATTGAACATTTTTTGTTTTGTAATTATTAACTTTGTTTAATAACATGGCAATTGATTATATTATCATATTATGTTTATTGTATTTTATTCTAATATGATAAGTCCTTGATTAAATTTATACACTTGCCATCATAATGGAGATTATGATATTGAGAGTCAAGTCTTTAGGGTTTAATCTAAAAGTGTTCTTGACCATAGGATCATCAAATAAGGACTTTAATGATATAGTTAGATCAATATATATGTAATAATATCTATTGGATGAATATTAGTAGATCTCATTTACTAAGTTACTTATATAGATGATGCATAAGGAGATATGATCATTGAACTGACCAAACTGAGAATTCCCAATGGTTAATATTACCTATGAATTATCAAGTAAGATATTTTCATAAGGATTTAAATGTATATTTTTCCTATGATCTGAGATCATCATAGTAATCAATAGGTAACTTATTATGTTTTGATATCGGTCACCTAGTATGTAAAAATACTAGATGAATGATCGTAGGATATAATTAAATACCTATCTGATTAGTGGTAAGTCAAGATGAGATCTATCAACTCTAAGGAATGAGTTTGATCTCTATATTGTCATTGATCTTAATGGTTATTTCAAGACCTTAGTCAGGATGATTGAATGAGTGAGGAAAAGGAGTTTCTTAAGTCATTCGTCAATCATTAATAATTTACATGTAACATAGTTGGTTATCTAATAGGGTTTGATAGTTAAATCATACCTTAGGACAATCCAAAGTTGTAATGATAGAAGGTAATAATACTAATTAAATAATTATAACATTTAGTAATCCAATTTATGATTATTTAATTAGTAATTAATTGGATTAATTACTACCGGCTTAGTTATGAACCTATGTGGTCATACAAATATGAGTGTAATATTTCCTATTTATGATTATTTAATTTATTATGAGATAGTTTATTAAATAATCTATATTGCATATTATTATTTTTTTGCTAGCACAGAAAATATAATTAATATTGAAAATTCTTTTATACAAAATAAATGAATAAAATAAAATAAAATAATTTTATTTCATTTTATAAATAATAATAATTATTTATTAAAAAAAGAAAGCGAAAAAGTAAAATGCGTTGGTGGTTTTGTTTTTTGGTCTGGACATTTAAACCAAATCAAGATGAAGTGTTGCGGTGGTTCATTCAAGTAATGAAAATGTTAAAAACTCAAAAAGAAGATAACGTGTATACTGATATGTTATTTTTCATTGTCGTGTTTTTGTACGTTGAAAAATAAAACAAAAACAGAAGAAAAGTTTAGAAAATTGTTTTATTCGTATCATACCAAGTGTTAAAAGTGAGATATATTTTTTAGTGTGTAGTGCATAAAAATTTCGTATTTTCGAAGTTTATTACCAATTAATCCTTACGAATTTTAAATATTTATTTTTATCTATTTATATTAATAATATATTTATTAAACACAATAAATAAATATAAAATTATAATTTTTATTTCCGTTGCGTAAGCAATCCTTCATTCGTCCTCACTATATATGCAGCTATTGCTTTGTAGAGCAACTAACACACAAACAAAATTAGTTCAACGCGTGAAGGTAAAAATAGGTGGTCACCTACCCCTTCTTCTCCTCTCCTCAAATAGAAAGCCAACCGCTCATCCCCGGAGCAGGCGAGCAGGGAGTCAACCAAATATCAAAAAGAAATCTTCTTGCGTTATTTATTATAACTAAAAACATCAATGATTTGAGTTGAGTCGTAGGTGGTACACGTGCTTACCAATATCCTCCCCTCTACTTGGTGTGCCTTTAAAAAGCAACGCAAGCATTCTGTGGGGTTAAAATAAAATATCCACCTGAACTATGGCAAGCCAAATAGAAGTAGCAGAGAAGAAAAGGGCATGTGTGATTGGTGGCACAGGGTTCGTGGCATCTTTGTTGGTCAAATTGTTGCTTGAGAAGGGCTACGCAGTCAACACTACCGTGAGAGACCCAGGTTGGTGTTAAATGCCCCTCTCGTTTTTCTTTTGCCTGTCTATATTGGTAACATTCTGCTTCTTTCTTCAATGACAGCCAACATTAATTCCGCTTAGTAAGCTTGATCAATTTATTGACGTAACATAAACACATCGAAACAACATTAAAACACATCTGATATGCTTATCAGAGCAGAGCAGCCTGAAATTGCAACGTAATTCCTTTGCAAAGAAATTCTGTTGTGTGCGGACGATTAAGAAGCTAATCTTCATTAGATCCATGTCTCCGAACATTAATTAATTGTACTTTGTAAGTCCATGAGTATGGACTATCTTAGCACAAACTCTAATTTGCAGACAACCAGAAGAAGATCTCTCACCTTAGAGATCTGCAAGATCTTGGAGAGCTTAAAATTTTCAGAGGAGATTTGACAGATGAAGAATGTTTCGATGCTCCCATGGCAGGTTGTGACATTGTCTTCCACGTTGCAACCCCCGTTAATTTTCAATCTGAGGATCCGGAGGTACGAAAAATTGTCCTTGAAAATCTCAAATTTAATTGATGCCGAGTTTCTAAGGTTTCCCTTCGTCGTCTACAGAATGACATGATCAAGCCAGCAATACAAGGTGTACAAAATGTGTTAAAGGCCTGTGCAAAATCTAAGACGGTTAAGAAAGTCATTTTGACATCCTCAGCTGCTGCTGTGAGTATCAATACTCTCAGTGGGAATGGGTTGGTAATGAATGAGAAGAACTGGACAGATGTGGAGTTCTTGTCTTCTATGAAGCCCCCAACTTGGGTAACTACTGCACTATACTTTCCAACAATCACTATGCTAGAAATTGAGATCAAATAGACATATATTGTGAAATTCTATGAGATAGTGGTGAGGTCAACTTGTATCGAACAATATGCAGGGGTATCCTGCCTCCAAGACACTAGCTGAGAAGGCGGCTTGGAAGTTTGCTCAAGAAAATAACATCAATCTCATAACTATTATCCCCACTCTGATGACGGGTTACTCTATCGCACCCGATGTCTCTTCCAGCATGGGCCTTTCCATGTCACTGATTACAGGTACTAAATGAATCTAAACTTAAACACAGATTAACAACCAGCAGAGCTTTCACTCTCTCACCCAGGAACTCATAGGGAAGAATTTTCACGACTTGCAGGGAACGAATTCCTCATTAATGCCTTGAAAGGCATGCAAATGCTATCAGGTTCAATCTCCATTACACATGTGGAGGATGTTTGTCGTGCCCATATATTTGTAGCTGAAAAAGAATCTGCTTCCGGTCGATATATTTGCTGTGCTGCTAATACCAGTGTTCCTGAGCTTGCCAAGTTCCTGAACGGTAGATACCCTCAGTATAAAGTCCCAACAGAGTAAGCAGCCAGTCTTGGCACTGAAAAATCTGTAATTATTTTATTCTTGTCAATGGGCTATATCTTTGTATCTCAAAATATTTCTTATATCTGTGTGTTGCAATGACAGTTTTGGAGATTTTCCTTCCAAAGCCAAGTTGATCCTGTCTTCACAAAAACTTCTTGATGAGGGCTTCTCTTTCAAGTATGGGATTGAAGAGATATATGACCAAACAGTGGAGTTCTTCAAGGCCAAAGGGTTGTTGAATTGAAGGCTTTTATCCATTCTCCCCTGAGTTGTTAGTTTTGTGATTGGGCTGTGGCATTGGCCTTGAGATGCTCCAGCTTTGTGTCTGTTGTCATATAATAATGAAACGTAATTACTACTAGAATTATGGAATTGAATGCAATCCATTATATTTGCAATTTATATTTACAGCATAGAACTGGTTAGTTACGGAGACAACTATTACTCGTGCTTGGATCCATGCTCACCGACTGCTTGCTAACGGGAGTTGTTAATCGCCTTCCCTTGACATAAACTGGATAAAAGAGGGGGTCAAAATCAAATGAACAAACGTTAAATTAGAGCTTTACATATTATATTAATTTATCATATGACATGTATTTCTTCGTAAAAACTTCCGGCTTTGTGAGAGGTTATAAATTATACACTCTTTCTTTATATTTTACAAAGAGACTAACCAATTACTTCAAAACTCAGCTCACTCAAATTAGAATGTAGTTTCTATTCCATGGGTAGGCCAAAACTGAATTGAGCTACTAGCCTACTACTTGCAGTCAGAAGAAAATATCATAGACCGGAGTCTGCAAGAAAAAATGAAAACATTAATACTCTTATGCCATAATACTCTTTGGAAAAATCCACAATTTTTCATTCATCCACCATTCAAGAAGAAGTGTACCATCTTATTCCAACAAGGATTAATTGATCCCAAAAAAACAAAATGAACAAAATGGGTGTGTCAAGATTTCTATGTAAACAAAAGAGCAGAACAAAAGAGAGGAAAAATGAGGTTGGTAATTGATTATATGCCTCTGAATGCATTCCTTCGGGATTAAACATTCCTACTACCAAAGATCAATACTCAAGTCCTTGAAGCAACAATTAATAAGAAAATAAAGGAGACATTTAGAGATTCGTAATGTGTAGGCCCCTTTTTTTCTTACAAAAGCTTTTGCAGTATTATATTTATAATAAAGGTTTGTTGAGGGAACATACCAAAAACAAAGAGAAATATGCCACGAATATAATTCTGTTACAGAGTTTTTTTTTTAATAGTGTCTTTATCATCTTGCTCAAGCATAGTTGGTCTCCTAAAGCTTGGTCTTGAGATAAACAAATCGCGCTGCTGATAAAAGTTTTGTAAAGATGTCGACAATTTGTTCTTCAGTTGGAATGTAGCATATTGAGAGGTCTCCACGAGCTACTTTCTCCCTTACAAAGTGCACATCTATTTCTATGTGCTTTGTCCGAGAGTGAAAAATAGGATTACTAGCTAAAGCTGCAGCTCTAATGTTATCACACCAAATTAGAAGTGAACCTTCAAGCTAAAAATTGATCTCCTTGAGCAATGACATTATCCATGCAACTTCAGCAGCAGTATGAGCTAAAGCACGGTACTCGGATTTGGTTCTCAACCGAGCTACCACTTTTTGTTTTCGAGAGGACCAGGAAATTAAAGTACCACCAAGATAGACACAAAAACCACTGGTGGATCTCTTGTCATTCGGATCGCTCCCCCAGTCTGAATCCGAGAAGGTAGACAAATGCAAGTGATGAGCTGGACGAATGAGGAGGCCATGGGAGGCAAGTACCTTTGAGATAGTGTAGCAAGCATTTGCAAGCACGCCATTGAAACTCAGTTGGTCGTTGGAGAAATTGACTGAATCGATTGACCATATATGAGATTTCAGGGAGGGTGAGAGTGAGGTATTGCAAAGCACCAATAAAGAGTCAGGTTATCAAAAGGAGAACTATCATGATGACTTAATTTTGTAGATAAGGCAGCCGGAGTGGATAGAGGCTTAGCATGCAGCATATTGGTATGAGAAAGAATATCATGTAAGTATTTTGTCTAAGAGAGGTGCAAGCCAGTGGAGGTGTGGGTAACTTTAATGCCCATAAAGTAATTAAGGGAACCCAAAAGTTTAAGAGAAAATTTGGATGAAAGAAAATGAAAAAATTGTTAAATGGTGGAGTTGTAGTTACTCGTGACGATTATATCGTCGACATATAAAAGAAAAAAGAGAAATGTAGAGCCATTCTTGTAAAAGAATAGAGAGGAATCAGACTGAGATTGTTGAAACCCCCCAGTCAAGGAGAGCTATTGTGAGGTGTTGAAACCAAGCTCGTGAAGCTTGGCGAAGACTATAGATGGCACGATGAAGACGACAGACGAAGTGAGGATGTTGTGGATCAACAAAATCATCAAGTTAGGTCATATAAACTATCTTAGAGAGGTTCCCATGTAAAAATGCATTGGAGACATCCATTCGGTATATAGGCCAATTATGGGTCACAGTTAGAGTAAGGATTATACGGATTGTACTAGGCTTAATAATAGGGCTATAGGTTTTAGTAAAATCAATACCAGGTGTTTGGGTAAATCCTTTTGCAACTAAACGAGCTTTATAGTGGGTTGTGGTGCCATCAACATGATATTTAATCCAAAAAACCCATTTGGAGCCAATGATTTTTTGGTTGGGATGAGGAGGAACTAAGGTCTAAGTGGAATTTTGTTGAAGGGCTTGAAACTCTTCAGTCGTTACCTGTTTCTAGTAAGAATTGGCAAGGGTTTCATCAATTGTTTTGGGTTCAGAAGTAGGTGGATTGAGGTGAGCAGAGTAAAGTCTGGGCTTATGGATGCTAGATTTGGCTCTAGTCTGCATTAGGTAGGTATTAATGGGTAGCGGGCCAAGGATAACAGGAGGAGGGGGCCCACGAAGCATGGATGAGCAATGAGTGTAGCTCCTGACTTATCATGTGAAAGAAAAGATGAGGGGGAAGAGTTTGTCACAGAGTTCTCTGGTATGATCACCTGAGAAGTGGAAGTTAAAGATGAAGATAGATGAACAAGAGGATAAGGTGAACGAGATGAAGCAACAGAGAATCTAAGAGGGGAGGAAAGAAAAGAGGAAGTGTATAGAAACTCAGATTCATCAAACCGAGTATGGGGAGTGATATAAACATGACTAGTAGGGGAAAGGCATCGATATCCTTTGTGATGGGAACTATAGCTAAGAAACAAGCATTTAATGGTATGAAAGGAAAACTTATTTTTATTATAGGGATGGAGAAGAGGATAACATGAGTAACCAAAAACCTAAAGAAAGGAGTAATCAGGAAGATGATGAAATAATAACTGATAAGGAGAAGAATTATTGAGAATGGGGGTAGGCATGCGGTTGATCAGATATAAAGTAGTATCAAAGGCATACCATATAAAAGATAATGGAAGAGGGGCTTATGTAAGGAGGGTGAGGCCTGTTTTAGTAAGATGTCGATGTTTGCGTTCAATCCGATCATTTTGGTGATGAATGTAAGGAGATGGTAATTGATATTGAATGCCAAAAAAGGTAAGATATTTAACGAATGGGCGATATTCACCCCCCAGTCAAATTAAACTGTTTTAATAACGGTGTTAAACTGTTGTTCAACTTGAGTCTTAAAGATAGAAAATACAGAAATAGCTTGAGACTTGTAATGTAGGGGAAAAATCCAAAGGAAGCGAAAGTAGTCATCTAAAATAGAGATATAATATTGGTAGCCTTCAGGTGTAGGCACTGGGGAGGGTCCCCAAAGATCAGTATGAAGAAGTTGGAGGGGAGCAGATGCATTGTGAGTAGACAAAGATGTAGGTAACATATGCATTTTACCATATTGACATGCAGAACAGAAAGTGTAATTCTCATTAACAAAAATCGTATTACAAATTCTGGATAATGTTTGCATAATGGCAATGGTTGGATGTCCAAGCCGGCGGTGCCATAAAGAGGAGGAAAGAGTAGTGGAAAGAACATGAGGAGAAGCCGGTGAGGACTAAGAAAGAGATAGTTATTAGAGGCCATTTTTAAGGGAACCTTACTGAAGAACTTTTTCCTTGATCTTGTCCTTCACAAAATATGCATTAGAATGAAATTCAATAACACAGTCAGTATCTCATGTAAGTTGAGAAACAAAAATAATATTAGTATACAAATGAGGAGCATAAAAAATGTGAGAAAGAGATAAAGAGTGAGGGGAAGAGGGTAATTGAACACAAACTGTGTGAGTAATGGGAATACCGTGACCATTGCCTATGGTAAGCTGCTCAGCACCAAAATATGGGTGGGTGACCTAAAGATTGGAAGTGGAACCAGTAGAGTGATTAGAAGCTCCTGAATCAAAATACCATTTGGGGTTCTGGACTGATTGGGGTGTAGCTATCATGGCACTGAAGCTAGGGGGAGGAGAAGGGGATGACGACATGGAAAGAGGTGTGTGATAGTGTGGAGGAGAGGAATAAGTAGGGAAAAATGGTTGAGGTGGTCTAGGAGGGGTGGGAAGGGATGGGTTGAATGGTGCAGGGCCTTAGTAATGTGGATCAAACCGAAAATAACATTTAATAGCTGAGTGGTCAGGACAATGACAAACTTGACAAACAAGCCTCTAATTCCTTCCACGACCACGACTTTTGTAATCGCCACGAGTATTGCTTCCTCTTTGTGAGAAAGTAGGTGAAGATGGACGAACATTGAGTGCAACAACGTTTGCAGTGAGATGAGATAAATCAATAGTAGTTGCAACAACTAAATGTTCTAGTCGTAACTAATGATTAACCAAAAAGGCTTGTACCTTTTGCAATGAAGGTAGATCAGATCTGGATGTAATGTTCACAACTACTGGATCATATTCAAATCCAACTTTAGCAAGTATCGCCATAATTAAATCTTCTTGAGAGAGTGGCGATCCAGCGGCTACCAATTAATCAAAGATGGACTTCATCTTAGCAACATTACCAGTGATAGAAAAAGCACCTTTCTTCATGTTTTGCAATGATACCTTTAATTCCAGAACCTTTTGGGGAGTGGGTGTGGCATAAAGGTGCTCAAAAGTAGTCCAGATGATTGAGCCCAAGTTTATATTATTAATTGGCTGTATTTTCATAACTGTTAATGCATTTCTTGACTCCTAATTGGTG
>JANZLC010000002.1:25084214-25096124 GCA_026413385.1 Erythroxylum gracilipes | reverse complement strand
TTTTCATTATTTTACAATAAATTATTATATTTAGATAATTATTATATATAGATATATATTATATATAGATAATTATTGTATATTGAAATAATTATAATATAATTAGATAATTATTCCATCCACATGTGTATATAGGTTGTTATTTTTGAAGAGAAATGTCCACGTGGTAAATATATTAGGTGATTTTTAAAATATTTTTTCTCATTGTAGATTAAAATAATTTTATAGAGCATGAATTGGACGTACATATCACATAATATCCTAAGAAACGTTATAATATCCTTAATTACTTGGCGTTGGTCTTTCTTTCTTTGATTTTTTGCAAACCTCTGAATAGTTGCGTTAACGTCGCTTCCATTTTATTTGTATCAATCGTTTGATGTCATAATCGAGTCTAAAGCTTCTGGCATAGAATTCAAAATCCACGTGCGACAATGAATGTTATAAGATGTTACTTTCTCCCAAAAAAAAATCCTCCATCGACATGCGACCACCTCAAATTCTCCAACAAGCTAATGAATGGACATCTAAGACTCATTTTTTTCCTGCTTGTACCTGGACAAATGAAGAGTTACATCTTAAAAGCTTTGAGAAAACGTGTTACTCTTCGTTCACACAATGCAGATTTTTTGGCCTTGTTGCCTATATATAGCTCCATTGTCCATGCGGATTATCATAGCCAAGTATTGTACAACTTTCCTCAGCTTTTTTATGTTTTGTTCAACATATTGGAATTTATCATCTTCACCAATACACATTTTTCTCAGTTCAAATGGATTACAATAAACAAGTGAAAGTGGGGCAACAGTTTTTGCAGTATCACACAAGTTCTGAAACCCAAAACAGGCGATCTTCTAATTATAAACCAAATGTGTGGAAATATGTTTTCCTGCAGTCTCTTTCCAGCAATTATGATGTGGGTTTGGTTATATATAAAATTTTTTTAATTCATTAGAGATTGCATTTTCAAGAATCGTAGGAGAAAAGGAGAATTTAAATTTCTTTATGTCTTCACGCATACTGAAATTAATGTGTAATGTTTTCTTGCAGGAAGAGTATTATCAAAAGCAAGCTGAGAAGCTACAGGCGAATGTGAGGCTTGTGTTTGCTGGAGCCTTGGACTTGTTAACTAAGTTGGAGCTGGTTGACAAAATCAGAAAGCTGGGCCTCGCAAACCACTTTCAGCAGGAAATCAAGGAAGCTATTATGAACATAGCCTCTTCGCTGGAGAACGATAGATATAGTGTCGTCGGGCAAGAGAATCTCTATACCACTGCATTATGTTTCAAGGTTCTCAGGCAGCACGGTTACGAGGTTTCACAAGGTGAAAATCCTAATATCGACATGTTGTTTCCCTCCTAGTTTGTTATTCCTAATCCAAGTTCATATACTTGGTACCAGATATGTTCGGTGGCTTTGTGGACGAGATGGGCTCTTTCGTAGAAAGCAAATGCACAGACGTAGAGGGACTGATCGAGCTTTATGAGGCCTCACATTTGGCCTCAGAAGGTGAAGATATCTTGGACGAGGCGAATGCTTTCACGACAAGAACTCTAAAGAGTACATGTTGTAGTGCCGATAGCAGCCTTAACGAATATCTAACACATTTTCTGGAGCTTCCGTCGCACCGAAGGGTCCTATGGTTTGACGTTAAGTGGCACATCAATGCCTATGAGAAACAGAATGACATGAATATGTCTATACTAGAGTTATCAAAACTCAATTTCAATATGGTCCAAGCCGGACTCCAAAAAGATTTGAAAGACATTTCAAGGTATAGTTGACATTGATTTGTAACAAATATTTTCAATTAGTTACATTGATTGAGGCATACGATTGTAGACCGGACAGAAGAAAGTAACTCTACATATGGTACTACTGTTGTGATTTTGTTAGGTGGTGGAGAGATTTGAGTCTACTAGAGAGCATGAGCTTTACAAGGGATCGCGTTGTTGAGAGCTTCATGTGCACTGTAGGGCTGGTACATGAACGTCGGTATAGCTCCTTCAGGAAATGGCTCACAAAAGTTATTCTAATGATATTAATCATTGATGATGTTTACGATATCTATGGTTCACTGGAGGAACTAGAGCACTTCACCAAGGCAGTAGCTAGGTTGGTAATTCCCGAATTTTTTCTCCAACAATTCAAGGAGATTAACTAAGTCCACGTGCTAACAAGTAACAATATTCAGGTGGGATAGCAGTCGAGTTCAGCACCTACCAGAATGTATGAAGATCTGTTTCCAAGTGCTATCCGATATTACCAGTGAAATTGCTAATGAAATACAAAGGGAGAAAGGTTGGGACGAAGTAGAGCTTCACTTGAAGAAAGTGGTATTAACTCTGATCTCATTTGGTTATATTAATTTGAGATACAACTTCCTAATGTGCTTGGTTTCTGACCATTGCTTATTCTTCATCTCCAGTGGACAGATTTTTGCAAGTCATTGTTTCTAGAAGCAAAATGGTATCATAGAGGAAAAGTACCATCTTTACAGGAGTACTTAGCTAACGCATGGATTTCATCATCAGGGACTGTGCTTTCAGTTCATTCATTCTTCTCTGTAATGAATGAGCCAACAGAAGAGCTGGCAAAATTTCTTGCGAAGAATGAAGATCTGATTTATAACATTTCTCTTATAATTCGACTCTGCAACGACCTCGGTACTTCAGTGGTAGTTACCTATATTAAGAAAGCTAATTACTATTGGATTTTATTTCTACACTTGTTGATCTTCTAACTTCCAACATGAAGTCTAACCATTCATTGACTCTTTAACAGGCAGAGCAAGAGAGAGGAGATGCAGCTTCATCAATTATTTCTTACATGAGGGAAATGAATGTTTCCGAAGATGAAGCTAGGAAACACATCAATGGGATTATAAACAAAACATGGAAGAAATTAAACGGTCAATGCTTCACTGATCAATCTCCAGAGCTGAAATTATTTGTCAATATCAACACAAACATGACGCGAGTAGTGCATTATCTTTACCAGCACGGAGATGGGTTTGGTGTACAAGACCGTGAAAACAAGAAGCAGGTCCTGTCCCTGCTGGTTGATCCACTCAAATTCTGATGAATTTTAGCTTAAATATTCATGCTAAGACTTTATATAAGTGATGCAGAGGGCATCAGGTAAGTTAATGTCCTTTCTGCGACGCTAGTACTAGTCGATTCAGGAGACTATAAATCACTTTCTGTGGCATTTGTGAAGTGTTTCCGAGTTCCAATCGTTACCCAGATTGAAAATAAGATTGCAGAAAAGTGGCAAATTTCACCAATATTTTGAGATGATCTTTTCTGTTTATTAAAATGATTCCAAAGGAAAGGGTAACTTGAGATTGCTAATGAATTTGTAATGCTTAAACAGTGCACAGTGGACCTGAAAATCCTTGGTTGTAAAAAGATAAAGTCCGTGAAAATGTGATTGAAGGACAGAATTAAACTACCACCTTTGGATTTAATATTTCTGTAACACGTAATTAAGTTGGCGTTCATTAAGGGGGAAAAAAAAGAAGAAGAAAGAAAAGTAGACACCCCGATATGAATATAGAGGTAATCTTGCACAGTTGTCTAAATATAAAAATTAGAGGAAATAAACAATCTGAAAACATAAATAAAATATTTGGTGTATAATTCAAATTTGACAGACAATAAAACTTGACAAAATGTATTTGACTATTGCTTGTTTCTAAAGTATACAATGTATAAGTAAACAACTAACATTAATCTCAAGACGACACTTTTTATATATACTATTGAGAAACCGAGACGGAATCTAATCCCGGTCGTAGCAGAATAATTACAAAACTTTTAAGCAAATTAATTTCCTGAAAATTAAAGATCAACTTAATGCTATAAAATGATTAATATATAAATCATAATAAAGCGTGAATCTAAATTTGTACCTTATTCCGAAACTTGATCATGTTCTTGTCGTATCCCTCGAACCGTTTTCAAAATTGATCTATCTTAATTAACCACTATAGCTGCATAATTGCCCGGTCTTCAACGACATCTACATAATAGGTTGAGAGAATTCTGTAACTCTCATAGAGAGGATTAAGCAAGAAAAACTAGCTCCATTAGAGCTTAAGTCTATTTATAATAAGCTTTGGACGTTTAAGTAATTTAATTGAAATTAAATTCTAACTTTAATTAGAATTATAAATAATTCTAATTATATGCCAATTATGTCCAAATTAAATTCAGTAATATTGATCTTTATTTATTAAATATCAATTATTTGTAATTCTAATTAAATCATAAAGTTTTCTTAAACTTTATATTCAAGTCCAACTTGATTAAAGTAACTTTGCTCTCTTCAATTCATTCTTTATATGACATCCATTAGGTTCCCAAATATGTTGGCAATGATTATAAATTATGAATTTGAGTTTTAATTTATCTTAATTCTCCAATTAAAAAATTTATAATCATAGATCAAACTACCCAAATATTTAGGAATGTCAAAGTAGTTTTGACAAACCTTTTTATACATAATTTTTTTATATAATTCAATTCTTTCATCATCTAATATTCTGATTAGACATAGATCATGAAATTAATGTCTGCTCTAATTTGAATCCAGTCATATTAGTTCTCTGCCATTAGTTATTGATTCAATTAATGACATTTGTAAACTATTTACAAAACATTATTTCACCTTGGCCAAGGATTTCCTAAATCAATACTAAACGAGAACAACGAAACATTCTTCATAATTACTTTAGGGTAATGAATCTTATCTTGATCACACAACTACCTCCATATAGTTCATGCTTCATCCAATGACTACCGATTGAACGACCCATGATTAAATAGGTCATAAGTAGGATCAAAACATAGCAACCTCTATATAAGATAACTTTGGAGATCCCAAGTCAAATAATCACTTATATAATCATTACAATAAGTATTTCGTAGACATAATGTTCCAAATAGATTTCTTATATTAGGTATGTTAAGTGAACTAGTTCTATAACAAACACCCACATGTTAGTTTAAGTTTCTCTATATTTTAGTCTATGAGATCGATTGCTTCCTTCATAAGGAAAAACATAATATGTACTAGTATTTTTACGTTCTATTGATGTCCAACCTTAATAAAACTATTTATGGATAATACAAAAATGAAATTTGAATCTCATAATTATAATCTCATTATAACTTCATTGCAATGTATAATTATCCCTTGTTTTTTATTATATACATCTAAAAAGGATAAAAAATGCCTTTAAATGATTTGTCATTAAACTAAAACCAAAGCAATTGGCTAGGGCATAAACCAGTGATCTCCCACTTGCAGTAAGCCATATCACCATATGTCATACTATTGCTAGGACAATGGCTTAATGAGAGAATTCTCCAAGATTTTCTACAGTGAGCACTTGCTTAAATCTTACAATTTTCTTCTTAATTATCATCATAATTAAGAAAATTTGCTTAAATACATCATTGGATCTTTAATGAGACCTTAGCTCCTTTGACATACCTAATGGCTCTAATATTCCACAGCACATTACTGTCCTGAACAATGCAAGGAACTATATCAAATTTACTAAAGAACTTATAGATCCAATTAATCATTTCCACTAAATGAAAAATGTATTATGGCTCAATTAGCAACCATTGTTATAATGGAACCTTTCGAATCTTGTATGATATGGTTCTTAAATAAAATAGACCTTAACTAGGTTTACTTTTAAAGTAAATATCTTTATCTTCTTGAACTCAAATATCAACTCTTACATAGAATAATGGATATCTTTAATACTTCACAAGTGTTTAATATCTCAGATACTAAACATCTTTAGTACATTATCTATGTTCTTAGACTTAGAATAGGTGAACAACTTCCAAACTATCTCTATAGATCTAATTTTAGTACCTTTTTTATATCCAACAAGAGTGGTTCTTGGATGATTATGTTTTCAACAATTGAAAGTTAAAACTGTTGTTCTCTATAAGCAATATGTCTCCACATTCTCCCACTGAAGAAGACAACTATACTTTTCCTAACCTTCTTATATACATGATTAATTCACAATCATATCCAAATGAACTCTTTGAATTCATAATGAAAGTGAATCTTTCAATGTCTCGTGGCCTTTCAACTATACATCAATTGTATCAATAAAGGAAATAGTTCTAATTGAATGTATTGCCTTGAGATTTGAACTTTTCAAATTTTATCTAAACTTTTCAAATTTTATCTTACTCCCACTAATTATCTTGAGAACTATTCTCCAATAAGGATACATT
This sequence comes from Erythroxylum gracilipes, assembly GCA_026413385.1. Taxonomy (NCBI): domain Eukaryota; kingdom Viridiplantae; phylum Streptophyta; class Magnoliopsida; order Malpighiales; family Erythroxylaceae; genus Erythroxylum; species Erythroxylum gracilipes. The sequence goes on along the minus strand of JANZLC010000002.1, from coordinate 25,089,855 downwards.
AAAAAAACAATTTGTTCAATATATATGTAAGATTATATCTAACCTTTTGGATATCTCATAACCTTTTATTATCTAATTTAGTTCTAAACTTAATGGATAATGTATGCTTCAACTAAAGGTACATCCTTAAATCAATAACTTTGACTCTTTCTAAGACTTTGCATTACATATTTAATATGAAATCTTATTAACTGATTCAATTGGAACTATAGAAGGTAAGTCATTGCACTAGGTACCGCCTATTGCATCATACACTATCTTATATTGTATTTTCCTCCGTATATAAATACATGCTATTATGAATTTATTTGTGAAGGTATTCCCCAAAGAATCTCATTCCTTATAAATAACTGAAAAATAAAACTTATCACAACGATCTCATCGAAGTGTTTCAACATTCTCAATGCTTAATTTATACTTAGATTTAAACAATTTAAACTTTTTCAAAATTTTAAATTAACATTTCATTTAATACATATGACTATATCATATAAAGCCATTAGTAATATACAGAAATATAAGTAATATACTTTTATGAGTTATTACTCTATTCAATACATCACATGTATAAGATTTAACAATTCAATGCCTTCATCATCCTTTCACCAAAAGCTGATTTGGTTATTCTTCAACTTGACAAGTTTCACAAGTTTCATACAATTCATAATTAAAAGGATACACATATCCTTGTATGTAACTTTATGATTCTCGTTATATCGATTTAACCAACATAGCATAAAAGGATAGTCTGAGTTATCTAACTTTGTATTCATTCCATTTATGTTAAACATAAGTCCCCCTTTGATCCAACATATACAAACTATTTATATAACATGAGATCAACTACTTATACTTAACAATCTATTTCATATCATGCTTTGAATATTATAGTAAATTTGAATCTAAATTCAATATCAAATACTCATAAGCATGAACTAGAAATATATATGATCTCTATTATATCACGTATAGGTAAGAAAATTCATACAATCATTTTCTTCTTATGACAACTATTATCATACTGTGACAAAGCCTTTAATTGATGTCCATATTTATGCTCTTAGTCGGTTAAATTAAGTGAAACAATTCCATCAAGGTACTATACGTTTCAACTCTACTCCATGCAACCTCTTGCATCTTGTTGTCTTGGTATTGGCATGTATCTTACATGTTGTCATCAAAGTTTATGAGACATTAGTCAACTCAAAATGTCAATATATTTTGTCATCTATATGATTTTACACATCTCTAAAACTTTGTCATCGAATCCTCAATAGGATTATAGCAAAATTGCATAATGAGCATACAATTTTCTATCTAACTTTACGAACTATTCTTAAACATAATCTATGTCCAAGAAATTTGGTTCATTAACTCTTAGTATCAACTATACTAAACAACGTAAATTTCACTAAAAAAATAAATGTAAGAAAGCAAGTAATAAATTATATGCCATGACTACTAACTGAAATTGAGACTTTAATCGTGCATTTGATTACTCCCATTATTTTATTCAAAATAATAACCCTTACTACTATTCAGAAAGATTACTCTAATATTTCTACAGGGCTAGGATCCCATTCAAATATAATTGATCTTGAGTTTGCTCAACAAGCCAACTAAACTTAAATTAGGTAGATAACAAATTTATCAATCACATCTCATGTGACTTCTAGATCCATTCGGTGATAATTCTTGCTAAAACATATCTTATATGTTATTCCTAACCCTATCTTTAAATTCATGTGATCATGAGTTTACTCATCTAAATCACACAAATTTAGTTAAGTAGAATCTACTGTCATAAAACTAAAGATGTTCGGGTTAAAACTATCTTGAGTTTGCTCAACGAGCTTATAATAAATAGGTCTTTGGTTTATTCTTATAATAATGGAAGGCAACAATTACACTCTCAACGTGTACCTTATATTTTAACGAGGGATTTAATTTTATTTGTCTCATCAAACAAAAAATTGCATGTAAAATATCACACATATAAAACATACAATTTAACATCATATAAATAAAATATGCAACTTATACACTCATAATTAAATTATATGCATAAAACATCAAGCTTTGTTTGATTCAAGTTATTAATCTTCATAATCTAAATTAATATTTCCAACTTTTTTGAAAAATTAAATTAGATTAAATCCATTTATATATATATTACATTCCTATTCTAAATAGAAATTTAATTTGATTTGAAAACAATTTTCAAATCCATTTGGAAACTATTTCCAATTTATCTTATCTCCTTTAATAAAATTTAATTGAAAATAATTTTCAACAAAATTATTCAACTTATTATAATTTACCATTACTCCTTTTTCAAAGTTATAAAAGTAACACTTTCTAATCCAATTAGAAAACTATTTCTAATCTTATTAGAATTTTTTTCCTTAATTATAAAACTATTTTTTAATATTAAAAGAAAACTACTTTCAAAATTAAATAAAACATCTTTCATATTTAATTAAGAAAGTTCTTTATATTATTTATTTAGAGATTGATTTCTTAATTAATTAGAAAATCTTTCTTTAATAAGTTAGAAAACTATTTTAAAAATATTAAAGAAAGCTCATTTTTCTTAATTAATAAATAAAAACAAATTTGAAAATTTAACTAAGAAAAATACTTTTTAAAAAAATCAAGAAAGTTATTATTCGTAAATAAAGAAACAATTTCTAAATAAATTGAATAATAATTCTCTAAATAAATAAAGTCATATATTTAATTTATCTCAATCAAATTGAAATAAATAAATTTAGTTAAGGAATACCTTTCTTAATCATTTAAGAAAATACTTTTCTTAATTTTTTAGAATCTAACCAATTAATTTCAATCTAATAGAAACTAATTAATTCTAATTTTAGAAACTACTTTTTTAATTATTTAATTTCAATCTAATAGAAACTAATTAATTCTAATTTTAGAAACTACCTTTCTAAAATTAATTAGGAATCAATATAATTATTAATCTTAATCACATTAAAAAAATAATTACTTCAATTTTGAAATTAAGATCTCATCTTAATTGATATAATCTCATTATAGTAGTTGCCTAACATAATCTAATTATGATAGATAGTTCTTTTAAATATTTGTTTGTTTCTAATTATTGAGTTGATAATTTATTTAATTTAACAATTCATCTCTTTGAAAAATTAGACTAAATTCCAAAATATACCTAATAAAAACAATTAGAAAACACTTTTCTAAATTTGTCAGCGACTTAAACTAATTTAATTAAAATTAAGGTTAAAAAATAAAAATCATATTAAAAATGAGTCGGAAAATTCTTTTTGTCAGGCTCGTGACAAGAACGGTTGACTAGCACGTGCGTTTGAAACAGATGCTTGATACACGCGCCCCAACATTTTCTCTGAAGTAGATTTTCTCTCTCACGCATCACCACCAGTTGTTTGTCCTCACCCGTGTTTCCCAGCTTCCCAGCCGCATTCTTCAAGTCGGCGCTTCCACGTCGCCGAAGGGCTCCATCGTCGCCTCCTCTACACGTCTGCGTCCACACATGGGTTTCATAAACTTTTTTCACGCTTCACGAGTGGCGACACCACTGGTTGAAGCCATCACCAGCGTCTAAAGGCCACTGGTGAGCGATTCAATCTTTCACTCGCCGGTGATTGTCAAATAAACGCAGGCAGTAGGGTAGATGTAGAAGCCTTATCCGGGTTATCACAAAAAAAGTAAATACATAAGCAGCTGATATGATATCCAGGACCAAAAAATACATTCAAAACACGTTGCTAGAAAAATAAAGAACTTTTAATGCGTTCTCAGAACAAATAACCACAAGCATTCGATTTCCAGAATATGGAATGAAAATATAGTTTTCAGAAGTAGCCAATAAGCAAAAGTGACGAACTATTAAATTTTCCAGAAACCAATTTCTGGAGGCAAGAACAATAAGATGCGGAGTAATATTTTCATAGCACTGTTTACCAAAAAAAATATTTCATATCACTGTTTATGAATTAATTAAAAAATATAAAGCCATGTTACTTTTAATCAAATCAATAAGAATCAAGCGGAGTTTAATCAAATTATAAGATTAAAATTTGTCACTGATACCACTGCTAGGAATAATTACAAAACTTTTTTATAAATTGGTTTCCTAAAAACCTAGATCAATTTAATTCTATAAAATGATTAACGCATAAATCATAATTAAGCATTAATCTAAATTCATATCTTATTTTGAAGCTTGATCATGCTCGTCTTCCATCCTTCGAACCATTTCTGAAATTAACTAGTCTTAATCACAATAGCCATATAAGTGTATGACCTCTAACGTTATCTACATAATAAATTGAAAGAACTTTTTAACTCTTATAAAGAAGGTTAAGCAAAAAGTGCTAGCTCCATTAAAGCTTAGGCCTATTTATAATAAACTTGGACATTTTAGTAATTTAATTGAAATTAAATTCTAATTTCAATTAAACTTTAATTAGAATTACAAATAATTCTAAATAAATACTAATTATGCCTAAATTAGATCCAATATCTCATATTAATCCTTATTTATTAAATATATAATATTTAATCATAAAGTATTCTCAAACTTTATAATCAAGTCCAACTTGATTCAAATAACTTTGCTCTCTTCAACCCATTCTTTATGTGAGATCCATTAGGTTTCCAAATATGTTAGCAATGATTATAATTATAATTATAATTATAATTACAATAATTATAATTAGATAAATTAAAAATTATTTTAATTTGTATTTAATTCTCCAATTAAACAATTTATAATCATAGATCAAAATTGGTGCTTAGCAACGCATCATGACTATCCAAATATTTAGGAATTTCAAAGTGATTTTGACTAACCTTTTCATACATGATTTTTTCGTATAATTCAATTCTTTCATCATATAATATTTTGATTAGATATAAAGTATGAAATTAATATCTAATCTATTTTGAGTCCAATCATATTAGTTCTCCGCCATTAGCTACTAATTCAATTAAGGAAATTTGAAAAATGTTTACAAAACATCATTCCACCTTAGCCAAGGATTTGTCAAATCAATATTAATCGAGAACAACAAAACATTCTCCGTAATTAATTTAGGGTGATGAATCCTATCTTAATCAAATAACTACCTCCATATAGTTCATGCTACATCTAATGACTATCGATTGAATAACCCATGATTAAATAGGTCATAAGTAGTATCAAAAGTAGTCCCTTTATAAGATAACTTTGAAGACTCCAAGTCAAAAGATTATATCACTTATACAATCATCATGATGAGAATTTCATAGACATACAAATAATATTCCAAATGAATTTCTCATATCAGGTTTGTTTAGTAAACTTGTTCTATAACAAGCACCCACAATTAGAATTAGATAAATTAAAAATTCTTTTAATTTATCTTTAATTCTCCAATTAAACAATTCATAATCAAAAATCATGATTGACGTCTAGCAATATGTCATGATTACCCAAATATTAGGAATGTCAAAGTGATTGACTTAACCTATCCATGCATGATTATAATATATAATTTAATCCTTTCGTCATTCAATACTCTAATTGGACAGAGTATGGATACAGTGTCTACTCTTATCATCCAATCATGTTCGTTCTTGCTAATTAGTAATTGAT
>JANZLC010000002.1:25047771-25058893 GCA_026413385.1 Erythroxylum gracilipes | reverse complement strand
AATATCTTTTTGCTGTTGTAGATTATAATAATTTTATAGAGTATGAATTGGACGTACATGTGATCCTGGGAAACGTTGGATCCTCAATTAGTTAGATCTGTAGTTTCTTTGATTTTTGCAAACGTTAGATCCACTATTATTGTATCAATTGTTTGACGACAATATCCCCCGTGAATCTCTTCGACACAATCGTGTACGAAGTCACTAAGAATAGTCGAATGGATGTTGATGGATTAAGTACCAAAACACTAAGAATAGTCGAATAGATGTTGATGGATTAACTATGACATCTATTTCACATGGTTATCTCTTCGTTTGTCTTGTCAATATGTCCTAGTTAGTTTTACAAGAAAGAATTCGGCGCACCGAATTGTTAAGAAAAAAGGGTGTTCAATTCTGTAACACAAAATTTTAATTTAATAAAACATAATAAGAATTAATTAATTAAAATAGAGAATCTGTTTTTCAGAATTCAGAACTTACTTGTTACTCTTTATTTTTATCCTAAACTAACTCATTAGTAAGTTGCGTCAATTTATAAAATTAATAATCGTTAACATTTATTAAAAAAATGATGTAACATAACATATCATAGGTTTCAAATAATGAAATTTCAGATCATTGCACACACTAGCGAAATTTTTTTTTTAAGGAGATATATATGCATATAGAGGTTGTCCACCTTAAAAGAATGTCGTTGTCCATAATAAATTGGATAAATGTTTACCATTATTAATATATATATACATTACCACCCTTGAAACAAGTTCCTAGCTTCTCCACTGATTGCACACAGCTACCATGATTTAGATCCATCGTCCACCCGTCGCTCAGATTTTAGTTTCAACGAATGGACAGTTCTTTGCCAAATAATTGATGGAGGCCTAACATTATCATAAGTAACGACATGACTGGCATGAATTAGTTTTTTCCCGTGTTATTAGCCAAATACTTGGTGGAGGCCAAACATTATTAATCATAAGTAACGATATGACTGGCATGAATTTGCCTTCTCCTGTATTATTCAAACACCGACCCTATGAGTTCTGATATGATCTGATTTATGCACCACATGTTTAATGGATGTCCCAATTAAAACAACCTTCGTCATGTCCCACCGCGTCAGCATATACATCATTACACGCATAATGCTTCTTATTACAGACACCTCTTCTACAAGCTCTAGGCATGATTTAGTAATTAAAATGTCTTTATTGTAAAACTTTTAATAAACTTACTAAAGGTGCTATTGTCATGCATCCAATTAAAACGAATTGAACAATGAATTCTCTAAATTTTATATAAAAGCATTTAATCTATTATTAAATATCTAAACTTGTTTATTTTTTATAAATTTTATACCTTGGGTTTCAAATAGTTTATCTTTAACATGATGATAAAAATTAATGTGAATAAAGTCAAAGTTTTGAGAATTCGAGATTAATTACTTTTGAACTTTATCATTAGGATTAGTAATTCTAGTTGTAAACAGCAAAAGAAGGATAAAAAACTACCAAAAATAATAATTAAATCTTAAATGCCTATAACTCCTAGTTAGCCAAAAAAATTCAACATTGCTAGAGGCCCCAAAAGGTTATAACTAAAGAATTAATATAATTATGATTATTTCCTTGTATAGCTATTTAAAAAGAAAAGAAAAAGAATTGAAAGATAAATTAGGTAAAATTTGTGCTCATTTGAGAAAAATAAAAATCACCTAAAATCAATTCATACCAATACATAAAATCTTATAGAAGACAAAGCGATTGTGAAGCTTCGCAATTCACATGCTCTAGTTTTAGATTTAACATTTTTAGAACCTAAAGATAATGAAAAATGTGAAGGATGTCAATTAAACTTCAATGAGCTATTTAATAAAAGAGAAATTTCTGTTAAGCATCTCCCTTTACATCATTTATTGGCTTACTCATTAACATTGAATTCCTCCTAAAAGTTTTCCTATGCAAGACTTAAGACATCTTTAAAATATTTACAGACAACTTAGGTAGTGAGGATTATTATTCTAATATAATTTATACATGTCATTTTTAAAAGCTATGATAGGTTGGTGAGCCAAATAAGACAACATAACAATGCAATAAAAAAGGTATGATAGAAATTTAACAAATTCTAGGTTAAGGAGTCAATACGTTTTATTGAGTTAATGTGTTATATTTTTTAGCGTCAAAGGATAAACTAGTACTATAAATAATGGAAAGGACAAAGTTAGACATTTTGCAAACCTTAGGGAGTGATTTGCATCTTTGCCTAAATCCTAATAATTCTAGTTCTTGAAGTATAGAAAATAATATCATATAGATATGTTGTCTAAGTTTCTTATCTCGGGTCATTTATAATTGTATTTGGAGTTTTTATCAAGCTTTTATAAAATAAATTTGGAGATTGCTCCACATTAGCACTCTAATGCTAAAGTAAAATTTCAACCGAAGAACTAAAGAGAAAATGAAAGCAAGCTTAGCTTGTTTAGTTTTAAATGTCTTTTCTTAATTTCCCCTTTTATTCCTACTTACTTGGGATTGTGTGGAGAATGAGGTGGTTGAAGTAATTTTTCACATATCTAAACTTCAAACCCTAGGGGTGGGGATTGATCAAAATGATAAGACATTTAGAAGAAGCATAATAGAGAGATGTTAAGTAATGCCAGAGTGCAAACCTATTATAAGGAAACTTAGGTTAATGGAAATTAAATGCTTAACGAATTCAAGATAATGAGAGTCAAATGCTCTTAATGGATTTGTCTATATGAATAAATGGGCCCACGAATCCTAAATAGTTGGGTTATTTATTCAAGTATGAATGACCTTCAAGTTTTTATTACAAACCTTTTAGATGAAACTTTACAATCCTTATAGGAGAAACTTTATACACCTTATAATTTGAATGAACACAAGGTCAATCACTTAAGGGGATAGTCAAAAGGTCTTTAGTGGAAAGTATGTTATATGTAAAAGTAACCCTTTAGTCTCTAACATCTTATGAACATCCTATCAAGCATTTAGGAAGGCTACCTTTTGCATCGTCTCTTGATAAGAGTGAGTAGGGAGAGAGCCCATAAGTAATGGAAACACTACCCAATGACCATGATTGTTTATTTTCAACTTTGCCTATGTCTAGTTTATCTTCTAGTGTAAAGCATGTGCTATCTAATCGTATAGAACATCTTGTAGAAATTACTTATATACCTACAGAAAATTGTGTTTGTGAGTCTTCGTTACCTTTGTTGAGTCCATACAGTATATATTCTCATGATCGCTCTTGGATAAAAAGTATTCGTACTATTTTATCTACATCTCGTTCTAAAGTCAAAGAAATCATCCAGAGTTCCAGATTGGAACAGTGTGGTCTAGATCTACAACTGCAGAACAATACATAAAGGTTGAAATCCCTAAAGTTTTGATCTCTCTTTGGAGGGAACACAATCATACACATCTTTATGTTGGAGCTATACCCTTGTTCTTTCATTTCTTGGAAGAAAGGGAATACCTGCTACAGCCAGGATATCTTTTCTAGACACTGCCTACACAACATACCATAATGCCTTCATTGGTACCTTATTGACAACACTCAATAATGGAAGTTTCATTCTAATGATAGTACCTAATTTCAATATCAGGTTTGATGATCCAACTTTGTTTGAACGTCTGCAAGTTTAGATCTAGATCACAGGAGCAAATCAAGATCCTACAACCATCATGGCTACTTTACATCACCAGATGATCTATCATCTACAGAATCATGCTTTGGACCTTAACTTTCCAAATTCTACTTCGGATGCCCGTGACATAGTTGTTGATTGTTCTAATGATCAGACTACTATCATCTAGATCCTGAAGCAACTACCGACGAAGGAGCTTGAAAAGTTGATGCCTACTAAATGGATCACCAATTACCAAAAGGTGTTCCACACGCCTCATCGACACTCTTTTCATACCACAACTCCTTCGATTATGAGGATATTAAAAGATGGAATGGTGAAGTCCATCTATGTAAAGCCCAATGAAGATCCATCTGGACCTTCGATCTCTAGGGCAATATTTCTGATCCAACCTATATTTTCACATATAGAAGGTAAATCTGGTCCTCCTATCCATTATTTCAAATCTATGGAGATCCAGTTTATGTTAGTCATCATTGTGGAAATTTTGTATGGGATGTCGACCCATCTATATACGAACCCAACTGTAAAATCTGTCTCAATCTTAAGTCAGATAGGGATGATGATAATGAAAGATATGCCAAAAGGAGAAGGAAGAAGAAAAAGCCAAAACCACGTTGTATGCCTTCTCAACAGTATCATCCACACAAGGATGATCTAGATCTAGATGATTCCAACAATCTTAAAGGTCTACAGATAGAAAGACCCAGACTTAGATCTCTTCAAAAGATACTAAAATCTTCTATTTATCAGTTTAAGCCAATAGTTCCTATTATGACTCATATTCCTATACCCTGTATGATGGTTAAGCCATATGAGGAAGATTTTCCTTCTTTACACAGGAGTACTAATGAAACAAAGAGAGTTGTCTATAACCCTTATATCCGAGGCATAGGAATCACTTCACAAGGAACACTTGTATCAAATCCTTCTGATGAAGTTTTTAACTAGAAAACATCAAATGCAGCAGCATAGAATAAGGTTCTTTGATGAATTGATTCTAATTTGGATAGAATAAGTCAGCAAACATATGCTATGCAACACAAAGTCGATGCAGTCTCTAAGTAGATCTAACAAATGTATCAATCCTATAAAGCTCAGATTCAGTGACTTGATGTTGATCTTTGACATTACATTGCTACACATCATCTTAGACCTAACTTCAATGCTAAAGTTAGATAAATCCAGAAGATACAAGGAATGGTGCAATAAATGGAAGCTGATATGCAATCTACACAGTCAAGGATAGTATATGGCTCATCCTCTTCATTATTTCCAAATACTCAGCCAACATACCCATCTCCTATGTATCAGACATATCCAAAAGAAGCTGACTATTCAAAGGTCTTCAAATTTAATTATCCTTTGATTAGACAGTATATTCATCCTCAGAAAGCTCAAGAAAAACCTAAAAGGTCAAAGTTAAAGCCAAAGCTTGACTAAGTTCCTGAGCAACAAGTTTCTGAGATATTAAGGGTTCCTGAGCCATCACCTTCATACACTAAATTTGAACTAGTTAATCAATGGAGTAAACTGTTACAAATTCATTCATCTCCAACGTTTCCACCAAAAGTTCAACCTTCCACCTCATCTACTAGGAAGGAAAAAGTGCCACAAATGGAGTTCATCGTAACTCTTGTATCTACACATGGTGTAGAAGATTCCTTTGCTCAATCAGATAATGCATAAACTTATTCTGAAGCCTCTGTCCCAACATCTAAAGTCTCTGTAATAATCTTTGAGTCGTCATCTGAACAAATCTCTGAATCATCTTCTAATTCCTCAGTACAGCTAGCTGATCTATTAGAATTATCTCATGTTCTGATGACTATGCCTAAACCTACTGAAGTTGAGGCCTTTCTTTTATAGTTAAAGAGTTTAGACAAGTGAAGGAGAATCCACAGGTACTGAACCTTTCAAACCTGAAACATCACCACAAGCAACACCAGTTCGGCCAACTACACAGGCTCAAACTAAGCCTACTTTAGGACCTTGGTTTATTTTTAATGATCTACCTCTAAAGAAATGGAGAGAATGACTACATGAATTTAGTGCATGGATAGATCTACAAAGGACTCAACCAAATAATCCTTTACCAGCTATTTTGTCTGAATTTACATCTCGTTTCACTGGAACTTCGCGAGAATGGTGGCAAATTATTAATGACTATCAAAGACTTTAGTATATCCAAGTCACTACATTTGGAGCTCTTTTTGGAATAATTCATAAAGATTTCATTGGTGACTTTTAGCTTATTGACAAGCCGTCAGGAATATTTTGCAATGAAATGCAGTTCACTTAACAAGCGTGATATTTAGAAGCATTACCAATGTATGACGGAAAGGTACTATCTCTTGAATGGATGGAATGATGGTAATCAACGTTATACTTTTATCCCGTCCCTTCCAAATCAATTACAACCAAAGTTACAAAGGACCATAGTTTCTTTACAGAGAGATATAACAAATATATCTCTTGGAGAAATCTACCAGCTTGCTTTAGCTTCACTTGATAAGTTATGTGATCAACATGCCTTATTCAAGAACATCGTTAAGGGTGGTCCAGTTCTCAAACAGGCTTGCAAGAAGCTTTATCTTTAAATAAAGTGCAAAGACAAAAAGATTTATGAGTGTCATAGCAAGAACAAAGCTCATCTTCGACAAGTCTATCATAGGAGAAAGTTCTGCAGGCAAATGGAAGGCTACAAGCCTTTAACGAAAACCTATGAGAGTAAGAATGGAAAGAAAAGAAGAATGGTTAGATTCTTCAAGAAATCCTCTCATCCCAGAAAGCTTAACGTTGTTTTCTCTGTGGACAATATGACACTTTGCACGAACATGTCCTCACAAGAAAAAAATGGATGTCAAGTTGTTAAAGAAGATGCAATCAATTCTACCTATTCATTCATTCAACAACTTTGAAGATTTAATTAAAGAAAAATCACATGAAGACAATGACACAATGTTTGTTATTTCTGTGACAACTTCAGAAGATGAAGAATCCTCTGACTCCTCTGCTTCTCTAGAGGATGATTCACTATACATGTTACAGTAGATATGTATGAAATTAGATCGAACACCAGTTCAATGACCATATGTCCAGATCCAACTCTTTCAACAGGATAAATATGATAAGCCTATTAAAGATATCGGGTTTATGGATACTGGATCCAATCGTACGATCAAGAAGCTTAATATCTTATCATCTGATGCATGGTTTTCACATGATGAATATTTTCCTGCTACTGATGGTAACTCCTGCAAAATTGGGTTAATCACTAAAAGACGAATCGGGATTCGATTCTTTCCACAGTGTACAGTTTGAACTGAAGTTCTTGGAAGCAATCTAGCTAGCCTAGACATTCACATTGGTATGGATGTTTACAGTAAAGCCTCACCTTTACAGATCCTACCCACAGGCCTCAGGTATCGATCATTTTTCAATCCATACACTGAAATAAAGAATGTGTTTGAACTAACCCAAGTTTCTACACTATATATTGCACTACGAGATAAACTGTTCGACTATTTTCTTGAATCTCATGCACAGTTTTCTCACCCATATCCTCTGTGGAAAAATGCTGACTTTTTCATAAGTCTACCTTTTAAGAAAAATGAGGATATAAATCCCACAAAGGCCATCCATCCAGGAATGAACCATGATGATATAAAGCTCACACAAGATGAGTGTTCTATCTTTTTGAAGCAAGGACTAATTGAGCCCACAAAATCAGAATGGGCTTGCCAGGCATTCTATGTCTATAAACGTTAAGAGAAAAAATGTGGAAAATAGAGATTATTCATTGACTACAAGCCTCTGAATGCATTCTTGCAAGATGTCAAGTTTCCTATTCCAAAGATCGGTACTTAGGTACTATTTCTCAAAGAAGCTGTTATCTTTTCCAAGTTTGATCTTAAAACAAGACTACATTCTGCATTCCCAATAGACAGTACCAATGGACTGTTATGACATTTGGGCTTAAAGTCACCCCATCACTGTTTCAAAGAATAATGACCAAGATCTATTAGCCTATCCTCTACAGTGTAATCATTTACATCGATGAAATTTTTTTGTTTTCAAAAACCCATAAGGAACATCAAGCCTTACTGCAACAATTCTTGGATCTTACTAAACAACATGGCATTATGCTTTCAGCCTTGAAAAGCATCATTGGAACTAAAGAAATTGATTTTTTGGTGAAGAACCAGAAAGAGTTTTGTAATAGTGGTTGGAGGATGAGAGAACAAAGGAGGAAACTCTTTTTTATATTTTGCAAATTTAGCAAACTCCATTAGCCAATACAAAGGAATAGGAAGCTTCAAAGAAGAGGAAATAAGCAAGAGAGGTTTAGTTGGTCTAGAGAGATAGTCAGCAAGTGTATTATGATGACCTTTAATATGGTAGATGGAGAATTTATAGCGAGAAAACCACTCCTACTAGCGAAGCAATTGACTATTAGGAATCTTTTTCTTATGCTGATCAAGAATTTTTAAAAAAAGAGCTATTATCCATTTCAATAAAAAAAATGAGAAGGAGTGAGGTGGAAAGCAAATTTTTCTATACCTCTTTTGACAACGAGAATCTCTTATAACTGATATGGTAGTGGCCTTTAAAAGAACTAAATTGGCCACTTGCATGTCCACAATAATGTCGATTTCCATTGATTTTTTCAATAAGCACAACACCCCAGTGAGTGTCACTAGCATCATTCTGTAAGTTGCGTTGTCTAGTGTTAGGAATCTTTAAAGGTGGAGGATTATGACAAGGATGCTTTAGATGTTGGATAGCCTTGGTTTGTTCTTTCGTCCAAGGTGGTGGATTCTTTTTCAATAATTTGGATAAGGATGAAGTATAAGCTGCCAAGTGTGGTAGGAACTTACGGATGTAATTAACAATCCCAAGGAATTGTTGTATCCAGAAAATCAATTTCATTAGTGCTAATGATGCTTTTTTGAGGTCGAAAGCATAATGTCATGTTGTTTAGTAAGATCTAAGAATTGTTACAGTAAGGCTTGATGTTCCTCATGGGACTTTGAGAACAGAAGAATGTCATCGATGTAAATGATTGCACTGTAGAGGATAGGCTCATAGATCTTGGTAATTGTTCTTTGAAACAGTGATGGGGCGACTTTAAGCCTAAATGGCATAACATTCCATTGGTACTGTACATTGAGAATGCAAAATGCAGTCTTGTATCTCTCAGTTGGGTGAATACCCAATTGCCAAAATCCTGCCTTAAGATCAAACTTGGTAAAGATAACAACTTTTTTGAGAAATAGTACTTGAGTACTGATCTTTGAAAGAGGAAACTTGTCGTTGAATCTGAGCTTTGTAAGACTGATAAATTTGTCAGATCTGCTTAGAGACTGCGTCGACTTTGTGTTGCGTAGCATAGGTTTGTTGACTGATTCCACCAAGCTTAGAATCAAATCGTTAAAGAACTTTATTATGTGCTAGTGCATTTGATGTTTGCCAGTTAAGAACTTCAGCAGAAGGATTTGATACAAGTGTTCCTTATGAAGTGATTCTTGTGCCTCGGATATAAGGGTTATAGACAACCGTTGTTGATTCATCAGTACTTCTATGTAAAATAGGAAAATCTTCCTCATATGGCTTAACCATCATGCAGGGTATAGGAGTAGGAGTCATAACAAGAACTATTGGCTTAGACTGACAAGTTGAAGATTTCAGCATCTCTCAAAGAGATCTAGGTCTGGATCTTTCTATCTGTAGATCTTTAAGATTGCTAGAATCATCTGAATTTGGATCATCCTTATATGGATGATACTATTGAGAAGGCATACAACGAGGTTTTGGCTTTTTCTTCTTCCTTCTCCTTCTGGTATATCTTTCATCATCATCATCACTATCTGACTCAAGATTGAGATAGATTTCACAGTTGGGTTCACACATAGATGGGTCGAAATCTCATATAAAATGTCCACGATGATGACTAACATAAACTAGATCTACATTAGATTTGAAAAAATGGATAGGAGGACCAGATTTATCTTTCGTATTTGAAAATACAGGTTAGATTAGAAATATTGCCTCAGATGTAGAATTTCCATATGGATCTTCATTAGGCTTTGCATAGATGGACTTCACTATTCCATCTTTTAATTTCCTCATAATCAGAGGAGTTGTAGTATGAAAAGAGTGTCGATGAGGCGCGTAGAACACCTTTTGGTAATTGGTGATCCATTCAATAGGAATTAACTTTTCAAGCTCTTATATTGGTAGTTGCTTTAGGATATGGATGATAGTATTATGATCATTAGAACGATCAACAACCATGTAAAGGGCATCCGAAGTAGAATTTGGAAAGTTAAGGTCCAAATTATGATTTTATAGACGATAGATCATCTAGTGATGTAAATTAGCTATGATGGCTGTAGGATCTTAATCTGCTCCAGTGATCTAGATCTAAACTTACAGACATTCAAACAAAGTGAGATCACCCAACCTGATATTGAAATCAGGTGCTATCGTCAGATTGACACTTCCATTATTGAGCGTTGTCAACAAGGTATCTATCAAAGCATTCTAGTACGTTGTGTAGGCGGTGTCTAGAAGAGATATCCTGGCTATAGCAGATATTCCCTTTCTTCTATGAAGTGTAAGAACAAGGCGTATAGCTCCAATATAAAGATGTGTATGGTTGTGCTCCCTTCAAAGAGAGATAAGCTCTTCAGGGATTTCAAGCTTTAAGTATTGTTCTGTAGTTGTAGATCTGAGACCACATTGTTCCAAGTTGGAACTCTGGATGATTTCCTTGACTTTAGGACGAGATGTAGACAAAATAGTACAAATACTTTTTGTCCAAGAATGATCACGAGAATATATACTGTATGGACTCAACAAAGGTAAAGAAGACTTAGAAACACGATTTTCTATAGGTACATGAGTAATTTCTACAAGATTTTTGATATGATTAGATAACATACGCTTTACACTAGAGGGTAAATTAGACATAGGCAAAGTTGAAGATAAATGAACGCGGGTAGTGTTTCCATTACTTATGGGCTCTCTCCCCACTCACTCTTATAAAGAGACAATGTTACCGTCTATCAAGACACGAAAGTTGGCTCTGATACCACGTCGGGATCCTGAAGGGCACATAAGGAAGGATCATATTAGTAACTTGAAAGGTCTTCAACTACTATTTTTGTAATCTTTAATATTTTACTTTTACTGAGTTTAGGGTCCATACTATTCTTCGATTTTAATTTAGATTAATTAGAGATAAGTGGAAAAAAAGTCTTCATACTCAGTTTGCTATGCAAGAGAGGCATAAAATGACACTCAAAATATAAACCTATTAAACCATTTTACATATGTTAGTGTTGGGAATTAATTCAAATTTTATAGTTGTTTAAATTCCTTTAGAATAGGTCTTAGATTATCTTAGAATAAGTCTTAGATTATCTTTAATCTTATCTTATA
>JANZLC010000002.1:25024530-25047671 GCA_026413385.1 Erythroxylum gracilipes | reverse complement strand
TGGATGATGTTGAGTTGAAATTAGGTATACTTGAAGAAGTTATCAACTTGAGATGATGAATGTTGAACATGAATGGTGTGTGTATATATATATATATATATATATATATATAAGTAAGATGTTATAGAGAAGAAAGATAGGAATTATGAAAGATGAGATGTAGTTAAATGTGACAAGTCAAATGAGTTGAGATTTGAGAGTTAAATGAAATCAATTTGGTAGTTAAATGGTTAAGAAGTGATATTGCCTTAGAGGAAGTGAATATGGGACAGCTACATTGATTTATAATTTTGCCCCTTTTGGAGGCAAAATATCTTTTTGGGGTCTTCATTGAGGTTGTAGGTCTAGAAGTTCTCTTCGAAACAATCTTTGAATGACCTTAATCCAATATCTCTAGTGAGAGTTATGCTAATTTCCCCAAAATAGGTACAATATAATTGAGGACATAATCATAGTTTTCATAGGGAAAAATGTGTGTTCTGACTTCAAGGGCGATTCTGGATTAATATAGGCTGAATTGGAAAAAGTCATCTTGTTGAATGTTTTAGATCTTTCTTTTATCTTTTCAACGGTATATCATAGGAAAATTTTGGATATCATAGTTGAGAGATATGTCTGTTACAAGTTAGGATGTCGCAGAGGATGTATTAGTCAAAACAACTTCAGTTGCGATCGCACCAAGCACTCTTCCAATCGCACTAGGCTGTCTTGCGATCGCACCAAGCATTCTTGCGATCGCATCTTCATCCTTTCGATCACAGCCTTATTCCTTGTGATCGCAACTCCCTTGTGATCGCAACTTTTGTTCCTTGCGAACGCACCATAAGGGGTTTTCCAACTGCGAACATGTTTCACTCTTTTGGACATAACTTTGTCATCCGACCTCTAAATGATCTGATTTTTAAACCAATGGATTCCTAACACATTTCTTTATCTTTACACAAAAATTGATACCATTTGGTGTTGCTTTAAAAAATATTGATTGAATCAAAATAAGGATATCGGTTAGAAGAGTATGAATTGGATATTCTACTGAATATACTTCGGTATTTTGATGATATCATGGTCTGTAGAGCTCTGAATGCGTTGGTTCTTGTTTCAGTATAAACTAGAGACATAGGGCTACAAATTTTCTGAAGAAATAGAGTTATAATTCAGTCTCTAAGAATTTTAATTTATTGATGAAAATTGAGCACAGAATACTGTTTCAATATAAAAACAGTATGGAAATGGGGCTCAACACCTATTGTGTTATCAGAGATTCAAGTTTCATGACATCCGAATGTTGGACTCCGAAAACGTGTTCCACATGTTATGGTATTAGAGCATGAGGATAAACCAATGATGGGTAGTGAGAGTTCATTGAAATAACCCCGCAAGGTAACAAACTCATGTTACATGATTTTCTTCAAGAGTTAGGCTTCGGAAATGGGGTTCAACAGTGTGTTTCATACCCTTTCCCACAATACATCCGATCCCTATTAATGTTTTGACAAATGAGGAATAACATCTTAAAAGCTTTGAGAAAGCGTGCTTCACGCCCTTTGCCACAAAAAGCTATCCTCGTTGCTGTTTTGCCACATCAACGTTTCACTTTTATATAATATATATATAGTGATAAGCTTTTTTGTTAACTATAACTTGAACAACCATATACTATTATGAAAGTGCAAGGCCTACTCACTTGTAGAAAAAGATTTATTTTCTGCAGAAAAAGATTTATTTTCTATAGAAAAAAATTATTTTCTTTTTTATTCCTTATTTTCTTATCTATTATAAAGATAGAAATATAATGCTCATTTATAATTAAGCTAAAAACTTGTTTTTTAATTTTAAATTTGCAATTTTTTCCAATAGTTACTAGACTATAGATCAAAATAAAAAGGTTAAAATGAAAGCAGTATAATTGAGATTATAATTTACATGTCCTCTAAGCTATCAATAACTAGATAAAATATTTCTTAAATATTGAATTATATTATTTACCCAAATTGTGAATAAAATAAAACATATTACACCATATCCCATAATATTTGAATAGTTTTCTTCAAGATAAACATAAATAGGAGATAAAAATATTTTATTTATATGAAATGATAGTTAAAAAATCATATAAAATCAATTGAAAATTAAGTGATTAATGTATACTAATTAGGTGGAAATTTTTTTATAATTTTTGAACTTCGAACCAAGTTCATGCTCATTGATTTGGTGATTTTTAGAATATCTTTTTGCTGTTGTAGATTATAATAATTTTATAGAGTATGAATTGGACGTACATGTGATCCTGGGAAACGTTTGATTCTCAATTAGTTAGATCTGTACTTTCTTTGATTTTTGCAAAGATTCGTCGCCCACCGGTCGCTCAGATTTTTGTTTCAACGAATGGGCCAAATAGTTGACGAAGACCAAACACTACCGTAAGTAACGATATGACTGGCATGAATTTGTTGTTTCCCGTACTATTCAAACATATGACTGGCATGAATTTGTTGTTTCCCGTATTATTGGAACACCGACCCCATGAGTTCTGATATGAACTGATTTTTGGTGACCGATCATTGACACTGCTTTTGCACCACATGCTTAATGGATGTCCCAATTAAAACAACCTTCGACATCATGTCGACATGTCCCACCGCGTCAGCATATACATTACACGCATAATGCTTCTTATTACAGACACCTCTTGTACAAGGTCTAGGCATGATTTAGTAATTAAAATGTCTTTATTGTAAAACTTGTAATAAACTTGCTAAAAGGTGCTATTGTCATGCATCTAATTAAAACGAATTATTCTCTAAATTTTTATGTAAAAGTATATAATCTATTATTAAATGTCTCAACTTGTTTTTTTTTTTTTTAATTTTATACCTTGGGTTTCAAATAGTTTATCTTTAACATGTGATAAAAATTAATGTGAATAAAGTCAAAGTTTTCATGTTAAAATATTAGATAACAAAATTTTTGAGAATTCGAGATTAATTACTTTTGAACATTATCATTAGGATTAGTAATTCTAGATCTAAACACATGTTTTATAAAAATATGTCCATTAAATAATTAAATACTGGATCAATAATATTCGATATATTTAAATAATATGAATCTTACTTTTTAAAATTGGTATTCTTTATCAAATACATCTTCAATTAAATCAGTTTCTATTTAAAATATAATAATAAATAATAAAACCATTATGTATATATTGTATGTTAGAATTATTATTTATTCTTTTAATTTACTATTAACATAAATTTATTATTTTAAATACAATAATTCTAAACTCCTATCATTAGTTTAACGTATACTTGCAAGAAAAGAATTACATAAGAGCACTAAAACACCTTTAAATTTAATTTGTAATGTTTAAAAATTATATTTGGTTGAACGAGTTTTTTAGCAATTGACACTTTCTTTTTAAAATTAATAAAATTTTGAATTAATTTTTATTTAGCCAAAAAAATTCAACATTTTTAGCTTTTCCTTGTATTATAATTATATTAATTCTTTAGTTATAACCTTTTGTTATAATTAAAGAATTAATATAATTATGATTATTTCCTTGTATAGCTATTTAAAAAGAAAAGAAAAAGAATTGAAAGATAAATTAGGCAAATTTTGTGCTCATTTTCAGTTATGACGAGGCAATCTAAATATTACTTGTGTCGGTGATACAATAATTTCAGGCATAATTAATAATTGGATTGCCTTATAATAATCTTAAAGAAAAAGAAATTATGAGGTAAACGAAAAAACAAATGGCTACTTTTCTTTGCCAAATTCAATTATAAGTCAACAAAATTTATGCGAAAAATAAAAATCACCTAACATCAATTCATACCAATACATAAAATCTTATAGAAGACAAAGCGACGATGAAGCTTCGCAATTCACGTGCTCTAGTTTTAGACTTTACATCATTTTTAAAACCTAAAGATAATCAAAAATGTGAAGGATGTCCGTTAAACTTCAATGAGCTCTTTAATAAAAGAGAAATTTTCGTGAAGCATCCCCCTTTACATCACTTATTGGGTTACTCATCAACATTGAATTCCTCCTAAAAATTTTCCCATGCAAGACAAGACATCTTTAAAATATTTACAAACAATCTAGGTGGTGAGGGAGGAGTCAAAAATATTTTGAATTATTATTCTAATATAATTTATACATGTCATATTTAAGAGCTATGATAGGTTGGTGTGCCACATAAGACAACTTAACAATGCAATCAAAGGTATGACAGAAATTTAACAAATTCAAGGTTAAGGAGTCAATATGTTTTATTAAGCTAATGTATTATATTTTTTAGCATCAAAGAATAAACTGGTACTATAAATAATGGTAAGGACGAAGTTAGACTTTTTGCGAACCATAGGAAGTGATTTGCATCTTTTGCCTAAATCATAATAATACTAGTTCTTGAAGTATAGAAAATGATATCATATAGATATGTTGTCTAAGTGTCATTTATAATTCTATTTGGAGTTTTTATCAACCTTCTACAA
Organism: Erythroxylum gracilipes; assembly: GCA_026413385.1. Taxonomy (NCBI): domain Eukaryota; kingdom Viridiplantae; phylum Streptophyta; class Magnoliopsida; order Malpighiales; family Erythroxylaceae; genus Erythroxylum; species Erythroxylum gracilipes. The sequence continues at coordinate 25,043,163 of JANZLC010000002.1, read as the reverse complement.
AATAAATTTGGAGATTGCTCCAACATTAGCACTCTAATGCTAAAGTAAATTTTCAATTGAAGAACTAAAGAGAAAACGAAAGAGAGCTTAGATTGTTTAGTTTTAAATGTCTTTTCTTTATTTCCCCTTTTATTCCTACTTACTTGGGATTGTGTGGAGAATGAGGTGGTTGAAATAATTTTTCACATATCTAAACTTCAAACCCTAGGGGTGGGGGATTGATCAAAATGATAAGAAATTTGGAAGAAGCGTAATAGAGAGATGTTGAGTAATGTCAGAGTGCAAACCCATTACAAGGAAACTTAGGTTAATGGAAATTAAATGCTTAAAGAATTCAAAATAATAAGAGTCAAATGCTCTTGATGGATTTGTCCATATAAAGAAATGGGCCCACGGATCCTAAATAGCCGGGTTATTTACTCAAGTTTGAATGACATTCAAGTTTTTATTACAAACCTTTTAGATGAAACTTTACTATCCTTATAGGAGAAACTTTATAAGCCTACACATAAAACTTTATAAGCTTTTTTTTTCTTTAAACTTACTCCAGAGTCTAAGCCTACACATAAATCTTCCCGTGATAGTTTTATTGATCTTAGGAAAGAATTTTAACATGGAAGGGTTTGAGGGTTATCCCCTCCTATTATTATCGACCTTTTAGTGGCCCTTTGATGGGTCAATGACTAGTGTTTGTATTAGTTAGGAACAAGATGTATGGATTACTAAATGATTTCCAAAGTTGGTTGTCAGGTGTTTTTATGTATGCATTTTGGCAATTACATAAATATATCTTTGAGATTGTAAGTACCCCTATAATTATAGGAGTATTATTATTTTTTATTTTTCATTATAATTTTTGTCTGTGAGTTTGATTATTTATAAACCGTCTTCCTACGTTATGTTGACTCTTTTTTCCTTATTTGTTTCAGATAAATTGTTTTGCTTTCCTTTATCAGGATAAGAATTTCTTAAGCCCATAATAATGATTTGATAGTTCAATTCCTCAATGAAAATGTAAAGCAAATATATATATGAATAGATATATGATGACTGTTGATATATATCTATATATATATAATTTTCATGAATACATTTTATCTTAGACTGAAAAAATGTCTTAGGATCATGATCGCTCAATATATTAATTTATGATGAATGCATTTTGTCTTTAAGTGAAAACATATTAGGTGTAAGATTGCTTAGCATATTTTGCTTTATGATGCATTTTTCCTTAAGAGAGAAAATATATTGAGTATGTGATCACTCAACAGATCTGCATTTTACAAATGAGTTTTACCTTTGAGTGAAAACGTCTTAGGTATTATAATAGAAAGTCTATGACTATCTTCGCATTATTAGCTTAAAAAAGGATTTTGCTCGTAGAAGTCACCAGTGCTAAGGTTACCTTTTCTAACTTCATATAGTTCTATTGGTTTTGCTCTTCCCTTACTAAAACTGAGCTAGCATCAACATTATAATTGATGAAAAAAGGAATAAGGCTCCTCCTTAATAAGGGGTGGATAATAGTGAGGATTATAGTAAGAAGAATTGTGAGTGTAATAGCAAGAAGAAAGCTCATCTTCGACAAGTCTATTATAGAAGAAAGTTCCACAGGTAAATGGAAGGCTATAAGCCTTTAAGGAAAACCTGTGAGAGCAAGAATGGAAAGAAAAGAAGAATGGTTAGATTCTTCAAGAAATCCTCTCATCACCAGAAAGCTTAACGTTGTTTTCTCTATGGACAACATGGACACTTTGCACGAACATGTCCTCATAAAGAAAAGGATGTCAAGTTGTTGAAGTAGATGCAATCAATTCTACAATTCTGCCTATTCATTCTTCTAACAACTTTGAAGATTTAATTGAAGAACAATCACATGAAGACTAGGACACAAAGTTTGTTGTTTCTATCACAACATCTGAAGATGAAGAATCCTCTGACTCCTCTACTTCTCTAGAGGATGATTCACCATACATGCTACAACAGACATGTATGAAATTAGATCATAAACCAGTTCAACGACCATATGTTCAGATCCAACTCTTTCAGCATAATAAAGATAATAAGTCCATTAAAGCTATCGGGTTTATGGATACTGGATCTAGCTGTACGATCATAAAGCCCAATATCTTATCATCTGACTCATAGATTTCACATGATGAATATTTTACTGCTGTTGATGGTAACTCCTTTAAAATCGGGTTAATCACTAAAAGAAGAATCGGAATTCGATTCTTTCTATAGTGTATAGTTTGGATTAAAGTTCTTGGAGGCAATCTAGCTGGCCCAGACATTCTCGTTGGTATGAATAGATCCTACCCACAGGCCTCAGGTATCGATCATTTTTCAGTCCATACACTGAGATAAAGAATGTGTTTGAACTAACCCAAGTTTCTACACTATATATTGCACTGCGAGATAAACTGTTGGAATATTGTCCTGAATCTCATACACAGTTTTCTAACCTATATTCTCTGTGGAAAAATGCTAACTTTTTTCATACCTTTTAAGAAGAATGAGGATATAAATCCCACAAAAGCCACACATCCAATTATGAACCCTGATGATCTAGAGCTCGCAAAAGATGAGTGTGCTATCTTTTTGAAGCGCGGACTTATTAAGCCCATAAAGTCAGATTGGGCTTGCCAGGCATTCTATATTAATAAACGTTCAGAGCAAAAGTGTTGAAAAAAGTGATTAGTCACTGACTACAAGCCTCTGAATGCATTCCTGCAAGATAACAAGTTTCCTCTTCTAGAGATCAATACTCAGGTACTATTGCCAAAGAAGTTGTTATCTTTTCCAAGTTTGATCTTAAGGCAAGATTTTAGCAACTGGGTATTCATCCAACTGAGCCATGTTTTGTCTCTTGACCGGCAGTAACATTGTCTCTTGATAAGAGTGAGTAGGGAGAGAGCCCATAAGTAATGGAAACATTACCCAATGACCCTATTCATTTATCTTCAACTTTGGCTATGTCTAGTTTATCCTCTAGTATAAAGCATGTGCTATCTAATCGTATAGAACATCTTGTAGAAATTACTCATGTACCTGTAGAAAATTGTGTTTATGAGTCTTCTTTACCTTTGTTGAGTCTGTACAATATATATTCTCGTGATAGTTCTTGGACAAAAAGTATTAGGACTATTTTGTCTACATCTTGTCTTAAAGTCAAAGAAATCATCAAGAGTTCTAGATTGGAACAATATGGTCTCAGATCTACAACTACAGAATAATACATAAAGCTTGAAATCCCTAAAGAGTTGATCTGTCTTTGGAGGGAACACAATCATACACATCTTCATATTGGAGCTATACATTTGTTCTTACACTTCATAGAAGAAAGGGAATACTTGCTATAGCTAGGATATCTTTTCTAGAAACTACATACACAACGAACCAGAATGCCTTGATTGGTACTTTACTGACAACACAATAATGGGAGTGTCATTCTGACGATAGCACCTGATTTCACTATCAGGGTGAATGATCCCGCTTTGTCTGAATGTCTGCAAGTTTAGATCCAAATCAAGATCCTACAGCCATCATGGCTACTTCACATCACCAGATGATCTATTGTCTATAGAATCATGCTTTGAACCTTAACTTTCCAAATTCTACTTCGGATGCCCTTTACATTGTTATTGATCGTTCCAATGATCAGACTACTATCATCCAGATCTCGAAGCAATTACTAGCACAGGAGCTTAAAAAGTTGATGCCTATTAAATGGATAACCAATTTCTAAAAGGTGTTCCACGCTACTCATCTACACTCTTTTCCTACCACAACTCCTCCAATTTTGAGGGCATTAAAAGATGGAACGGTGAAGTCCATCTATGTAGAGCCCAATGAAGATCCATCTGAACCTTCTACATTTAGGGCAATATTTCTATTCCAGCCCGTATATTCATATACGGAAGGTAAATCTTTTCTTCCTATCCATTATTTCAAATCTAATAAAGATCTAGTTTATGTTATTCATCATCATGGACATTTTGTATAGGATTTCGACCCATCTATGTGCGAACCCGATTGTGAAATCTGTCTCAGTCCTAAGTCAGATAGGGATGATGATGAAGAAAGATATTTTAGAAGGAGAAGAAAGAAGAAGAAGCCAAAACCTCACCGTATGCCTTCTCAATAGTATCATCCTCACAAGGATGATTCAGATCTAGATGATTCTAACAATCTTAAAGGTCTATAAATAGAAAGATCCAGACCTAGATCTCTTCGAGACATACTGAAATCTTCTACTTATCAGTCTAAGCCAATAGTTCCTATTATGACTCCTACTCCTATACCCTTCATGATGGTTAGGCCATATGAGGAAGATTTTCCTTTTTTACACAAGAGTACTGATGAAACAACGAGGGTTGTCTATAACCCTTATATCAGAGCCATAAGAATCACTTCACAAGAGACACTTGTATCAAATCCTTCTAATGAAGTTCTTAACTGGCAAACATCAAATGCAGTAGCACAGAATAAAGTTCTTCGACAAAATGATTCTAAGCTGGATGGAATCAATCAGCAAACCTATGCTATGGAACATAAAGTTGGCACAGTCTTTGAGCAGATCCAACAAATGTATCAGTCCAAGAAAGCTCAAATGCAACGGCTTGATGCTGATCTTCGACAATACATTGCTACACATTACCTTGGACCTGACTTTGATGCTAAAGTTAGATAAATCTAGAAGATACAAGGAATTATGCAACAAATGGAAGCTTATGTAATCCGCACAGTCAAGGACAACATAGGACTCATCCTCTTCATTATTTCCAAATACTCAGCCAACATACCTGTCTCCTATGTATCTGATGTATCTAGAAGAAGCTAACTATTCAAACATCTTCAAATTCAATTATCCTTTGATTTGACAGTATATTCATCTTTAGAAAGCTCAAGAAAAACCTATAAGGTCAAAGTTAAAGCCAAAGCCTGACCGAGTTCCTGAGCAATTAGTTTCTGAGATATTAAAGGTTCCTAAGCCATCACCTTCATACATTAAATTTGAACAAGTTAATTAGTGGAGTAAACCGTTATAAATTCATGCACCTCCAAAGTCTCCACCAAAAGTTCAACCTTCCACCTCATCTATTGGGAAGGACAAAGCACCACAGACAGAGTTCCTCGCAACTCTTGCATCTACACATACTGCAGAAGATTCCTTTGCTCAATTAGATAATACATAAGCTTATTCTAAAGCCTCCGCTCCAACATCTCAAGACTCTGCAACAATCTCTGAGTCATCATCTGAACATATCTCTGAATCATCTTTTGATTCCTCAACATAGCTAGCTGATCTATTATAATTATCTCAAGTTTTGATGACTATGCCCAAACCTACTAAAGTTGAACTAGAAATAAGTGACGGAGAATCCACAAGTACTGAACCTTTCAGACCTAAACCAACACCACAAGCAACACCAGCTCAGCTAGCTGTATAGGCTCAAACTAAGCCTACATCAAAACCTGGGTTTTCTTTTGATGATCTACCCCCAAAGAAATGGAGAGAACAACTACCTGAATTTGGTGTATGGATAGATCTACAAATAACTCGACCAACTAATCCTTTATCAGATATTTTATTTGAATTTATATCTCGTTTCACTGGAACTTTGCGAGAATGGTGGCAAAGTATTAATGATTATCAAAGACGTTAGTATATCCAAGTCACTACAACCACAACTCTTCTTGGAATAATTCATAAGAAATTCATTGGTGACTTTCAGCTTATTGACAAGCAGATCCGTCAGGAATATTTTGCAATGAAATGTTATTCAATTGACAAGCATGATATTCAGAAGCATTACCTAATCTGCATTATACTTTTATCTCGTCCCTTCCAGATCAACTGCATCCAGAGCTACAAAGGAACATAGTTTCTTTACAGAGAGATATGGCAAATATATCTCTTGGAGAAATCTACCAGCTTGCTTTAGATTCTCTTGATAAGTTATATGATCAATATGCCTTATTCAAGAACATCATTAAGGGTGGTCCAATTCGCAAGCAGGCTTGTAAAAAGCCTTATCTTTAAATCAAGTGCAAAGACAAAAAGACTTATGAGTGTCATAGCAAGAAGAAAACTCATCTTCGACAACTCTATCATAGAAGAAAGTTCCGTAGGCAAATGGAAGGCTACAAGCCTTTAAGGAAAACCTATGAGAGCAAGAATGGAAAGAAAATAAGAATGGTTAGATTCTTCAAGAAATCCTCTCATCGCCAAAAGCTTAAGGTTGTTTTCTTTGTGGACAATATGGCACTTTTCACGAACATGTCCTCATAAAACAAAAATGGATGTCAAGTTGTTGAAGCAGATGCAATAAATTCTACTTATTCATTCTTCCAACAACTTTGAAGATTTAATTGAAGAACAATCACATGAAGATGAGGACATAAAGTTTGATATTTCTATCACAACTTCTGAAGATGAAGAATCCTCTGACTCCTCTACTTCTCTAGAGGATGATTCAATATGCATGCTACAACAAACATGTATGAAATTAGATCATACACAAGTTCAACAGCTATATGTCCAGATCCAACTCTTTCAACAGGATAAAGATAATAAGCCCATTAAAGCTATCAAGTTTATGGATACTGGATCCAGCTGTACGATCATAAAGCCCAATATCTTATCATCTGACACATGGATTTCAGATGATGAATATTTTATTGCTGCTGATGGTAACTCATTTAAAATTGGGTTAATCACTAAAAGAAGAATCGGAATTTTCCCAAAAAGAAGAATTAGAATTCGATTCTTTCTCTAGTGTAGAATTTGGATTAAAGTTCTTGGAAGCAATCTACCTGGCCCAGATATTCTTATTGGTGTGAATGATAACAGTAAAGCCTTACTTTTATAGATTCTACCCATAGGCCTCAAGTATCGATCATTTTTCAGTCCATACACTGAGATAAAGAATGTATTTGAACTAGCCTAAGTTCCTACACTACGAGATAAACTGTTGGAATATTGTCCTGGATCTCATACACAGTTTTCTCACCCATATCCTCTGTGGAAAAATGCTGACTTTTTTGTAAGTCTACCTTTTAAGAAGAATGAGGATATAAATCCCACAAAAGCCACACATCCAGGAATGAACCTGATGATCTAAAGCTCGCACAAGATGAGTGTGCTATCCTTTTGAAGCAAGGACTAATTGAGCGCACAAAGTCAAATTATGCTTGCCAAACATTCTATGTCAATAAATTTTCAGAGTAAAACATGGAAACAAGAGATTAGTCATTGACTACAGGCCTCTGAATGCATTCCTGCCAGATGACAAGTTTCCTCTTCCAAAGATCAGTACTCAGGTACTATTTCTCAAAAAAGCTATTATCTTTTCCAAGTTTGATCTTGAAGCAGGATTTTGGCAACTGGTATTCACGCAACTGAGAGATACAAGACTGCATTCTACATTCTCAATGAACAGTACCAATGGATTGTTATGCCATTTGGGCTTAAAGTCACCCCATTACTGTTTCAAATAACAATGACCAAGATCTATGAGCCTATCATTTATAGTGCAATCATTTACATCGATGACATTCTTAAGTTCTCAAAAACCTATGAGGAACATTAGTTCTTACTGCAACAATTCTTGGATCTTACTAAACAACATGACATTATGCTTTTTTCCTTTAAAAGCATCAATGGCACTAAAGAAATTGATTTTTTGGGTAGGCATTTCAAAGATGGATTCTATCAACCTGGTCCACATATTGCACAAGAGCTGTTACACTTTCCTGATGAGCATCTCATTGTGAAACAGATACAACAATTCCTCGGGATTGTTAATTACATCTGTGAGTTCCTACCACACATGACAGTTTACATTTCATCCGTATCCACCTTACTCAGACAAAATCTACCTTGGCCTCCAGATATTCCAAATACTTTTTCTCACTATAAGTAACCTACTTCTCTTCAGCAAAGTATTGCTGCAACTCCTTTATCTTCTAAACATTTTTGTTGTCAAGGTACTATGGCTAGTCAACCTCTCTTTCCTTTCACAAAGAAATATTTTCCTTCTACAGCTAGTCTACCTATTAGTGTGTTTGAAGTTGCCTCACTTGCTTGTATAAGTTTGTTTTATTATTTGCATCAGTTTCTTAGTGAACATAACTCTCTTGGAAGTCCCAAAATGTTCAATCTCAAATCACCTTACCTTAATGTGAATTTTCTCCATGATGCTCTTTCTAAAAACACATTATGGTATCTTCGGGCACTCTCTACCCTTTATGCTTGTGTTGTCACTATATCTCCTCTTCAGCTCTATCAACATCTTTTTGACATAAACAATGGAAGCTCTTTGCTATGGACATTTCTTGAATGGTTTCAACCACTAGATCATTGGAAGCAGCAATTTTCTCTTATAATCTCACAATATCGTCTATGGAAAGCTTTTTCTAGACGACAGTCTACTTATTGCTTCTTCATCCTCCATCATCCATATCAAGAAACACATACTGGTGTCCTTTACACAGAACATCGTGTCCAATTTTATCATACGTCATTATACTAGCCACGACATCAAAACAGAGTGCGTAAATCTCTTATTGATTTTCTCAAAGAGATAAATCACTTTCCTAATACACCAGACCAAATCCCGGTGAATTTATTCCTGGTAAACCAGAAGCACCAGAAGTTGATATACCAAGTTCCAATAGTCCTTAGTATGACATAGAAGAATCAGTCTCAGATATTGCAAGACCTTCTTATCCTTTTAACTCAGTCTTTTAGGATGCTCAGACCCAAATAATGATAACTATAGTCCTAATGAAGAAGAGTTAAATCAATTCCTACACGAACTTCACACATGTGAGCTTAGTCCCAACAAACGAAAAAAGACTTTTCAAGTTGATACTGATAGCTCAAGTAGCACAAACCAATTCGTGACAAATAATGCTATGGATGCCTTAAATCCCAATTCTCATAACGGGACTCATATTTTTAGGAGTTTGCTTTTGCTTTATGAGTCTTTTGATGAAAGAGAATCTTTGTGGCCTACAAACCACTATTCAAGATTCCATCTTATCATCATATTGTTTACTTTTAGAAAAGCAGTTTACTTTTTCAAAGTAGCTTTGATAATAGTTTTGTGACTATACTTTAAAGTTACTTTCTTTTTAAAAGTTGCAATGAGTGTATCTCTTGAGAGATTTACTTTTCTACCCTTGCTTCGCCTATAAAAGCAAGGCTCCTCCTTAGTTGTAAGCAGGTTGTAAAACTTAGGTTTTTCATAAGTTGAAGTTAGTTTAATAAAGTTTGGTTTGAGTGTTTTCCATTCTCTCTAAGTTCTCTCTCACCTGAAAGCTTCAAGTCTTGAGTCATGTTAGTATCCGTCTTAGTACAGAGACAAGTATGCCCTACACTCGCCTCTTTTGAGGATCTTGTGTATCAGAAAGTCTATGATAGTCTAGGACTACTTATAAAACAATTCTGTTGTAAGATTAGAGTTTAATGAGGAAAGAGTGAAGGTAATATTGCGACTATTATTTCAAAAGGGGAAAAAAGTTATGAAGAGAGTAAGGTTCCCAAAAGGAAAGATGAGAGTTGTGTGTGCCTGTAGAGAAGAGCCTTGTTGTCTCGTCCATCATACCTGGAACCTACCAATAGTCACAAGGGTTCCCATATTTGTTCCACAATAGTCTACCAGACGATTAGTAACATCCAATCCGACTTTGGTTAGTCGATGGTCTTATCTAAAGATTTGTTTTAGCCAGTTTGGTTGTCATATATTTCCCTATGTGCCCTTTAGGGTCCCGACGTGATTTTGGCAACTGGGTATTCACCCAATTGAGAGATACAAGACTACATTATGCATTCCTAATGCATAGTACCAATGGACCGTTAGAAAAGTAAATCGCTCAAGAGACGCACTCATTACAACTTTAAAAAAGAAAGTAACTTTAAAGTAACACTAAGCTACCCAAAAGATCCTTGAAGAACCAAATCACTTATACAACCACCACGATCCACTTGCGCATACTCTGATGACGCAATGCTTAGCCATGCGTATAAGCTGCATCTCATTATCTTTCAGGGATTCGAACTCGCGACATGGGGTGACCCAGGCCAATACTTGGTGGCTCTGATACCACTGATTTATGGATGGAGTTATAATAGGAGTCAAAAGAGCAATATCTCCATAATAAGGTCCAAGAGATGTACAGATGGTAGAAGGGACCAAGCTATAAGATTGATTTAATTGGTCCAAGAAAGAATGTAATTCTTCTATTAAGAATGTGCTTTCTGTAGGCCAATATGTAGAAGCACGCCAAAACTGGAGATGATTTAATGTACACATGTAATATCTTGTTTTCTGGTATGTGCTTAGGGTTCAACCCTAGATTAAGTATTGCATATACATGCATAACATTAGCATTCATACACGAATTGATATTTTTACACAGTACAAAGATAGCATATTCACTCAATTGAATTATTATGGGGTATGAAAAAAGTTAAGTGAACAAGATGTGAATTGTGATTTAATATGTCTTGATTTTTGGTATATTTAGATTTCAATTAGTAAATTGGAATTAAATGTTATTAATTGAGAGATTAATGGATTAAATGTACATTTCGTCAAAAAATAAAAATAAATGCCAAATGGTAGGAAAAATTGATACATGGAAAATTAGGGTGATTAAGCCTAAAATTGAGTGACATTTGGTATAGTAAAATGTGTGACAAATGGTCAAATTATTGTGTGACAAGTGGATCAATCATGGGGTGACATGTGGACCACTTAATTAGTGACTAATGGCAGTATCTTGAGTGGATTAGTGCCAGCATCTTGATTAGGCAAATGTAAGACATGCCTTAGGACAAATGTTGTCCTTTAATAGTGATACCTAGCATGTGAAGTAGCAAGATTCTACAGCAGAGTTTTGCTGCTTCTTTCTTTTGTTTTCATCACCAAAAATTGCTCCTACTTTCTCTGTTTATTTTTCCTGAACCCTAGCCAAATTGCTGCACCAAAACCAGCTTTTTATCTTACACAAAATAGCCAAGAAAGCCAGCTGAACGTTACCTTCATCTTGCTGTCCAAAATCAACCTGTTTTCATCTTAATTTTGTGATGAATTTTGCTTGCATAGAGACTTGATTTAATCTGAAGTTTGAGCTGAATTGAAAGCCTACCAAGTAAGTAAAAATATGAGTTTTATGGCATGTCAAATGATATAAGAATGATGCGTGAATTGGAATGAAATGCATGTGTTATTGGTGAAGATATGTGCTGGAAAATGTTGCATAAACTTGGAAGTTTTTCTGTTTTGTTTTTGGTATATGGAAATTGTAGAGTATATAGAATTATGAGGATGAATTGGACTGGAATTAAATGTATAAAGAAGGTGGATTTATACTAAAGAAAGATGTTAATTTGACGTTCTTGAATTGGGAAACAACTAGGACTATATGCATAATAATGTAAAAGTTTCTGGTTTGATTTTTGATGCATAAAAGACTAGTATTTGTGAGCTGTTAATTGAATAATTTTGCACTGGAATAAGAGAGGTTATTGATAAGGAATTGGAGTATGATTCAGGCCTAATAGAGGTATAATTGACTAACTATAAAGAGGTTGTTTTAATTTTAGTATAAAGTGTTAAAAAATCTGGAAAAGTGAAAGAAGAATTGCTGGAATATGTTAGCTGTAGTGTTTTCTTTGAACATGCATTGGTATTTTGGCCATAACTTGATCTATAGACATCCAAATGGGATTATTTTAAGTTTAGATTAACTTAGAGACATATGGATATATTTTTCATGAAGGAATCAAATTTTATTTCTGTCTCTAAGAGTTTCAAATTTTGTCTTGAATTTGAGTTTTTGGATTCTATCAACGTTTGAGAACAGTCTATAATAGTTTGGGCTTAAATCTAGGAATAATGAACGAAATTGTTTTGACTTAGTTAATTAGAAACTTAAGAAATATAGGAACATTGTTTTAGAAGACCATATTATCTAGAAACCTTAGTTTCTATGTCTTAATGGCCATACAAAACTGACTTGAAACTTGTCCTGAGAAAATCTGGAAAACTAATGAAGGAATAACACATCCCACGATTGTGGGAAGCCATCTACGATTGTGAAAATTGCATGGAAGTAAAGAAAATGTTCTTTTGTGTGATTCTTAAACCAATTAAGGATAAGGTATTTATCTATGATGCATTTGGACTTGATTACACTACAAGAAAACAACACAATATGCGACGTTTTATTGATAAAACATTGTTGAATGTGAACGTCACGAAAAGTTTGAATTTTCCACGATGTTTTATGAAAACCTTGCAGATTTTTAACACTTTTTGTGACATTTTTTATTAAAACTTCATGAAATAGAAACCGCGATGTTTTGTTGAATAAAACGTCGCTGTTGGCAAAATATTTAAAAGTAACATTTTCTTCTAGCGCGTTCATTTCCCACCATTGCTAGTTTCTTCTCTGACGTTTCTTCTTCTCTGGTTTCTTCTCTCTGCCTTCTTCCCACCCAAATGTGAGGCCTCTAGTAGCGCCGCTCTTTCTTCCTCCACTAAGAAAGCAAAGCATTTCGAGATTAAGAAGTGAAGTGTTATTGCTCTTTGGGATGGGGTAACCTCTCCTCCTCGTCCTTAACCCTAATTTTATTTCTTTTTTGATTTTCTTTCTTTTACACTCATTGCTTATGTTGTCTTAACCCATTTGTGAATGTTGATTGAGAGTGCTGCGATAAAGTTATAGGGATAAAGTTATGGTAATGAAGAAGGTTCAAAAGACATTGAGGGTTTTTCGGGGGAAAAACTTGCTTTGTCTAATCCAGTAAAGCAAAGGCTACAGTTATATAATGGGGACAACTGCAATGCTTTTCACCAATTTCCATAGGTTCCTTTTCGGGTTTCATTTATCTTCCAAAACCCCCTAATTCTTTGCATCTCGTTATGTTTTTATTTGCTTGTTTCTAAAATTAACTGATCAAGAAAGAGTTCTTTAATATTTAGTAGCTCTTCAATTGTATTAATTGATTGTTCATTAACATAATCTTTTCTGAGGAGGAGACCAATAGTATTCTTTTGAATTTTGCTATTTGGGTTAAAAGATGAGCAAAACTATGATGAGACAACATTGATTCTAGATGATAGGTCACCAATGGACAAGTTTCTAACCCACAGAAGCTTAGGAAGGCTGGAGAGAGTCGTTGGTGAGGCTAAAGAGAAAGAATAATGGGTGCTTTAAGTCTAGTTATAAGACTGTCCAATCAGGCAAACACCTGGGGAAAGCCAAGCAAAGTTTGGTGTTATAAGACTGTCCACACACCAGGCACATGATCAGCTGCCAGATATTTTACTTGGTCAAAAAAATATCTGACATTTGATTTTATTACTTCTTATCTGTCTGAATGAGTTGTTTAAGGATCCATTTTGAGGCAACATTGACCTGTACCTCTTGGAGCATTTCATACAAGCTTTAGCTTAGATCATATGGAATTTGCGTAGAGGGAAAGATGGACAGCACGCGTATGATTTTGTTGTTTCTGAAGAACCATATCATATCATATGTTATGCTATTAGTATTAGACAAAAATCGAAAGCTTAGGCCACTCATCTTTCTTCAGTTCACCACTGGGACGCACTATCCAACTCTATCAAAAGAAGAAAAAATGAGGTGGAGATTCACCTTACGGAGGAGGATAGTGCGTAAGGTGTAGGAAGAGGTGTACGAAGGGAGACAAAGAGGGAGGGAGAGTTCGTATGCCCATATTGAAGTAAATCATTTGTTATTATAGGATGCAAATACAATACACAAAATGCACAAGAAAGGGGTTGAATTGTGTATCCTTTTTTTTTACTGAACACAAACCCCTTTGATATTTCTTTGAAAACAAACTTTTTCTAACTCTTAACTGAATATCAAAAATGTTTATACGAAAATATCTATGTACTTAAATCAAATAACTTCTATATACTTGTTTAAGAACAATAGAAATTAAAGTAGAGAGTTAGAAGTTGACATGATGATTTTTATACTGGTTCACCTCAAAACTTGGGCTACGTCCAGTCCTCAGAATTTATCTAAGATTTCACTAAACTTCTCCAAAGTTACAAGTATTCTTTCCCTCTCAGAGCCTCTTCAGGTCTCTTACACAAAGTATTATTTTCGCTCTCTTAGCCTTTTTAGGCTCTCAGCTTTTCCTTTCTCTCACTAGAAAGATGTTGTGAGGTTTTTTGTTACAGAAAAGATTGCTCTCAGATATCGCACTTTGAATACAAGATTTTACTTGAAAGCTAAACGTTGAAGTTCAAAAACTTAAGGTTTAAAGGTTGTTCAGTCTTCGACTACGACTTGTACTTATAGCCTTCGTCTCCAACTGCTTCTTGATAATTGCTTCTTGTTTCTTGTAGAAACCGTTAGCCAGTTGAGTTCTATAACTAGCTCCAACTGACCAACTATCTGACGTACTGTTGTGTCTTTGACTTCGTATCGTCTATGTTTTCCGCTTTCTCTATCTTTTTTATCTTCTTTCTTTTGCCGCTTCTTCTGTCTTTTTATCTTTTGTCTTTTGCCGCTTCTTCTGTCTTTTTATATTATGTCTTTTACTGCTTCTTCTATCTTTTATCTTCTGTCTTTTTCTGCACGCTTAACACACATATCAAAATAGTTCATATATTTCTAATATTATTATTATTTGATTGTCACCAAAATTATTAGATGTGAAGTCATCATGACTTAACAATCTCCCCCTTTTTGATGATAACAAATAATCATAATTTTAGAACGGAAAATGACTATTATTTATATGATGTATAAGAAGACATCAAAAGATATACACAAGTAAGAAATGTAATCAATACTATCTTCTTTTTTTATCTCTGATCTCCCCATATACTATCTTTTCTTCTACTTCTGCTCTTCTTCTTTCTTTAAACTGTTTCTCTTTTCTCCCCATTCTTTCTTCTGTTTCTCTCTTCTCCCCGTATTTGTTATTAATTAAAAAGAATTTTATCGAAGATGCTTCATGATTTCAAAAAACATTCGTTGCATATCAATGCAGATTACCTTGAGGTCTTCTTCTATAGAAACTCGTAAATGAGCTACCTCATGTAAATCACCCACTGAGTCACGTAGATCATCAACCTTTTCATGAATTTCTTCAATTTCCTTTACCAAGGCTTCATGAATACCCTGCTGTGTGTGACTAACTTCTTCCAAGACAATAGTAGGATCCTGTTGAGGTGTCCTTGGTGGAAGAAAGTTTGTAGCAATAGATGTTTCTGAAGGTAGAACATCTAATTCTATGATTGTGATAACAGGAGGTTTGAAAGATTGTATTCCTTCAGGGAGATCAAGGTCATCAGGTCTAGGTAGCTTTGGAACTGGTTTTCCAAGAAGGTGTAGTACATCTTTAATTGAAGCTATACAACTCAGGGGTCTAAAGTGCATAATCAGATGCACAAGAGTCTCTAAGTTGAAACTAATACCTTCAACCCTGATAGTTCTGTCCTGCCCTTCTGTTATTCTTCCAACTACCTGGAAAGTTGCATTTGTGGTGAAGCGTCCACATTGACTTCCTGATGTACTTGAGACATGATGTGAAATATAGATTCCTCTTGGTTGAGCTGCATAGCATGCCTCATCTATGTTCCTCATAGTTGCTTGTATCTGATCTTCTGTAAGATCATTTGTATTCCCTTATGGATACATCTTCTTCTTCCCTTTGTTTTCATTGCGTACAATGTTTGAAGGTTCTTGTTATATGTCAGGTACAATCTTGATCACTGATCTGCTTGTGATTGGATAAATAGTATATCGATACTTAAACATCTGTATTGGATATGGTTCTAACTTTTCATCTCGTAGAACACCATATAATCTTCTCTCTCCATGATTTAACAGATGTATTGATCTATTATTGATCAATATCGGTTCGATTTGTGCCTTGACTACCTTTTCCAAAGGTTCTCTTATAATGATTGAGCTTCTACTCCTAACCGGTACAACTTCTTCAATCACCTTCAGTCTTAAATCCTCTTTTCTGATAGGTTGAGAAGGATTATAATGTGCTGAAGTATGTTCAACTGACTTTTTCTTTTGTTGAACATCAGTTGAGATATTCTTCTTCTAACTGGTCTTCTGCTTCTTACTTTCTTCTACCAGCCTAGAAGGAGGTTGTTGTTGAGGTTAAGGTTTCTTTGTTTCAAACACCAACTTCCTCTTAATTTCTGTTTCTTTGGTCGATTTTGCTAGCTGATCTTGCAAAATTGAGATCAAAGATCTAGTTGCCTGTGGTGCTTTCTCTATCTTTCCAGAATCTCCACCATGAGTTAAACCTTTCCCTTTCTTCTGTTCTTGTTGATGCAAGGTTAACAATCTTGGTGACTTCCTTGATTGTTTGGATTTCTCGGAATGAAGTGTCTCCCCCTTTCTTTTCAAAGACACTTGTTTGACAAACTGTTTCACTTGACTTTCTTCTCTTTATGAAATCGTCTTAGTTGATACATCTAACGATTTATTCTTCTTTTCTTTTATAGACATTCTCCCTATGGATTGAAGTTTTGTCTTCCTTGAGGGAGTAACCTTTTCACTCAAGCTGCGTTTGACAATACGCTCCCCCTCAGTCTTTGCTTTTGTTATAGAATCTGTATCTTCCTTTTCTTGATTCTTCAAACCCATTCTATTGATGGTTGACACATTAATGATGTTTTTATGTTCATCTTCATTCTATTTCCTCTTTCAAGAAAAATTCCAGAATCTCTGAAGATTCTTGTCAGCAGCATACCATACAGTAAGGCATTAGAATCTCTCTTCGACTTCACCATGTAATTGAAAATTAAGTGTGGAAGATCTATAGGTTGATGGTTGAGTAAATGAAACAAGCATTGTTCATCTATCATCGCATAACATTCTTCGAGCCTATTCTTGGTAGAACAAAATGAAAAAGTAGCGCGTGCAGAACCCTATCCTTTGGAACAAGAGTTGACGCCTTCTTAGCTTGCGGGTCACTACTTCCATAGAGTTGTCGATTGATATGTGCTTTCTCTGCATTGACTTGAGTCATCCATCTTATGTTATGAGACATCTTTGCTCCAACACATGGATATTCACTAACTTTCTCGATTAACTTCAATGTTACAATAACCGACATTCTATCCACCACTGATACTAAGGTATCATCTACTACTTTTGCATTCTTCCAAAAATCATATACTTCATTCAGATAGACTGTTTCATGAACCTGAAAGAAATTTTTCCATCCCACTGCATCAATTTCTGGTTCGATGTCCATTTGATTCTTCTTCAACGACTTGAAATCAACATGTCTTCCATAAATCATTGATTGCTCCATTTGTGATCTGTAGACAATAAAAACTAAACATACAAATGTGTTTCTCAAGGTAATGATGTTAGTATCTGAAGTTGAGAGTGTGAGCAAGGAGAACTTGATATCAAGAATAGAGTAATGAAATGTTTTGTTGAGAGTTTTGTAAAATTCGATTTTAGAGTATTTCAAGAGTATTCTAGAGTAGGTGATATTCTAAAGGCTTTGAGAAGATTTCCCTCTAAAACTTTCTCTTAAAAGAAATTACCATCTGTAACTTACTGTTACTGTTATCTTGAAAACTTACAACTTTTTATCTTCTTAATTAAGAAGATCATCTGGGTCATAACGTGACAGACGATTGGTCACTCAACGCTACCATATTCAAGTTTCATCTAATTTTTTTGAATCTTTCTTCATTCAAAGGCTTAGTGAAGATATCTTCCCATTGATGATTTGTCTCAACAAATTGTAGGCTAACAATCTTTCTTTGTACATAGTCTCGCAGGAAGTGATGTCTAACTTCAATATGCTTTACTCTCGAGTGTTGTATTGGATTCTTCGATAGGTTGATAGCACTTGTGTTGTCACAGAAGATTGAGATTTGTTCTTCTTGTATTGAATAATCCTCTAACTGATACTTAATCCACAACGTCTGTGAGCAACATCTTGCAGCTAACATATATTCAGGTTCTACAGTACATAGAGCAATTGAACTTTGCCTCTTACTTGACCAAGAGACTAGATTATGGCCAAGAAAGTGACAACCTCCACTTGTACTCTTCCTATCAATCCTGTCTCCAGCATAATCAGCATCACAATAGCCAATTAACCTGAAATCTTTACTTTTCACATACATTAAACAAAGATCAGTAGAACCTGATAGATATCTCAAATTTCTTTTGACTGCAATATGATGAGATTCTATAGGATCTGCTTGAAATCTTGCACATAAACAAACACTAAACAAAATATCAGGTTTGCTTGCTTTAAGGTAAAGTAAAGAACCAATGATTCCTTTAAAAAGGGTTTGATTAACCTTCTGACCTACTTCATCCTTAGATAAAAGGTTTGAAGGATGCATAGGAGTTGACATAAGTTTCACTTTTTCCATTCCATATTTAACCAACAGTTCTTTGATATATTTCTGTTGATGAATAAAAATCTTTCTTTGGTTTGCTTAACTTGTAAACCAAGAAAGAATTTTAATTCACCCATCATGCTCATTTCAAACTCATTTTCCATCAGATTCTCAAAACTAGAACATAACTTTTTAGACGTTGCACCAAAGATAATATCATCAACATATATTTGTACTA
>JANZLC010000002.1:25002054-25015656 GCA_026413385.1 Erythroxylum gracilipes | reverse complement strand
ACATAAACCCAAAAAAACATGGAAGTTTCTAGGAGTAAGCAAAAAAGTAGTACCTGGCCGCAAACATCTTCACATATGTCATCAATCTTCTTCCTAGAATTGTAGTATCCATCAAACATGATGATTCAACAACCAGTATACACACCAAGCTCCAACAACCATCCACACACAACACTATCTCTCTATGCCCACCTGGGATTTTCGAATTTCCTAACGAAATCCTGATCAAACTCACTTTCATTCTCTTCTTCAACTAGAGGAAAAATCTTCGTAATCCCCAAAAAACCCAGGATTGCAAAGTTCGGTATGTGAATGACTCTCTCTCTCTCAGCCTCAGATTGATTCTTCCCAACAAGTACAACCCTTCAACGTCATTCCTTCTCCCTATTTTTTGCAGTTTGGTGTTATTTTCGCTTTCTTCACCAGAAATCCCTAAAAGTCCAATATGTCGAAAACCCTAAATCTCAGCAAAAAAATAGAAAGGTTAAGAAGAAAACCATGGATGAGTTACCAATCTGATTTATGACGTTGGGGTTAGCTTCAAGCGGAAGCCACCTCTTAGCAGAAATTGACTCCTCTATGGCACTTTAGGACTGAACTTCTCAATGGCACCGAAATTGACTTGAAACCGTCTTTCTATTTGGTCGACTCTCCTTCATTGATGCGTGGGAGTGAACAAAAGAAGCAAGGAAGATGATCATGTGTGGGTGAGCGATGAGAAAAAACAAAAGCAATGAAAGAAGGGAGAAGACTCTGGAATGTTTGGAGACTTGAGAAATGAGAAGTGAGATGTGAGAGTATAGGGCATTTTGGAGATTTGGCTGAAAAAATCAGCTTATGGGTGTGAAACACTCCTATTTGGAGCTGATTGAAAATTAGATGATTGGGTTGAATCAGCCAACCCAATCAGCTATTTACCAAACAAACATATAGACCTTTTTTAAAGTCAACCAGCTAAAATGAGTTGACCAGCTAAAAAAGAGCTGATAAGCTCTTTACCAAAAACACCTTATATGCCTTCTCCATATGTCAGAGTTGCTTGAATTTTACTTGATATTGCATGTATGCATATTATTGTTGAATTTCATCTACAAAACATCTGAATTCCTTATGGCCCATACTTATGAATAGTGTAGAAATACTTTATGAACTTTTACTGTGGACTTTTACATTCATTTTCTCTTAAAGTTACAAGTGTCTATATGAGTTGAAATGTATCTGAAAGACCTCAAAAATTATGTATTTATATGAGAATTTTGTGATCTATATCATCTTATCTTTATCAGAATGAGTTTTTATATTATATTAATCATCATTATATTTTAAGTGCCTATCCCTATATGGATTAGATGGATGACAACTTTTAGGAGTACATTTCCATTAGCCTAACTCTTTAAACTCCTAAAAGAAATAGTGTTCGTATTTTTTGCTTAGTTAACATTAATTTTTGCTCAATTAACATTAGTCAAAGTAGCTTATACACGTGTTTATATATGTTTGTTTACAAATAGCTATTTATGGCAAAATTGCTACTTACTTGCCATAAATAGCAATTTGTAAGGTTATTTACTTGTCATTTATAGGGTTATAACAATTTAATACCAAATTTTGAAGTTATATTATGATGGATACTTTAAAAAAGATCCCGAGTTAAATTATGAGGGTAGGTTGTCAAGTTATTTTGATAAAACGGATCTTTATTTTTATTATCTACAAATTAATTTATGAGATGGGGAAGGAACTTAGATTCTTACACGTTGACAAGGCTTATTATAGAGTTTCGGGTTTTAGATTCAATAGGTCTTTAAGGCTCATTGAATTTGATGAAATTTGCATTAAATTAATTAACCATTTAAAAATACAAGGGACAATTGAGGTGTATATATACACAAACTTGACCATCCATTTATGGCTCTAGCAGTTTTGGCTAAATAGGTAAGAATGTGTAACACCCCACCCTCGTAGGACATGTACCTAACATTCTGAGTGATATCTGAATACGTACCCCATAAGGGTGGCATGCTAGAGCACTCATATCACTAACTTAATCATGACATCATCATTAATATGTAAATGTCACAATGTTTTAAAAATCGAATTCCTCATTTCATTTCATAAAAATCGATATGTACATTGTAGCATTTTACATTTCATCCCTATATGTACATTATCAAAACTAAATACAAAACACGCTATACACATGAGGAATTATACAAAAATTATATCTAATTTCATTTAACTGACCTTTGAGCCATTTCTTCTTTCCAAAAGTACAAGAACTATACTTCTTGTACAGTATCTCTATTACTAGTGTCTTCTCTCAGTCCTGAAATGTCACTGTTGCAATTTTGGTGAGTTTTGCGAACTCAGTGAGGTAACCATCCTCAATGGTTCACTCAATTCATACAACATATCAACACATATAAACACATAATTCACATCATTTCATTTATTGCGTAGCATCACATATCACATTTATAGCAGTCAAACCGATCATTTCAATCATTTAAAATACACATATCAATTATAAATGCAATGCACATGAGACTCACTTTCATTTATTACTTTATTGTGACTGAGTACCTTTTTACTAGCCCATATCCCTCGTGGATACCGAGCTTGTATCAGATAATGTCCCATATTCCTTAGTGGATATCAGGTACAATAGCAACTGACCAGAGGCTCTTATCACATTCTGAGCTTTAAGTTCTTTTTACTGGTAACTTCGTTCACAACTGTCTTTATCTTTCATGCATTCATGTAATGAAATGCATCACATTCACATTCATATTCACATTTATCATCAGACCTTAGTCTGGCATTCAACAATCATGTTGAATATTACTTATTTGGTCAAATTCACATTCAAGGAACACTTCCAATATCTTATTCATGCATCAAACGCCTTGGACATTCAATGTCCGGAATCAACACAATCACATATACAAAATAATTCAAAATATAATTTAAAATAAACAATTATTCAAGTGAGACCATCTAGGTTACTCACAGTTTACTCCAGAAAGCTATTGCCTCGAAGTCTCAGCAACGTCTAGATGTTGTTGCTCTATTTTCCCTTCTATATCATGCAATCTATATCATGCAACACGTACATATTTACACACATCACAACTTTGCACAATTATATAAATACTCATTTATGCACATATGTATATATGGATTATATACAATGCATGTTCAATGACAATCTCGAGTATATATTTCCTTTATTCACAACTTATGATCATCCATACTTCAAAGCTTATATATGTCTAATTTGGACTTAGATTTATACCTCAATAATACAAACTTATTCCAAGTTCATCACTCAATCAAGCACTAAGGTTCATGGCTTAATACACTTAATTATTATAATATCATCAATCAATCATTCACCAATGTTATTCTAACATTATATGATCACACAATATCCAAACTCTCATTCATTCTTATTTGATACATATTACTCATCTCTTTACAATCATATTAGCATTTCTAAGAACACTTTTATTCTTATAACACTCATAAATTTCCAGATTTTATACGCTTGATATCAACGATCCTTTCACTATGTTATATCTTCAATTACAACCTATACATATCCAACACTTTATCAACTTATTCAACCTTAAACTAGGTTCATTTCAAGTCTCATTCAAGTCTAAATGCATCATAGGAAAGTACCTTACCATTTGTTGTTTCAAACGTCACATAAAAGAAGAATAACTCACGTTAATGGCCTTTCCAGTTTTTTTTAAGACAAATTTTTGGGTCAATGTTGCATGGAAATTTTGACACACAAAATGAGGTATTTAGGCAATACATTCTTCTAAAAAAATGTTTCCATATGTCCTAAGTTTCTAATGACACTAATTTCATACAATTTGGTTCAGTATTTTTCAAGTTATACACAAAATACTACCTACTATTCTCAAACTATAACTGCACCCAGTGCTCAACTTCAAATTAAAATTTGAAACTTTTAAAGACAGAATTAAAATTCAATTCCTTCATAAAATTTGTAGTAATATGTATCTAGTTTAATTTTAACTTAAAATCATCCCATTTGGATATGTACATATCAAGTTATGGCTAAAATACATATGCATAATCAGTGGAAACACTACAACTAAAATATTCTAGCCACTCTCTTCCAATTTTTCAGATTTTTTTAACTTCCTACATTTTACATCTAACACATCTTGTACATAGATCATCTTTTCTACTTCATTTCCTCTTCATTCTTACCTCAATTTACAATTCAAAACATTCACAAAACAAGTCATACAAGACTATTAATCATAACCGCTAAACAAGACATCAAACATGTCCATTCATTCATCAATGCCTCAACACCCATTCAACTCCATTATCACCATCACTTTACCTCTAAACTATCATCCTAGTTCTCCTCATTTCAAGAACATAACTCAACATCTTGGTTAACATAACTTTCACTTTCATTATACCCTTAATGCACTGTTGGAGTTTCGTTTTGTCTGATTCTGATGGGGTTGGACGTTGCTATTTGGATCCATGAAGTTGGTAGATTTCAGCTCTGAAATACCTACAAAACAATAAAGGCACACCGGGGGTTGACTTCCGGTAGGCCCCTCCGACGCTCAAGTTAGTCTTTTCTGTCAGGATTTTGGCGGCTAAGAATAAAGAATTATAGGGTATCAAAGTCGTACCTTTTCCGTGGCGAGGTAACACCTTATATACCTAGAATAATTGCTAGGTTTAGGTCTTTACGTATGCATGGGAGGTCACCACCTACGAATGGGCCGTCTATGCCTGGGCCTGGGTCTGGGCCTAGCATGACCGACCTAACCAGAGTTATATAAATATAGTGCCCTAGAAAGTAAGTGTATTTACATATAACTTAATCTTCTTCCAGTTATTTTTGTAATAAAAATATTTATTATTAATAAAACAAAAGAGTTTGGGTTTATTTGTATGAGCATTAAATAACTAGTCATAAGGTACCTAGATTCTTTTGTAAGTAATATACATATACATGGAGATGTATGTGAAACATGTATATTATTATAATCTAAATTAGTTGATTCACAATTGAATACTCAAGTTAGACGCTTGATTATGGTTTAGATTGTAGTGTTGTGATTTATCTTCGTGTAAGTAAAGGAATTTACTTCAAGGGAATGATGAGTTTCATATAATAATAGTAGTTGACTATCGATAATGGCACTATTAATGAATATGGAATCATGTATGTTAATAAAGAATAAAGAAGGTCATTTCTTTAATCTTAAAACATACACTTTAGCATTCTTTTATTACGAACCACAATCTTGATGAGTAGTGAACTCATATGTATTTCATTATAATTCTTGATATGATCAGAACGGATTTTTACAGAGTATCAATCCAGTGTCTGCATGTTGGAATTATTAATTGAAACATGTATCAGGGAACATTGACTCAAATAAATAGTTCATAGTGATATCATCACTTCTAGATGTTTTATGGAGATTGGTGTTTAAAATGGCGCTAGTAGTTTGATGGACTATCTACCCATCAAGTCTTAACACCAAGATGAGATCTTGTATCTTAATCACCATATATAGTAAAGCGGGAGATCTAGAAGGAAAAACAAATTAAGGGCAAAACGATAATTTTATCCTTTATTATGCAGATGGCTATAATATGGTTCATAATAGAGTTTGCAATTAGACATCTTATTTGAAATATGTGTTCTCATAATATTTAGTAATTCAAGAGTTCAGCTAATTGTCTTTAGTGGAATGACATTTGGTTAATAAGTTGGAATTAATTATAATGAGAATAAATTAATTCTGAGCTTATTGGAGCTTGAATTATATAAGTCCAATTGGATTCCCCACTTGGTATCTAGGAAAGGTTATCAAGCAAAGTAAGAAAAATAAAAAGAGGTTACCAAAAAGAAAATAAAAAAGAAAGGACCGAATTAGATTCAGAATAATAAGACCGGAAAAATTTAATTAAGAGTTAATTAAATTGGGTTTTAAGCCTATGATTAACTATTGGGCTTACACCAATTAATTGTTAATTAGAAGCCCAAAATGAAAATTTAATATTGGGCTGGATTTTGGTTTGATTTGATTAATTAGATTAATTAAATTGGAACAATATTTGTAAAGACAAAAGGAGCGCAAAATCGAAATCTACAATAATGTAGATTTTAGTTTTATGTGGCTAAATGGATAGCTACATATTTAGCATTGAATTGCTAAATATAAGGTGGGTTTTTATCATGCTTAATCATCATTAAATGGTTTATTGGCTTCCATTTATTGTTGGCATGTAGAAAAACAAATAAACCTTTTAGCATTCATTTGATTAAAGAAGGAAGTAATGCGTTTGTTGCTCTCTCTCTCTTCTTTCATCATATAACCGAAAATGAGAGTGTCTTGTTTTTGTCTTTTGTCTTTTCATCTAGCCATATTAAACAAATGAGAATGTCTCATTGATTGCCCTCTCTTTCATTTTGATTAAAAGAATAAAGTGGTGCATTGGTTGTTAAGACTTCCTCCTCCTTTCTTTTATGAGCTAGCCAAAATTAGGAATGAGAGTGTCTCATTTTGGTTCTTTCAACTAGTTGATCATAAAATGAAAACCTCTACAATATTTCTTCTTCTTTCTACCAAAGGATCTTGTTAATCAAGTTGTCCAAGGAAAACAAGTGGTAGATCGGATTAGTTGAGGATACAATAGTGAGGAGAAGATACAATAGCTAGGAGATGATACAATAGCGAGTTGTCAAAGCTGTAGCAAAGGAGTCGGTAAAATTTCAATCTTATGCTATTTATTTTTCTAATACAGTTTCATGCATGGATTAAAACATGTTGATTTGGTTATCATGCTTCTGCTATGTTTTGATTTTGGAAAATTTTTTGAAATCTACTATTTAACCATATATAGTATGATATTGTTTTCATGAAATCTACTATTTAACCATATCTAGTATGATATTGTTGTCAATCCAATAACTAGTATCATAGCCATTTTATTATGCATGATTTGGTTCCTATATGTTGCATGGGTTGGCGATTATATTTATATATGCTGTAAATGCTTTTGTGACATAAATATATATGGTGTATGTTTTGCTCTTTTGGTTTTCCATAAACTATAGATTTACCTTGAAAATTTTCTTCGTTTGGTTTGTAACAAGGAGGGTGGCCTCTCATCGCCATGTTTCCTCCTTGTCTTCATTTTTCTGTTTTCTTTGATTTTGTAATATACGAATTTCTGTAATGTTGAAGATGAAGCAGCCATGGATCAAAGAAAGGAATAGGTAATGGTTTCGGTTTTTGATATGGTGTAATGGTAGTTTCAATTTTGTGAGTTTTTCAAGTGTAATTATTTATGTTCTAGGATGGACAATCAAAAGTAGTTTTATAATTCATGAGATGAATAGATGGATGGATGCCAAAAATAAGTGATATTATGTGAATGTATGCCACTTATAATAACTGTCAACCCTAGGCTTTGTTATGCATTCACTATGTATGAGATATATAATGAAACGATATAGGATGATTAATAAATTGCATCTACATAAGATGGTATTTATTAAAACTTAAAGACCAAAAAGATTAAGTGGGAGAGGATGCTTATGTGAGAGTCCACGGTCTCAATATGATGGCCCGTTTGCATGTGGTGAAGTCTTACTCCCCACCAGAGAACATAAATCCTAGATCTTGCATGGTTTAAGTCTCCTAAAGGATAAGTCAACTCATTGGTAGCAAGTGTGACCTCCCACTGAGGCATGGTTTGCAAGTACCTTTAGTGGATGAATCAAATAGTTACACACTCAACATATTTTATCAATAACATGCCCACTATATCTCTGTTGATAAATGTATGAACCAAATTAAGGTGCTTCTTAAAAAGTTAGGCATGAAGATGCTTGGTAGCTTTTTCAGTGGGAGGGTCCTAGTTTTTCTTTTAATGGATATGATGGCCGACCGTCACTTAGTCCGTTATAGATAAGAAAAATAACCATCTTATAAAGATTTAACTTTTATAGTTTTGTTAAATCTATCATCATGCATACATGCATCATGATTTTATACAAAGTTCCAATATTGTTGACTAGTATGCTTATTCTTTAATAATTTATTTTTCAGACATAATCACCATAATATGAATCCACTCACAATACTCTTGACTAATAACAAATTGAAAAACGGAGAAAATTTTAATGAATGGAGACATAACCTTAACATCGTTCTCCAATATGAATGAATTTCATAGATATTGACGGACAATGAGCCTGCACCTCCTAGTGACAAGTCAAATTCTGAGCAAGTCCAACATCATAAGCGATGGCAGAATGCTAATAAGACTGTTAAGTGCTATTGTCAACACAATGTTGCAAAACCAACTTGCAGGCATGAAAAATGCCGATGCAATGGTCCATCACCTTCATGAGATGTTTGGTGTGAGGACCAGGTCTACAAAGGTAAAAGCTATCCAAACATTTCACAATCCTAAACAAAAGTCTAGTGAATTGGTGCCAGATTACATGCTTAAGGTAATCTCTGCGGTTACTGAGGCTAAGATGCTTGGAGCGGATATGGATGCGGAAACGTAGATGATTATGATCATCAATAGCTTAAACTCTTCTTTTCAGCAGTTTAAGTTGGACTATGAGCTCAACACCAAGGATTACACCTTGAGTGAGTTGATGAATACCCTCCAGAGCACGGAAAAGATATTAAATATCAAGGCTAAGGGCAAGCAAAAGAGGAACGGTTCAATGAAATAGAATGCCCAAACAGCAGTCAAGGTCTAACCCATGAAAAAGAAGGCCAAAGAGGACACCACGGGAAAGTGTTTCCACTGTGGTGAGAAGGACCGCTGGAAAAGAAACTATGCAGTCTACATTGAGTCCCTCAAAAGCAAGCAAGCTATGGGTTTCCTATGTTTGTTAGGAACTAGAAATGTGGCAGATTCATCTGATTCTTGGATATTAGATTCAAGAGCCACTAACCATGTTTGCAATTCTTTGCAAGGGTTCTAGCAAAGGAAAAGACTACCTAAAGGTCATTTTCAAGTCAAGATAGCAGATGGATCCTACGTTTCGGCAGAATAAGTAGGAGTAGTTATCTTAGCCTTTCCTAGTGGTCATAGGTTATATTTGGAGGATGTATATTACATCCCAATGATTGTAAGGAATCTGATTTATGTTTTTTGTTAAATAAAATCTAGTTATTCCTTATATTTTGAAAATGTTGTTTCAATATATAAGAATAAAGATTTTATTTGTAATGCGATAATTAAATAGGGATTGTTCTTTATAGAACCTTTGAAAGGCTCACTAAACACCACAGAATTAATAAAACCAAGACAATCCAATGACTCTAGCATTAATTCAAAATATCTATGGCACTTAAGAATGGGTCATGTCAATCAGAAAAGACTTGACAGGTTAGTGATGGATGGGATCCTTACAGGCTTGGATAATGATCCATTAGCCACCTGCGAATCTTGTATTGAAGGAAAAATGACCAAGGCCCCATTTCCTTCCAAAGCAAACAGATATGAATTCACGTTGGACCTGTACACACTGATGTGTGTGGGTCCTTGAACGTACAAACTAGAGGAGGTTATGAATACTTCATAACCTTTATAGATGATTACTCTAGACATGGCTATCTGTATTTGATGTATAAAAAGAGTGAGTCCTTTGAAAGGTTCAAAGAATTCAAAGTTGAAGCTAAGAAGTAGCTAGGCAAGCCATTAAAACAACTTCGATCGGATCGAGGTGGTGAGTACTTATCCAGAGAGTTCCAACAATTTCTAATTGACAATGGAATTGTTTCCAACTTGTCAGCTCCGCGAACACCTCAACAAAATAGTGTTGCTGAGAGGAGGAATAGGAATCTATTAGAAATGGTAAGATCAATGATATCCTATGCTAACCTTTCAGAATCATTCTAGGGATATGGTAAGATAACGACAACTTATCTTCGTAACTTTTCCCCATCCAAATCGGTGCCTAAAACACCTAAGGAGTTATGGACTAGCCAAGTGCCTTCATTGTGGCACTTAAGGACTTGGGGCTGCCCAGCCCATGTTCTAAGGCCTGAATGCACAAGGATGGAACCAAGGTTAGAAGTATGTTTATTTGTAGGATATCTTATGGGTACACGAGGGTACTATTTTTTACAGTCCTCAGGATAGGAACGTATTTGTGTCGACAAATGTGACCTTCTCGGAGGAAGAATTTGTTAGAAATCACAAAGGAAGAAATGAAGTAGTAACTAAAAGAGTTAGCTATTTCATCAAACTAAGAGTTGATTTGGATATAGTATAACAAGTTGTCGAAATGGATTCAAAAGTTGAATCGGAAGAGCAGCCTGATCATCAAGTAGTGCCTAGATGTAATGGGAGGGTTATGAGACAACCAAACAGGTATCTAGGTCTAGGAGAAGGCATAATTTCCATCTTGGACCAAGAAGAAACGGGTCCCATTACTAATACACAGGTTATTAATGATGTTGATGTAGAAAAATGTCTCAAGGCGATGAATTGGAAATAGATTCCATGTACACCAATAAAGTCTGGATCCTTGTAGATCTACCACTAGATGAAAAAGCCATAGGGTGTAAATGGATCTTCAAAAGGAAAAGAGGATCAGATGGAAAGATAGAGACTTTTAGAGCAAGATTGGTAGCTAAAGGCTATACTTAAAAAGAGGGTATAGATTATGAGGAGACTTTTCTTCGATTTCCATGCTTAAGTCCATCAGAATTCTTTTAGCTATAACAGCCTATTTTGATTATGAAATATGGAAAATGGACGTCAAGATCACATTTCTTAATGGGGATCTTGAGGAGATCATTTATATGGCCCAACCAGAAGGATTCGTTGAGCCAGGTAATGAGCATAAGGTATGCAATTGCAGAGGTCCATTTATGGACTGAAGCAAGCATTTAGGTCTTGGAACATCTGGTTTGATAAGTCTATCAAAACCTATGGGTTCATACAAAACCTATATGAGCCTTGTCTTTATAAAAGTATACAAGAAGGCAAGGTTATTTTCCTAATACTATATGATGATGACATTTTACTTATTGGGAATGATGTAGAAATGTTATCTACAGTCAAAGGATGGCTGAACGAACAGTTCTCAATAAAGGATTTAGGAGAGGCTAACTATGTTCTAGGGATCAAGCTTATAATGGACCATAAGAACAAACAGACAGCTTTGTCTTAATTAACCTACATTGAGAACATGCTCAATAAGTTTTCCATGCAAGATTCTAAGAGGGGTTTCACCCCTACTAGACATGGAATCAAACTTTCAAAGGAGTAAGCATCTAAGACCCAAGAGGAGGTCGATAGCATGAACAACATTCTATATGCTTCGACAGTTGAAAGTTTAATGTTTGTCATGCTTTGCACTAGCTCAGATATATGTTACGCAGTGGGACTGGAAAGTAGATTCCAGTCTAATCCAGGAATGGAGTATTAGACTGCAGTTAAATGTATACTGAACTTAATGCCTGTTTACTTTGGAAGTAACCTTATTCCGACATGATATACAGATTCCGATTTCCAGTCAGATGTTGATTCAAGGAAATCAACTTCTGGTTTTATATTTATTTTAAGAAGTGGAGCCATAGTCTAGAGGAGTGTCAAGCAATCTTGTGTTGTTGATTTGACTATAGAGGCTGATTATGTTGTTGCTTATGAAGCAGCAAAAGAAGCAATCTGACTCTGTAAGTTCCTAAACATATAGAGAGAAAGTATCACATCATAAGGGAGATAATACAACGTGGTGAAGTGAAAGTGGTAAAGATTCCCACAAATAAAAACCTTGTTGATTCACAGAGAAAACATGTATATTATTAGAATCTAAATTAGCTGATTCATAGTTGAATAATCAAGTTGGTCGCTTGATTATGGTTTAGACTATAGTGTTGCGATTTATCTCCATGTAAGTAAAGAAGTTTACTTAAAGGAAATGATTAGTTTCATATCATGATAGTAGTTGACTATTGATAATGAAACTATTAAATGAATCAGGAATCACGTATGTCTTTTAAGATTAAAGTAGGTCATTTCTTTAATCTTAAAACATGCACTTTAGCATTCTTTTATTACAAACCCCAATCTTGATGAGTGGTGAAATCATGTGTGTTTCATTATAATTCTTGATATGATCGGAAAGGATTTTTACAAAGTATCAATCTAGTGTCTACATGTTGGAATTATTAATTGAAACATTTATTAAGGAACATTCACTCAAATAAAGAGTTTATAGCGATATAATCACTTCTAGATGTTTTACGGAGATTGGTGATTAAAATGGTGTCAGCAGTTTGATGGACTAGCTACCCATCAAGTCTTAACACCAAGATGAGATTTTATGTGTTAATCAGCATATAGAGTGAAGCAGGAGATCTAGAAGGAAAAAACAAATAAGGGAAAAATGGTAATTTTACCCTTGATTATGCAGATGGCTATAATATGGCTCATAATAGAGTTTACAATTGGACATCTAATTTGAAACATGTGTTCTCATAATATTTATTAATTCAAGCGTTCAGCTAATTACCTTTAGTGGGATGACATTTGGTTAATAATTTGGAATTAATTCTAATGAGATTAAATTAATTCTAGGCTTATTGGAGCTTGAATTATATAAGTCCAATTAGATTCCCCACTTTGCTTTTAGGAAAGGTTATCAAGCAAAGTAAGAAAAATAGAAAGAGGTTACTAGATAGAAAATAATAAAGAAAGGACTGAATTAGATTAGGAATAATAAGTCCAGAACAATTTAATTAAGAGTTAATTAAATTTGGGTTTTAAGCCTATGATTAAATATTGGGCTTACACCAATTAATTGTTAATTAGAAGCCCAAAATGAACAATTAATATTGGGCTGAATTTTGGTTTGGTTTGATTTGATTAATTAGATTAATTAAATTGAAACAATATTTGTAAAGAGAAAAGGAGGGCAAAAACGAAATCTACAATGATGTAGATTTCGATTTTTATAACTAAATGGATAGTTTCACATTTAGCATTGAATTGCTAAATATAAGATGGGTTTTTATCATGCTTAATCATCATTAAATGGTTTAGTGGCTGTCATTTATTGTTAGCATGTAGAAAAACAAATAAACCTTTTATTCATTTGATTAAAGAAGAAAGTAGTGCATTTGTTGCTCTCTCTCCCGTCTTTCATCACATAACCGAAAATGAGAGTGTCTTGTGCTTTTTATTTTGGTCTTTTCATCTAGCCTTATTAAAAAAATGAGAATGTCTCATTGATTTCCCTCTCTTTCATTTTGATTAAAATAATGAAGTGGTGCATTGGTTGTTAAGAGTTCCTCCTCCTTTCTTTCATGAGCTAGCCGAAATTACGAATGAGAGTGTCTCATTTTGGTTCTTTCAACTAGTTGATCATAAAAGAAAAACATCTACAATATTTCTTGTCCTTTCACACCAAAGGATCTTGTTGACTAACACTACAACAAAAATGACATACGATAACAAGTGATAAATATTATTAAATATGAATGGTAACACTAATGACTATGCTATGACAGCCCATGTTACTAAAGATATGATGCTTTAGTAACA
>JANZLC010000002.1:24950541-24972184 GCA_026413385.1 Erythroxylum gracilipes | reverse complement strand
TTACTAAACTTAAGTGATCTTCCAAAACTACCCTCGAATATTCTTATTACCTTAGCATTTTAATTTCATTAACCCTTGCAATAAAATCCTTCTAACCTTGACATAGTAATTAACTCCAAAGTTTATCCATCACAACCCCCTAATTCATTTTAAATCATGCTTTATAGTAAAAAAAAAAATTGGGAGCCAGCATTTCTCTCCCTCTTAAATGAATTTCGTCCTCGAAATTCTTACCTGAACCATTGAAGAGTTATAGATACTTCTCCCTTATGGCTTTCAAAGGTTCCCACATGGCCTCTTCAACAGAATGATTTCTCCTCAGGACTTTGACTAGTTGAACTGTCTTGTTCCTGAGGACTTTCTCTTTAGTGTCTAAAATCTCCACTAGAGTCTCCTTATAACTCAGATCATCTCTCAACTGAATCTCAGTGGTTTGAATGATGTGGGAGGGATTCGATCTATACTTCCTCAACATCGACACATGAAAAACATCATGTATTTGTGACAATTCTGGGGGCAATGCCAACCTATAGGTTAGCGGTCCGATCCTCTCGAGAATTTCATAAGGACCCACATATCTTAGGCTCAACTTGCCCTTCTTGCCAAATCTCATGACTTCTTTCCGAGGAGACGTCTTAAGAAAGACTTTCTCACCGACTTCATACTCCATCTCCTTTCGGTATGCGTCAGCATAGCTCTTCATTCTATCTTGAGCTGCTTTAAGTCGCTGCTTAACTAAGTTAACCTTATCCACTGTCATCTGAAGTAACTATGACCCTAATAGTTGCCTTTCTCCTTCTCCATCCCAGCATAACAGAGTTCTACATCTCCTTCCATACAATGCTTCATAAGGGGCCATCTGAATACTCTAGTGGTATGAATTGTTGTAAGCAAATTCGATCAATGGAAAATGCTCATCTTAAGCTCCTTTGAAATCCATCACACATGCCCTGAGCATTCTCTCAAGGGTTTAAATAGTCCTCTCAGATTTCCCATCTGTTTGAGGATGGAAAGTTATGCTAAAATTCAACTTGGTTCCCAGAGCCTCTTGTAAGCTTCCCCAGAATCTCGAAGTAAATCGAGAATCCCTGTCAGAAACTATAGAGTCGGGAATTCCATGCAGTCTCACTATCTCATCAATATACTTCTTTGCTAGCACATCTAGAGACTCAGTCTGTTTAGTTGCTAGAAAATGGGTTGACTTCGTCAATCGACCAACAATGACCCATATGGCATCATGCTTCCTACTAGTCTTAGGCAAACCCATCAGAAAATCCATAGTTATCCTTTTCCACTTCTACTCAGGAATGGACAATGGCCTTAACTTTCCAGAAGGTGCCTGGTGACTTGCTAACACACTAAACACTTGCTCACATATTATGCTACATCTCTCTTCATGCCTTTCCACCATAAAAGCTCTCTCAGATCTCTGTACATCTTGGTGCTACTTGGGTGCATGGCATAAGGAGCATTATGTGCCTCATCAAGTATCTCATCCTTCACCTCCTTGACATTTGGGATACAAAATCTGTTTCCTACAGTCATGAGTCCATCATCCCTCACTACCACTTCAAATTTCTTGCTCTTCTGAATTTCTTCTCGAAGCTTGCTTAATTTTGCATCCTGTGCTTGTAACTCCCTAACCTTCTCTCTAAGTATCGGTCTTACTCTGAAAGTAGCAACAATACATTCAGGTTCCTCCTGCTTCAAACTTATCCTAAGCTTAGCCATCTCTTCTAATAAAGGCAGATAAACTGTCTAAACATGGGCTATTGATGATTTTCTACTCAAGGCATCTGCCACTACATTTACTTTTTCTGGATGATACTCAATCAACAAATCATAATCCTTAATTAGCTCTAACCATCTTTTCTGTCTTAAATTCAGTTCTTTCTGACTTAATAAATACTTGAGACTTTTGTGATTCGTAAAAATTCTCATTTGAACCCCATATAGATAATGTCTCCAAATTTTTAGAGCAAAACTATTACTGCTAACTCCAGATTATGGGTCGGGTAATTCAGTTCATAAAGCTTTAGCTGCCGCAAGGCATAAGCTACCACCCTGTCTCCTTGCATCAACACACAACCCAAACCCTTTCTTGAAGCATCACTGTAAACTGTATATCCCTCCTCTCCTGTGGGTAAAGTCAGAATTGGAGCACTTGTCAATCTATACTTAAGCTCCTCAAAGCTCTTCTGGCATTCATCACTCCAGATAAACTTCTGATTCTTCCTCAATAACTTGGTCATAGGAGCAACTATCATTGAGAATCCTTCAATAAATCTCCTATAATACCCAGCTAGACCCAGAAAACTTCTCACTTCTGTCACTGTCTTGGGTGTATTCCAATTCACCACTGTTTCAATTTTTCTCGGATCAACATGTACCCCATATTTAAAAATTACATATCCAAGGAATATCACCTTGTGAAGCCAAAACTCATACTTGCTGAACTTAGCATAAAGTTCCTTCTCCCTCAGTGTTTGCAACACTATCCTAAGATGTTCCTCATGTTTCTATTCACTCTTGGAATAAACCAGAATGTCATCGATAAACACTATGACAAACTATTCCAGATACTCCCTGAAGACCCTATTCATAAGGTCCATAAAAATAGCTAGAGCATTTGTTAATCCAAAAGGCATGACTAGGAACTTGTAATGCCTATAACGTGTTCTGAAGGCTGTCTTATTTACATCAGACTCCCTAATTTTGAGCTGATGATAACCTGACCTGAGATCAATATTTGAAAAGACACTTGCTCCCTATAACTGGTCAAACAGATCATCTATTCGGGACAGAGGGTACTTATTTTTAATGGTCACCTTGTTGAGTCTCCGGTAATCTATACACATCCGCTATGTTCCATCCTTCTTCTTAACAAACAAAACTGGCGCTCCCTAAGGTGATGAATTTAGTCTTATGCACACCTTCTTTAGCAGTTCTTCCAACTATTCCTTAAGCTCCTTCAACTCAGCTGGAGCCATTCTATACGGTGGTATAGAAATGGGGGCGGTCAAGTCAATGGCAAACTCGATTTCCCTCACTGGTGGCAAACTAGGTATTTCTTCTAGCAGTACGTCTGGAAATTCCCTCACAATTGGAAGATCCTCTAACCTCCCTTCATTCACATTAGTATCCACAACATATGCCAAAAAGGCTTTATAACCCTTTCTTATCATCCAGTCAGCCAACAAAGCCGAAATAATCCTTAGTGATGGTGTTTTCCGATCCCCTTTGAAAATCACCTTCTCAACGTTGCCTAGATCAAATTCCACCTCCTTAAGGCCACAATCTAGCTTCGCATGATACTTCTCCATAACATCCATTCCTAGTATGACATCTAGCCCCTTTAACTCTAGGGGTAGCAAGTCCACTAGAAGTTGAGTACCCTCGATGAAAAGCTCACAATCTCTATACACTTGACTTATAATCACATGCCTCCCTAAAGGAGTGCTAACAATTAAAGGACTACCTAATGGCATTAAATCAACATCATGTAATGTTATGCTTACAGAAACAAATGAAAGCGTGGAGCCAGAGTCAATCAACACATATATTGCAGAATTAAATAACTGATCCATACTCGTGACAACTTTAGGTGAAGCTGTAGCTTCCTCTCTAGTCATAGCAAATACCCTGGCCTGTGCCTAACCCCTTGGCTTCCCTGGAGGAATAGTCTTCTTTGTATCTCCAGAACTATCCTCCTCTGTGACTGGTCTGATTCCCACTGTTTCTGCTCTCCTTGGGGGCTTGCAACTGGAACCACTCTTATCTTATTACTTAGGGACATTCTTTGATCAAGTGTCCCTTCTCTTTGCATCGGAAGCATACTCCAAGTAACTTAAAACACTCTCCCCTGTGAAGCTTCCCACAATGCTCACATTGGGGGTTTATGTTCCTGCTCCTCTCTACCCTGATATTACCCCCTGCAGTAGAGGCTTACACTAAAGCTGCCCTTAGTTGCTTATTCATAGTAGGTGCACTACTCCCCACCTCACTCTGTGTGTGGAAGCTCTTCTACCCCTCTCAGGAATTTTCGCACTCACCCTTTTCTTGGAAAACTGCTCCCTATTCGTCCTCTTCTTGCTCACTTCATTTTTGATATTCTCCAGCTTCTCAGCCTAGAGTGCAGCATCTACCAACAGCTGGTAGTCACAGAAATTGTGGATCAAGAATTTCTCCTTGATCTCTAAATGAAGACCTCCCTCAATCTTATGACACTTGTCCTCCTCATTCTCCATAATGTTGGTCGCATACCGTGACAGCTGGGTGAACTTTAGTTCATACTCACTCACACTCAAATCCCTCTGTGCGAGATTCAGAAATTCCTTAGCCTTCTTTTGTATATACACCCTCGAGAGGTACTTCTTTCTAAATACTTCCACAAAATCTCTCCATGATAACACCGAAGGCATCAGTTGACTGTGGGGTACTGACTCCCACCAATGAAGAGCATCTCCTTGCAACAAACTAACCGTATAATCCAGCTTCTCCTCATCAGAGCACTTCGTTTGAATTAGGACCTTTTCGGTCCTCTTCAACTATGCTTCTCCTCATCAGAGCACTTCCTCTTCAACCATACTTGCGAAGCTTATCATACTGGCCACTCTTCTCCACTAGAGCCTGTATTGGGACTTGTGACCCTTGGCCTATAGCATATGTGAAAGCCTGAGCAAAGCCTTGAAAGAAACGTTGATCCATGGGATCTGCTTGAGGCATAGGAGGAGGCGATGGAGGCACCTCATGCTGCACACTAGGTGCCTTAGGAGCTGGAGCAACATATGTTCCTGCATCTTGCGGGACATAAGATTCATCTGTGCTCCCTTGGCGAGAGCTAGATTGAGTAACAGCTCCTCGAGTTCTCTTTCGAGGCAACATTTTCACTCCTTCAATATAAAACCATTGTAAATCTTTAGTTTACGCAAAGCAAATTTCAAAGTACGCAAAACAGTTCAAATCGTATAAAACAATTTCAAATAATGTGAAACAAATTAAAACTTTCATGTCTTAAGCTACCCATTTTATGTCTAGGATACTCCAAAACCTAGTCCCAAACTTGGACCTAAACCTAGGCTCTTTGATACCATAAAATGTCGGACCCTGATTTTGGAGCCCAACATTCAAAGTCATAAAACGTGAACGTATCATCCTATAGGGTTATTTCCATGAACCCTTATTAGATATCATCCCACAATGGCGTTATGCCCTCAAACATAATGCACCTACCTTGGGACAATTATCATAAATTTAACTAGATATGTCAGATTAAGATAACTCCTAGGTAGTTTGAAAGAAGACTCATAGGTCTAAAATATTCAAGAAGACCTTAAAGGTAGATTTTGTCATCTAGAGGGTCAAAATTTGACCAGATGAAGGGATCAGATGAAACCAGATGAAAAAGCAGATGAATTGGAAAAATTACCATAACTTTCCCTACCGATATCAGATTTAGGTGTTCTTTAGTTGGTTTGAAAGAGGACTTCACGATCTACAACTTTAGCGAAGACCTTAAAGATAGATTATATCACCTAAAGGGTCAAAAATAGGAACAGACGATATGATGTCATTTATAGAGGAAGTGACATCATCAGACAATACAGGATTGGGAAAAGTGCCATAACTTTCCCTATAGATATTGGATTAAGGTGTTATTTAGATTATTTGAAAGACAACTTCAAGATCTACAACTTTCACGAAGACCTAGAAGACAGATTCTATCGTCTGAAGGGTCGAAAATAGACTAGATGATAGGCTAGAAGAAACTAGATGAAACAGTAGAAGACACAACTTTACAAACCATACACTTTACAGACCAAACAACTTTACAAACCATACAACTTTATAGACCATATGACGTCATCACAGACCATACAACCTTACAGACGATGTGATGTCATCACAGACCATATGATGTCATCATAGACTATACAACTTTACAGACTATGTGACGTCATCACAGACCATACAATTTTACAAACCATACATTTTATGGACCAAACATTGTACAGACCAAACGTTTTATAAACTAAACATTTTATAGGCCAAATGTTTTACAGACCAAACATTTTATGGACCAAACATTTTACAGACCAAATGTTTTACAGACCAAACATTTTATGGACCAAACATTTTACGGACCATATGGCTTCATCACAAAGCATATGATATCATCAAAGACCATACAACTTTACAGACTATATGATGTCATCATAGACCATATGATGTCATGACAGACCATACAATTTTATAGACGATGCAACTTTACTCTTGAACATTGTCCCTTATAAGGACCATAACTTTCGACTTAGATGTCCAAAAATTTCATACTATGTACTATTGGAAAGATAAAAGAAAGACCTACAACTTTCTAGAAGACAACTTTGCCTAAATCAGCCCAAATCAACCCATATTTTTCCCTGAAGTCAGTACAAGAATTTTCCCTTTTGTAACTTTGAGAATCATGAGAAAAAACGAAATCATATTCCATTAGCATCAAAAGATAATCGTTTTACAAAGCTTTAGTGGGAATTTCAAAGCCCAATACATTAATGTTTCAAAAGTCCCAAAATACAAAAAATACATGAACAATAATTTTCTTAAAATGCAACTAAAGCCTTGTTTTACGAGATTAGCTTAAATTACAAAAACATTTCAAAAGTGGAGTGATGCCTTGGCTCTTGACTACTCAATCTCTTACTCATCACCTGCTTATGGGGAGGAAAGTAAGGGTGAGCTTAAAGCTCGTAGGTAATAATTTTATAACCAGTAACAAGCAAAACCATTGCAATAATCATTTTCATTGTAAAAACTCACATTAATGCATAACATGTATACATTACTATTGTCAACATATCATGAACGCATAAGCACATCAAATTGGTTTGGGTAGATCCAAAACAAAACGTACTATACATTTCCACATAATGATCTTGCGTAGCCGTAAACTTATGGGAGTCCATGGAGGAGCTCCATGCTACTAGCGGGTAGGCGGGAGAAGCATTTTTGTCAAAGTGCATTTGACTTAACTTAGGGGACCACCACAAACCCACATAATATGTATTTCATGACTTGCAAAACATATTGCCCAAAAGGCACATTTCAAAAACTTGATTTCTTAAGCTTGATACCTTTTCAAAATCATTTTCATAAATCAAATGAAATTTATGTACACAATCTGTAGCTCATTTTTAAACCATTCAAAGAACAATAAATGCACATTTTATAAGTAGTTGAAACTCATTTATTTCTATTTCTTGAAAGAGACATTAATGGCTCGATACTTAATTATAAAAATGTAACCCACCTTGAGTTCCTTGCTTAACAACTTGGCTTAAGGATGTCTTTCCTCTTGCTCCTCTTGCCTCACTTGATTTCCTTAAACAATAACCAAAAATCCAATCAATAGGGTTTTCAATTGAAAATTTCACAAAGCAAAAAATTAAAATTGGTTCTAAAATACCTAAACCCATGCATTTCCTAAGCTCTTTCCACTAAAATCCCTTCCAAAAACCCAAAGATTAACATCAAACTGAAGTAAATCACACGTTAATACAGTGTTAATATTTGATATGCAAATGCACAAGAAGAGGGGGTTGAATTATGTATTCTTTTTCGATAATCCCCTTTTTGAATACTTCTTGAAAACTTGCTTTACTTCAAAACTATCGAAAATCAGTATTATAAAAAATTGTAGTATATTCTCTAAGTGCTTTGTTTGAAACAGTAAGAGTAATAGTTAAGAGTTGAGAGATAGTTGACATGCATATTTATACTGGTTCACCCCAAACCGTGGGCTATGTCCAGTCCTTAGAGATCCTTCTGAGATTTCACTATACTTTGCAAAGTTACAAGTATTCTTTTCTCCGAGCCTCTTCAAGTCTCTTATAACAAGTATTTTTTTTCATACTTAGCCTCTTCAGACTATCTGCTTTTCTTCTTTCAACTAAAAGAGTTTTTGAGCTTTTGTTACAGATAATGTTCGCTCTAATTTTCGCGCAGTAAGATTTCTAGCTTTTTCTCTCAAAAATCTCTAACTTCTCAAATCGCTAAGCTTCTGCAGTCTTCAACTCCGACCTTTATTTATAGTCTTCATCTTCAACCGCTTCTTGAGAACTGGTTCTTTCTTCTTGTTTCTTTGATCTTTAAAGAATCAGTTATTCAGTTGAGCTCTATAACTAACTTAAGCTAATTAGTCATCTGACATAGTATCGGTTCCGTCTCGTTTCCTTCAGTCTGATTTTTAATTTGCGCTTTTCGTCTCATTTTTGGTTTGTGCCTTCCGTCTCGCTTTTGATTTGCGCGTCTTCCGTCTCATTTTTGTTTCGCGCCTTCCGTCTCACTTTTGTTCTACGCGTCTTCCATCTCACTTTTGGTTTGCGCCTTCCGTCTCACTTTTATTTTGCGCCTTCCGTCTCGCTTTTGGTTTGCGCGTCTTTCGTCTCACTTTTAGTTTGCGCCTTCCGTCTCACTTTTGGTTTGCGCTTTTCGTCTCACTTTTTTCTTTCATTATTATTTAGTCTTCATCAAAATCATTGAACGTAAATTCATTTTTGACTTAACAAGATGGTGTTCAACTAGCTGGATACTCTTGTATGATTTGAAAAGAGATATAGGTAAAGTTGTGCAACTGTTTTTATGACCCAACATTCAATCAATTTCATAATGTATGAATTAGCCTTTTGAATTGGTGAACCCTAATCCCTAATTATAAACCTTTGATATATCCCTTACTATTATCTTGTTTAGAACTTACAATTTACTATTAACTCAACTCCAATCACATTTTAGAGTTTTCTATCGATAACAAGTAAATAATTAGATTTAAGTTGGCGGTGAATGAATTGGTTCTTTAAAGAGACGACCTTGGAATACTTAGTGTGAGGATACTAGAAACGACTCTGTGCACTTGCAGATAATATTGACCAATGCATTAGGAATCTTGTTAGGTAATCCATCAAATTATATTTTTATTAAACTGTTTCGATTATATTGGGCTTAATCTCAAAATAGTGGGCATTTATCTCTAGCATTGTAATGTTCGATTATGTTCCTGTAGGAGATGTTCTCTCATAATCCATCATTATTCTCCTTTCTTCTTATATATTTGCAAGTTATAATTTGATGTATCTCTAAGTTCTTATTTGTCCATACCTTTCAATTTCGATGTAAGTTTCTTTGAACTTTTAGATCTTCTTTGAAATATAGACTATTGACTTCTTATCATACATAATAATCACTCTTAAAATTAAAGTAAACAAAAACAAATAAAAAACTACAATAAGATATAACAAAAACTTACAAAAAGAAAACTAATAAAAAGAAATATAAAAATAAAACGAGAAAGCAATTATATAAGACTAGAAAAAAAAGTTAATAAGTTTTGTAAAGTCATTTTTTTTCCTAGCAGTGGCACTAAAAACTAGTGAGTATTGTTTTTCATATGTACTCTTATGTTAATGCTACCAAAACTTTCCCTATTACAAATCTATCACTTACTAAAGTGCACCTATAATTAGTAAGCAATATAATAGCAAGTAGAAGCTGAATCCCATAAATAAGCAAATGTGGATAAAAATTCTATCACTATTAACTAGTTTAAGGATAAGAAAAAAAAATATGATTTTATGGATTTTTGGATAATGAAATATAAAGAAAAACAAAACGTAACATACTTAGACAATAATTAAAGAAATAATGATAAAACAGTTGATCGAAAGAGAATGCAATCAAATAGTTATGTTTAGATGAATATTTTCCCAAATAGCATTTTTGACTTTATGATTTAATTATCTTATATTGGATGTATTATTTAGACTAGCAGCTACATTGACACTAAAATTACACTCTCTCAATCCACATAATTTTTGGGTTAGTTAACTCATGTCTCTATCATTACTATCACAACTTTGAATGCATTACACTCTACAAAATCCCATTAAAGGTTTAGCCCTAACAAGAAGATCACATAGGTTTCCTTTAAGTAACTTATTCAACCCCTTTACCTAAGTCACAATCTACTCATAAGCAAGCTCTCTTGAGTTGTCTACATGTGAATTAAGATCAAAATTTAGATGTTGACATGAGTAAATCAACATTATGACCTTTTAAAGATAACTTATAGAAATATATCTCATATCATAAATTAATTAGTTCAATCTATAGAAAAAATAACCATTAGATTTTTCCAATATAAATATAGAAGAAGTGTTTAACTATAAAACATATTACAAACATCAAAATTAAAAGACAAAAATAATAAAGTAAATCTAGATGATCTCTCTAATTTTAAAAACAATTTGATTCATTAAGATGATGTATGTATCATAATTCTTTAGTGAAAAATATCTTAAAATCAATTCCGTAAGGATTAGACCTCTCAATTGGTAACATTAGCTTTTGAGGAAAAACTATTTATAAGATGTGTGTTTTATAAAAGATAGCTAGTAACATTAAAAAAAACATTTCTACCTTTAAATACATTTTTCTTTGCCTAGGACATGATAGTGACCTAGATAATGAGCCTTATTGACTTCTTTATATGATAGACATAGCCTTTGGCATGGATATGCCTCCAAGTTATAGATCTTCCTCTTTCTTCGAGAATAATACATGACCATTAATACAGTTGTATCTCTAAACTATAGATCACATTGTTTCTTTTATGACTTGCATACAATCTCTTACATAATTTTGGTTTAAGTAGTTTCACTTTTTTCATTTGATCCTTCTAGGATAGGGACTAGCACATGGATATAGGCTAGCCTAGGTTCCTCTTGTTTAGCAAGTTGACATGACACTCGTATTGATCTACAAGCATCGATGAGTTTTTGGTATCAGATGCTTACGACTTACCTATATGATTGGTCGTATGGAGTAGGCATAAAGAACGAGTGGCTCTGGTAGTAGAAACTAAATGAAATGACTTTTTGAAATCTTCCTTCAACTTTAAACTTCTAAGAATTGTAAATTTCTTTATGTTTTATCTTGAAATGACTTGTAATTATTAAATAATATCATCCTAAGTTCCAACAAAAATAATCAACTAAAAATATTTTTAAAAAGTAAAATAAGGTGATTTAGCAATAAAAACCAGAAAAATAATAAAATATGTGCATATTTCATGCATATCATTTTTCATCCTTCTTTTTAACTCAATTTCTATGAGGACGTACCAAAATTCTGTTATGAGTCATTGGTCTGTCATTTTATATACCTTTCCACCTTTATGGACATATAAACTACATCTCATAGCTTCATGTAATGTTACTATTCTATCGCATTAGTAATTTCATGATTAAAGCCTTCCAAAAATCTAGCCATGGTGTTTTCTCAATCATCCTCTACATTTGTTCAAATCAGCCTATATCTCATTTTACTCAATGTTCTTTAACCTTTGAGTGAGATACAATTTTTGGAACAAATCACTTTAGTAGTTATGAGGGATAAACTTCCTTCATATCCTCCCAAATGTTTATAGGCCTCTTATGGTTCCTTCACCCATTTATTTCAAGCTAATTCCCTGAAGTAGTGACATAGTTAGTAAAATCAAATAATAATGAGTTTTACTTTTTTCTCTCTTTGGTGTAATGGTGGTAGTCTAAAATCAATTCCATCTTCTTGTCCACTCTAAGTAGGCCTCATGTTCATTCCTCCCTTGAAATGAAAGAATCTTCATTTTAGTGTTCCCAATGTTGCCATCTTGCGTAGGTTCCCTTTTATAACCTTTTTCTTGCCAATCACATGAATATGCAAGTATGTCCATATTATTTTTTATGGTTAGTACCTCTTTTTCATTATCAAAATCATCTTGGAGCACTAATCTTTGTAGCTAACGTGCATAGGAATTTGTGGTGATTTCCCCTTTATAAATTGGATAAGGAAGTATCTTGCAACTATAAGTGGTCTTTAATATCGCTAAACATCACATTTATATGTTCAAGATGTTGTTGCATAGCTTATAACATTGACACATCATCCTTCTTACCTTGTTCAACTTTGTCTTAGTTAGATATGTTTTAAAGTTAAAAAAATGTCAGAAAGAACCTCGCCACATCGATTCAGTGATATTTTTACTTCAAAATTTTGATTTTTATTTAAAGATGTTGCTCATGAACTCTTACCTTTTACTACCTATTTTCCCTTTTGATTCTTTATTTAACTAACCAAAATAAACCAAAGAATAAACCACAGTGTTTAATCAATTTCAAATCTTAATGAAGGTAAGTAAGAAGTCAATAATA
Organism: Erythroxylum gracilipes; assembly: GCA_026413385.1. Taxonomy (NCBI): domain Eukaryota; kingdom Viridiplantae; phylum Streptophyta; class Magnoliopsida; order Malpighiales; family Erythroxylaceae; genus Erythroxylum; species Erythroxylum gracilipes. The sequence continues at coordinate 24,959,939 of JANZLC010000002.1, read as the reverse complement.
AAAAAATTAAAAGAATTTAAAAGATTACGAGTAATAGCATTAGAGTATAAAGTCTAATCTAAGTTGTACTTGGATAATATCATGAATTTTAAAAATTATATTAGAAAAGTTTAATAATAGAAATATTCTTTTCCTAATAATTTTTTATTGGTTCAATTCTCTTTTTCTTTTTTTTTTAATCATAGGAACATTCTTTGTTCCCTTGCTATGGACTCTAAAAGATATTTAACATAAATGAAGACACAAATAAAATTTAGTTAGGAAATAAACAAGGAATCAATGGATACAAGAACTTGAATGGAATAGGAAGTAAATAAAAGTTATATATATTTAAAAATCAAAGCTTTGATACTAAACTAATGTAAACCCTAAGGATAAAACCTTGAAACCTAAAACACTTAATTCGTAATCAAATACTAAGGAAGCTAAAATCATATTTAAAGATAGAACCTTGAACAATGATATACAAATCATGAAATAAAGATATAAGAAAAATCTTGACCGTTACTATGAAGAATTAGAATTAAAATTATAAGATGATTTGAATGCCACAAGTAAGATACTTGATATGTTGAAAATTTTCTTTGAAGAACCAAAGAGAAAACTCTCAAAATTGTATTAATGATCTAAGTTGTCCCTATAAATAAAAAGAAACAATATTAAACACAACACTAGAGTTTTAAAAATTAAATAAAAATTTATAACTCGATTAGACGTAGTGTAGATCACCGTTTTGAGCTAGAACATGTTGATTATGAATATTTAACACTATTTGGCACAATCTGAGAAACATATGTGTTTTGAGACTACGTATCATTATGTATCTTTAGGAAGCTACGCACCATTTAAGATATGGCCATTTAAGATATGGTTGTGGCTAGAGACTGTGGATCTCATTATAACTTTGTGAATAAGTACACAGTTTTGGCCATGCTTGTGACAGGAGACCAAAGATTTATTTGTAACTTTTGAAGATAAAAATTGTATAGGCCATACATGTGTTAGAGATCATGTAGACCGAATCTTAGGACTGTGCTTTCTAGTAAGTTATATAAATTCATACATGTGTTAGGTTGTATTGATTGCTACTAATTTATTTATAAATTAAACTTTTATATTTGAGAAATATTGTTCAGTGTTCTTAATCCTTATTTGATTAAAGATAACAATTAGATCGTATCTTAGTTTAGGTATGGTCGATTTGAAAGAATCTACATATGAATGATCTGTGACTTAGATATTAGGAGTTCAATAGGGAATCTACACATGAATGATCTGTGACTTAGATATTAGGAGTTCAATAGGGTACTTGATACATAGTTATGTAAATTCTCTAGTGTTATTATTAAACCTTTCATGAAATTTCACATATCTTAACATGTTCTCTTGAGTCTTAATCCAATAAGGATGTTCATTAGTTGATTCGAGAATAGGTAATTGTAACTTAATTGAGAGAAATTCATACCTTAAAAAAATTGTCAATTTAAATTTTAAAACCTTTTCTTTATATTTAATCATGAATACAAACATTGCTACATCTAAATGAATATTACATCTTGCTTTCATCTCTTGATTAAGTGGTTTGATTTAATTCTAGTAGTTTGATTTATTTTCTTTTTTAAAATCTCAATCAACACTCATTCTCTTAATTATTTAATTAAGTAATAAAATGGTAGTTTACTAATTTTTATCGTTGTCTAAAGGATCAATACTTTAGTCATTATTGTATTATTATTACACAATAGTTATACAGCAATATTTTGTAATAAAAAAAGCTTAACACAAAAAGACTCACCAATATACGATAAACAAGCAAATGAATTATGAAAACATTGTGCAATATTAATTGCATCATAACTTCTTATACTAAATGTCATCTTTGGTTACTAGATCAAATTGAAGAAGTGCTTAATTGCAATGACCTTTATACGTCCTAGTAACACTTAATATCATCAAATGGTAATTGAATCAATAAAAGAGGCTTTATACCCATCATATATCATTGCCGAGTCCATACACTTGTGCAATAAGAATCATGTTTTCCTTTCAGGGAACTTCTTACAGTAATATGCAAATGGATAAAACAAAGGACCAGAGTTACTCATGAATCAGGCATAGAACCAATCGAGATAGATGGTTACAATTTTGAATCCGTTCCGCATAATGGAACTTCAACTAGAGATGGTATCTAATTTTAGATGTCAAACCATCCAACAATACCCGCGCCAATCACTCAAAGCAACAAAACAGCCTGAAACTATAAACTCGATGACTGTATGACAGACTAATTCATCAATTTTGCACTTTCACAGATTGATTCACAACTATCAACCCGATGATTGAAAGATTAAAATGAAATTAACTTTAAACTTACGATTGTATAAACATTTCAAAAAGTTTAAGCAGGAACATGAAAATGGTGTCCCCATGGAATTTACGGGATTACTTCACATGACAGAGTGAAAGATATAGTAATAGATTAAATATAAAAAGGCTTTTATTACAATACCTATTCTTTGGCCTGAAACTGAAGCACTTGTTAATTCTAGACTCTCTCGACGGCTCAACAAAGTCACCATACAAGTAAGACCAGAAAAAGGTTTACCATACAAACTTAACAAGTGAGCAGGCTATTGCATTACTCAGCTGATCGTATTGTCAAATTAAAGCTGTAGTAACCATTAGTTTTCCCAAGTTGTACAAGCTCCTCCGCCTCCCTAACCATCGACTCCTTAATCAATCCGTCCACCACACGCTGCAAGACTCTCTCATCAACGAGACGTTTCCTTCTAAACGCGTCCTTCGACAGCTCAAAGGCAAAGTTGAAATTACCTTTCTCACATACAAAAGGAATAAATGTAGCAAAAGTTGACTTCTTTGGTTTACAATCATTATTCCTCATCTCTCGATACCAATGCTTTGCTTCATCTAACATGTCCTCGCTAATAAATCCTTTAATCAAAGCGTTAAAACTATATAGATCAGGTTTTATACCCTTCCTCTTCATTTGCTCAAGCAATTCAACTGCATCTTTCGTTCTCTTCTCCAATGCCAATCCATCCAATTTTGCATTATAACCCCTTATATCAGGAAGAAGATTCTTCCCCAGCATCCGGGCCCAAATTCTTTCCCCATTCTCAAACTGACCATTTCCATAAAACCCTTTTAAAAGAAAATTAAAAGTATACAAATCGGGCTCGACGCCGTTCTTCTCCATCTCATTAAGTAACAAGAGCCCCGAATCCAACGAACCCATATCACAAAATGCCTTAATAACCGTATTATAAGAAACCAAATCCGGTTCAACATTCAACTTCTCCGGCAACTCCCTGAACAATCTGTCAACCTTATCAAACTTCTTTGAACTAGCATAAGCAGCCAAAAGCGCATTGAAAGACAAAACGGTTCTCTTGCAGTTTCGCCCGGGCATTTCATCGAACACTTTCTGAGCACTCTCGGCCATCCCAGATTTCCCATAAAGATTAATCAACCGGGCGTTGAAACCTTCTCTGGAGATGTCTCTATACTTCTTTTGGTCCTCAAGAATCTCCTCGATCCATCGAAAGCGTTGGGCACTAGCAAGGCGGCGAACGGTGGATTCGTAGATACCAGTTTTGGTGCGGAAGCGGTCATTTTCGGAGGCATTTTTGAACAACTTAACAGCACGCTTGAGATTGCGCTCTTTGTTGAGGATCTTACAAAGCGATTTGGCACCAATAGTCTTGCCGGTTTCAAGAATGGTGGCGGGTTCCGCAGATGTGGAGAAAGCGCGGCGTATGAAACGAGAAAGCGAAGACATTCCGATATATCAATGGGGTGATTCTACGATCAAAAGCTGACGGTAACTACAAATGATTACTGAAATATAACGGTTTTTAGGGTTTTAGGGGGGCTTTACATTTTTTATGCAAATTAATTTCAACCTTCGCCTAACATTTCTTTTTTTTTTTTTTAGTAAATAAAATAGCTAACAATTAGCTAGAACTAATAACAGGATTAATGTGCTAAGTGCGACTAACACTCATGCGATCATCATTGAGAGTTTGCAGTATCACATCCAGGGTTGTTGAAAAACCACCATACCTAAAGACACCTCAGGTCTGATCCGAGCCATAGCATCTGTTGTAGCGTTTCCTTCCCTAAAAACGTGATGAATCTCGACTTGCCAACTGCGTGACATCAGCTCCCGAATGCTGCAAATGAGAGCATTGTCCGTACTCTCCTGAATATGGTTATTAAGCCATTGAATCACCGACATGTTATCACTCTCAACCTCGACCTTGTTGATGCCCATACTCCAAGCGACTTGCAACCCATCGAGCAGCCCCCACAGTTCCGCATTGGTAACCGAACAGATTCCAAGATTGTGAGCAAAATCGGCCAGTCACGAACCATTGGTGCTACGTAAGACACCACCCGCAGCAGCAGCAAAACCATTCGTTCGCTTTAAATTTTTATGGTGAAAAATAGGAAAGTAATACTTCATCTCGTTATAAAGTATAAGATTCTCCCAATTACTTATGTTAAGTTTGGTTAGGGGTTTATTAATGAAATATAATATAATATAATATTATTCAACCATTTTGGAACGACAGTTTATAATAAAATGGAATTGAATTGAATGAGATGGAAGAGAAAAGTTTCATATTACATCTCATTTTATCCGAAACAATAAAAATAAGATATCTTCAATTTGGGTGATTTAAGATATCATGTAAAATGATAAACAACTTTTCACTATATTACATTATAAACTCTTTTTTCAAACAATATTTCACTATATTATATTATGAATCTTTCAATCCCTCTCAAATAACAATTTTCTAATATTACATCTGTTTATATTTTATTCCATTATAAATTATTTTATTTTATTTCATTCCATTAAAAACTTTACGTCCAACCAAACATAGTTTTAAGAAAGAAGGCAAATGTCGTAATAGATTATATTCAATTTTGGAATACTGTATCGATCAATATTTAAGATAAATTTTTAAAACTATAAAATATTTCTTAAATTTAATAAAATTATAAAATAATCCATTAATATGTTGTTATATAATTTTTAGTTTTATATCATATATAATCATTTAATTATCATACAATATAAAATTAAAATTAATACAAAAATATTTAAAATATTACAATTTACAACATATAATAAAGAATAATTATATCAAAATATCCATAAGCATTACAACAAGAGTTTGTGCCAATGAACACCATAAAGTAGAAGTAATGCTTAAAACAAAAACACTTATAATTAAAAATTTTATATGATATTGCATATATAGAATTTAACAAATATATCATATACAAGTGAAATTAAAAGAAAAGAGAAAAAGTAATAAAAAAGGAACTTCATTAAATAAATATTCACTCAAACCTTACTAATCAAAATTTTCATTTAGTAAAAAATTCTCATCGGTAAAAGGAGTCTCATTATTACTATCAATCAAATATGCTACACCATATGACATATTAATATTTTTCCATCTAAGATTATCATCCACGTCACTCTCATCTGTAAAACTTAGTTCTTCAGAAATCCAATCAGCTAAAAGATCGATATAGTCAACACAAATTAGATTCAAAGAACTACTTGTTCTATTAAGACTCATAATAAACAAATAAAATTAAGTTGTTAATAAAATATAAGAAATCATATTCAATTTAATAATGATAATAATATGCACTTCTCAAAGCTTTAAGTTGTATCATTTAAAGACCAATTTCAATCTTGTGTATCCTAATATATTTCTTTTTGTGAAATGAATAAATTAAAATATGCTCTAATTTCTTCGATACCTAGTTGCACTCCTATATTGACTCATAATTTTAATTACAAATCTTTGCAATTTTGTAACGCCACTTTTAAATTGATCTCACCAAGTAAGTGTAAGACAACAAAAGTAACCTTATAAACAAAATAAAGTGATGATCAATTTTAAACAAGTAATAAAAGTGAAGAAATACATACCTAGATTAAGTTTGTCTCTTTAACAAATTGAAATAAGCATCCTAAAAATCATCGGACGCATCTTTGATGCCTCTATTTGTTAGCTAAGAAGATCTTATATTATCTCATGTGCAACAATTATTGTCATAATTAGTAGCATTCCCCTATTAATTTCAACTTTCTTTGTAAAATTTGGTTTAACTCAAGGGAGGAGAGGGATTATAACAAACATAGAGATAGATTGACGACGATTTTGAAGGTGATCTTAAGGAGAAGGATCCGTTGAATATTTCTATTATAGGATCGAAGCAGTTAAAGTGATTGATCTATTTTGAGTTAGTTAATATTGTAATAACTACAACTGCATGATATAGTTGTAGCTAGTACTGGCAAGTATGAGTCGATCCCACGAAAACTATGAATATTGGTACTTACCCTTCCCCTATTATCTAGCCTAAGGATTGAATTTGGATTTTTAATGAAAAGAAACTTAAACTAAGGCAAGTAAAATAAAATAGGAACGAAATTAAACAGAGAATTTATAAAGCACTAGGAAATTATCGATATCGAGTAATTAGTATCTAGATTTTGAATCCATCTAACCCCTAAATCGATTTATAATTTATAATGCAATTGTATTGTTGATTAGTTGGACCGTGGAGATTCCTAAAGTATTCTAGTAGCTAACCTTGACTCCATTAACAACTAATCATAAGGTTTTTAATTGAATTACTCAAGTTAAATCTTATAGGATTACGTTATCGATTTATGAGTCCCTCTATTAAGTTTGACCCTAATCTGGAAGATTTATGTCATCCTATCTTTAGGGTTGCAATCAACTCTTTCCAATTATCGTGGATCTATTCAAAGCTAGGATTTCCCAATCGCTACGATGAAATCATATTATGGTCTAATATTTTGGATTACTAGAACATAAATAAAAATAGATAATTGGATTACAACAATCAATCAACTAATTGCATTAACAAAATAATAAAGACATGTTAAAGTATCCAAATAGGGTTCATTTAACCTAGACACTAATCAGACAATTAGTTACATATTGCCAAATATGAAATCAGATACATATATACATAAACTTGAATAAAAAATAACATAATCATAATTTTAAATCTCCCTGATTATTTTCTTTTGAGTATCTTGATGATGTAGATGTCTAATCTTATATTTTGGTGGATCCATCGATAAAATCTTCGTGTCTCCCTCTCCTTTAGCTCAAAATCGCCTCTAAAATTGTCTTTGGAACTTTCAAAATGATGCATGCCACTTTCTCCTTGGATTTGCCTATAAAACGTCGAATTTATATGAAAACCTAGTTTTTTGGTTATGCACAATCGTATAGAGGGTTTTGCATCGGAATGTGCATAATCAGAATTCACCGTGTATCACAAAAAAGCATAGGCGTGTAAAAGTGCACTGTCATGCACTCCTTCCAGATTGCCAATTTTCTATTTTGCACCGTATTTTCGTCTGAATTCTTCTTCTTTAAGTTCGTGAAGGCAATTATAACCATTAAACACACTTGAAGCACATTAAGTACCAAATATACAACAAAAGTATAAAATATCAAGCAAGAATGCATTAAATATGGGGTAAAAATATAGTCAATTAACTATCTATCAAATACCCTCACGCTTAAGTTTTTACTTGTCCTCAAGAAAACTATAATCAAAATTACAAATTTTACAACATCAATCCACCATCAATCTCAACCTGTCCAGTCATACTATACATCATTATACCCTACTTAATCAATTTAACATGCAATCAGAACCAAGTTGTTATAAAATTAACTTCCTAAGTAATATTAATAATAACCACATCAACAATCGCATTGAAATCAGAAGCATACATCTTTACACCCTCACTAAGATTTCACTCAATGTGTTCAAGTGTTTAGGATGACAAGTGTCAAGACTCTCAATCAATACATAGTAGAATTCTTACCATAGCCTTACAATAAAATTGCATCTCCACCACTTATGTACAAACTAGAAACAAAAATCAAAAGATCTTTATATTAGTTGTAATGGAGCTTAGGTAAGGTTTGAATAGGTTGACAAAAAGGGTTAAAAGTGAAGGAAATTTACTCACGGAAACATTACAAGACAATTACAAAACACACATAGGTCCTTTCAATGCAACTTTATTGATACCATAAATTTGTTGATTTATCTCTTTTTCTTATTTTTTCCTTTTATTTTTCTTTTCTTTTCTTCTTTTTTCATAATAAGCATTCAGCACCATAATTCAAGAAATATTGGACCTTTCACAAATTTCAAGTCTAAACAAATAAATAAAATAAATAAACTTCAAGGTTCAAAACAATGAAATGGTCTTTAAAGTAAAATAGGATAAAGGTTAATATGTAGGTAAAATCGATGAAAAAGGCTAAGGCTTAACTTGGTTATTCCTAAAGGTAAATTTTTTTTAGTATGGTAATTTTCAAAGAAATAGGCTAAAGCAAGTTGTTGAATCTAAGTGCCTTCATCATATCATTGCTTCTAATTTAACAAATATGGTCTCAACATGTATAATAAAAGCAAGTTCAAGAATTATCCTACTATGCAATGATAACACACACTTGAAATAATAATAAGAGCTTTAAAAATTTTGAAAATTTGCTATAAGGCTCAAAAGCTCACGAAAAAATTGGGTATATGTGTGTAAATAATATGCAATTTCATTCAACTTGAATACTTCGATGATTATGAAAAATATGACTTAGAAAACTAACTTCAATATAACTATCATCCTTTTGTATACGAATTCAAGTCAATATTCAACAATAACATATAGTATTCATGGACAGATTCAACCAATTTATGATATCAGTTCATAAAATATTATAATCAAGATTATAAGCTCAAAACAATCGTTAAAAATTCATTAAACTCATCCTCACACTTAAAGTTGTACATTATCCTCAATGTACACAATAAAAACATGTATGATGAGTGAGAGGGTTTCTTGGTACTTTCCTGATTGTGACGATTTTCTCTGATTTTGATCCACCCAATATGAAGATAACATCCTTGCAAAATATAAAAGAAAAGGATAAAAATAAACAAAAGAAATAACAAAACAGAAAATAAAATTCTATACTATTATGAAAATAAAAACAAAACAATATAAAAATTGAAATAAAATTAAAACTAATTCATAGGTTCATAGGTTACCTCCTATGTAGCACTTCTTTAACGTTGGTAGCTCAACATAACCTGTATATTTAATGTAATCCTAGATCAATAATTAGCAGATTGCTTTCACCCTTTGCTCTACTGTTGGACCCCGAACTTGTCTTGATGAATTAAGCATGATCTCAATTATTTTTGAGGTTCTGAATGATAAATTGTTTTGGTTGGATTTTGATTAAGCTTAAGCATGATTGAAATAAGTTATAAGGTTTGATGGAATA
>JANZLC010000002.1:24926534-24941019 GCA_026413385.1 Erythroxylum gracilipes | reverse complement strand
GCAATAAAATTACAATCAAGATAAACATTCCTACACAAATCACCCCTAAATTTACACTTTGCTTCTCATTGGTTTTCGAAATTGCACCTTCAATTTTAGACCCTCTGGACATCACCTCCACATCTTCACTTTCAACTTCAGGTTCCAATTCCACATAAATCGGCTTCCATTTTGCTTCTTTTGGAAAAACCCAACCAAAATAGGAGCATTTCATATAAGGACAATTATAATACAACAAACCATAAGATTTTTTGCCTTCATCTCGAACAACTTTAATTACACACGTCAGCCCACAGTAACAGTTCGGCGACATGGGATACCGGACTTCAAGCTCAGCCATGGGTTTCTTCTTCCTGAGGTCGCCGTAGGTTGAGCTGGATGCCATCTCTGTGAATCTCGAACAAGAAAGAAGGAGAAGCCGATTTGGTTGAGTTGGACGCCGTAGGTTGAGTCCTTAGCCGTAGGTTCTTCTTCTGTGAAATAAAACACAGATATGTAAACACCTGTGAATCTCGAACAAGAAAGAAGAAGGAGAAGCCGATTTGGTTGAGTTGGACGCCGTAGGTTGAGTTCTTAGCCGTAGGTTCTTCTTCTGTGAAATAAAACACAGATATGTAAACACAATGAAGAAGAATTAAGGGTATTATGGTCATTTCACAGGCAAATATGCTATAAAATTCGCAGTCAGCGCGCGTGGAGGAACAACACACGGCTAAGGGTTTTTTTGCATCAAAATTGAAAACATAAGATTAATAGAGTAACATTTAATATCTCAGGGTTTAATTAGCTACTTTCGTATAACACAGGGGTCGCTACAGCAATTTTGTCATGAAAGAATTAAAAGAGGATAAATTGATTTTGAAAATTTTACTCTTAGGCTCAAAAGCGTACCAAAAAAGGTCATATATGTGTAAATAATATGGAATTTCATTCAATTTAGTTTTTTCAATGACTATTAAATGACTTATAAAAGCAATTTTATTCTAACTATCATCCTTTTGTATACTAATTCAAATCAATATTCAATAATGATTTCAAGTATTTATGGATAGATTTCAACTAATTCAAGATATTAGTTCATAAATTTAATAAAAAACGATTATGATAATCTTAAGAAAATCATTAAGGTCATTAAACCCTTTCCATACTTAAAATTGTACATTGTCCTCAATGTATACAATATAAGCATATATTATAAGTAAAAAGGTTGAGTTGGTACTTTCATGAGTAATATTACTTTCTGATTTTGGTTTTGGAACTATCCATCTTATATTAGGCTAGCATCCTTGAAAGATATAAAAATAAAATAAAATAACACAAATAATTAATAAAGTCAATACATATCATACAGTAAGGTTAAATAAAAAAATAACAACAGAAAGAAAATAAGAAATATAAAAATTAATAAAGAAAAAGAAAGAAAGAAGATACAAAATTTAGGCATCTCCCTTATGATGTGATCCCAGCTGGTCTAATGAATGAGGGTCCTAGGGTTGATAATCCTGATCGGGTGGAGTTATTGAGGTAGTACCCTCGCCAGAAGGTGGAGGCTAGAAATCAATGCCCTAATGGTTTTCCAACAACAACATCAGCTCTCTTATCCATCTAACTAGAGTCTTGAGTCTTCCTAACTACTCAACCAAAGTCTTGAGCCATCCTACACGCTCCAGAATCTCCGCCTGCTTTCATTGGAGAGTTTTTTTAGTACCTAAAAGCTGAGCTACCCATCTTTCTAGAAGTGCAATCTTTAATTGAGTCGAATGTGGTATCCTAGCCTCGTGGGCACTCAGACTCTTCTCCACAAGTATTGCACCTCCAATCTCAGGTGGTGATGATTGTGGTTACGGTGGCTGCTTCGTGGTATGTTGCTCCACTCTATCTCCACCCTCCATTCTGGCTCATTAGACTTCCTAATAAGTATGTATATGTCACATGTGGGTCTCTGACGTCTAAGAATCATATGAATGTGATGCATCATTGCGAGGGCACTACTATGGTACCCATTTGCGACATCAATGGTAGTTGATTAAATATCCCTATCCATCATGCAAGTTTAGTCATATATAGCCTGAAACATATTGTGTTGACCTTTATTTCTTCACTATGATGCCTGATGAACTAGCCAAGTGCATACACCAGGTGAATTGGTGTCCTCTCGCTCATACTTGACAAGTAATACATATCTATGTTCTTGATGACCCCCAACTATCACCTTGACCATTCAACATGTGAGTCAGAATTCTATGAACATATCTGAGTGTAGGATGCTACAATATAGATGTCTTGGATTTACTTACATCATAATCTTCCTCCATGCTAATCGTGTGCCAGAAGTGCAAAGAAGACAATCCATACAAAAAGTCTATCCTTAGTGCAATATACTTTAACATCCCCATGTACTCTTGGTCGTAAAGACTCACCATGATGGAAAACTCTGATAGCTTATATGGAACATCCCTTCCATCATCCAGATTTGGTCGTGTGAAGTTGATCCCCATCGTAGCTACCTTTCTCCATGAAAAATTAAAAATACGATAAAAATTATAATAATCTAATTGTTTAATTACACATTTAGCCCTAAATTTAAAATTAAAAAATCTAATTTCACAATTACACAAAAATGAGGAAATTAAACATTAAATTCATGCAAAAATTAAAATTGATATGCAATTAAGCATTAACCTAATATCAATTAACATAAAAAAATAACTAATTAACCTAATTTTAGATATCACAATTAAATAATTAGTGGGCAAAAATAACATAACTTGCAATTGAACTTAAAATTTAACCCAATTCACATGTAATTAAACAAATTGAATCATAAAATCAATTGTGTATGGATTAAATTCAACTATTAAACCACAGTTAAGCATAAAATCACCAAAAAATTCACTAAATCCCTAAATCCTAACTCTGGCATTCTCATGCAAAAATTACCTAAATCATGCAAAACACCCATTGAATCGTACGTAAGCAAATGAAATAGATAAGATTAATTACTTGGGTGACAACAAACTGCAAGAAAAATGTAAGAATTGGGTTTGCGGAATGAGAGGGCAACGACGAGTGTGAGAAAGGAAGAGAGGAATATGAGAAAATGAAAGGGTTAGGGCTTTTTAAATTGTATTATGGACTTGCATGATCTGCTACATCATAGTTTTTTGTGGATATATGGTTGAGTATAAAAACGAGTAAGTCTACACCAACATGTTAAGAGAGTGTGAAACTCTTTATTAACATATGCAACTTCAAAATTAGATTGTCAAACATAAAAATTTTGCACTTTAGTTTTATATCACATTAGCACACATACCCTAATACCTTAATTATAACTCAATCTTATTAAGATGCTCAATTATGTATCCTCAAACATATAAAAAATATAAACCCATTCTAATCATCAAGATAAAAGTAAACTAACAATGAATTTAAAATAAAACCTAAAATGAGTCATAAGTTGCCTCCCATATAGCACTTTTTTAACATCATTAGCTTAATGTACAATACACATTATCATCATTCTGGATTGATTATCAATGGCTTACTTCCACCTTTTTCTCTACAAAGCGATTTAATAACCTTAAAGTAAGACACCTGTTGTAAGATAATCCTAAGGACATAATTGATTAGATTAATAACAATAATGGGCTCCATCGATGCCCTTTTCAATGACAAACTATTAAAAACATAAGGAATAACAAAACTCCTTAAAGCTTCAGTTGATGCAAGCAATTTATCTTATAGGAAGTGGGAACCTTAAGTACTCAAGGTGAATACCAATGAATCATTCGTTATTTCCTTATTTAGTTCCTATACCAATTCTTCCTCAACCACCTTTTTCCACTCTTCTTCTTTTTCTTTATAGAAAAATGTTTCTAGCTCATCTTCTTTTTCAACTATCTCTTGCCACTCCTCTACTTCCTCTTCTTAGACATAGTCTTTCTCTTCTTCTTCTTCTTCATCTGGAAACTCATTTCCACTTCCTAAGGGTGATTTTCATTTCATGTCCTTTAAGATATGTTTCAGTAGTACTAGGCAAACTCCCCTGCAGTTCTTCAGATAATATGTGCTTCAATTGGTTGATTTAAGCCTCCAAGTTATGCATATAAGCCTTAGTTCTCTGTTGTTCTGTATGAGCCTCTATTCTTTGATGTTTCGTATCAGAATCTTGAGCAATCGTAAACATCAACTCTTCTAAAGTAGCAGTTACCTCCTCACCTTATTGAAATGTATCTTTCTTTATGAAATTGATTTTCATCTCTTCTTCACTCTGCGACGTTAGTAAGCTTAGATAGTATTGTGGTATTTTGCTCACTATATTTTGGTGAAGAAAGTCTCTCCTTAAATTCACATAAGCTCGCTATACTATTGGTAAGGTGTTCTTGTAGTTTATCTCTAATAGTTTCATCTTGCTGGTCTTGTCATTATACATATTCAGTTAGAGCATAGTCATTCCATCTATATGCATAAAGGTTACTCCACTTTAAATTATAGCCATTCTAATAGGGTACATTCCAAGGCAAATTCTGTATGCTCGGTTGCTCCCACATATAGTTGGGTGTTTGACATTCATGATTGTATCGATTACTCCCATAAATGTTGTAACACTGTATGAACATCGGTTGAGCTTCCAAAAACATACGAGGAAACAACTCTTTCCAATATGGTGATGGTTAGTTGTTCTATATTGTTAGGTACCTAATATTCATGATTAGGGTGTCTCCCCCACACTTAGCTTTTGATCATCCTCGAGAAAAACAACAAAATCAAGATCACAAACCAAACACTTTCACAATTTCCATATTTCCTAAAAATAGATAATCATATAAGAAGATGAATAAATTTTAAAACCATGGAAAGAATTTAACATTAAATTCCTCTACTTATGATCAATCGTCAATCATCACCTTTAGAAACTGAGCAATCTAGAGGTAGACTTGGATAAAATGTGTTTAAATGTGATAGATTCATAGGTACACTCATACACCATTTATGATCATGACATTCCACAACTTTGCATATCATTTCATTTATTCAACACTAGGATTCATATGCATAATCATCAATCAATAGGACTTTTTAAGGTTGTAATGTGGGTAAAGGTTAAGGTCAGATGTATTTGGGTAATATGGTATAAAAGTCATCAAAAATAGTGAAGCAAGAAGAACACGCAATATAACACCAAGTGCAAAAACCAACATTCACTCAAAACTATGTACATTAGCTATGATGAATGCAAAAACTATGTTTCATAGTTCAAATTCAAGCCTTCACACTATAAAATTGACATAGCATGTCGTAACACTACTCAAAATAAACTAGACCTATAACTATAGTGGTGGGGAGTGTAAGACGATCCCACAAAGAGTGTGTGTAAAGCTTTTGAAATGAAACCAATCAATGTTTAGGTTTAGGGGTTTTTGGTTTGGTTCTGGAATAAGAAAATAAGACAAAACTAAACTAATAAAAAATTAAAGAAAACATGCAAAAGTGATGAAAGTGATGAATTCGCTAGGAATTCGGTTCTTTGGTTCAATCTCAGCTTACACCTAATTAAGCATTTTTCATTGATTTTTTTATTATTTTAACTCTCTTAGAAATTATTAGTTGTAGAATAACAACAAGCTCTATTAATCCCAATTTTCCCTTATATCATGTTTAATTAAGAAACGCTTGTTAACTAAACCTAGCCATCAAGTAACCTAGGATACGATCTCTAGATTTAATTCGACGGTAGCAGTACAAATTAGGAAAACAGATTAATCAAAGCAACAACCACACAAGCTTAGGTCATTTAACCTAGGCTATGTTCTCCCTAATGATTGAAAACTATTAGTAGCCATAAACGAATCTCACGATAACAATTACAGATTATATTGAAATTCTAGCAATGGGTTCTTACATAACACTCAAACATTAAACATAGGATAACACAATCAATCCTTAAGAGAAAGAACAACAAACAATGAGAGAAATGCTCAACTGGGTCGTCGACATCAATGTCACCTCTAAATCGATGTCAGAATGTCTAGCTCTCCATGGGTGTCCAAAGGATGATAGGTTTGCCCCCCTTCATTCTCCTGAAACCTCTCTTTTGGCTCTTCAAACTTTTCCCAGATGAAAACATCAAATTATTCATAACCTTGTCGTCATAAAACATCATTTTTATACCAAAAAGTAAGGTTTTCGAGTGAGTTGGCAGTGTCTCATGGCCATAAATGGGTGTCTCACAGCAGTGAGACACCTTGCATGGGCCCATGAAAAGTGTGTCATGGGCTGACACACCTCTCACAGCCATGACAAATTTTTCATGGTCGTGAGATGCATCTTATGGCCATGACTTGTGTTAATCTTCATTCGTTTTGGTATTTTCTTGCCACCTCTTACTCTAATCCTTCTCGTTCTTGCTCCATAAAGACAACTGGGTGTGAATCTTTGCAAAATGGCTCAAATATAATGCTTTCAACTCACTTTAGCTCTTTTGCTGTTGAATTGTACCTAAAAACAAATATGAACTAAAGTGAGTATTTAAAGCATTTTCATATCATTAATCACAAAGTGTTATGGAATAAGTGTATAACAATTAAGCACATATCAATAAACCCCATAAAGTAATAATCACTTATAAAAGTTGATCATAAAAAAAACTTTGTAACCATAAGGAGTGACACGTGAAAACTACATCTTTCTCATTCACATCGTAATCAAATACCCGTTTCCATACAACTTTAAGAGGAAAGACTAATCATGAATAACTTTACAAAACAAATGCATTTCCTCCTTGATAATTCCATTTAAACATTTTTTCTTTTTCTTTTTCTTTTTCTTTTTCTTTTTTTTCTCTTTTGCTTTCTTCTTTTTTTTTCCTTTTTTCCAATAAAAATTGAAAGTAGCTACATCAACCTTAGAATATGTTGATAAGATGAAAAATTGCATTTCAATAATTGCATCTAACCTATATATATGCAGATCCCCATACTTATACTTTTTTGCATCCACAATCAACAAATGCTCCACTACATTTAAGGCTTAGGTAGGACATTTAGTTAGGTCCAAATCATGTAATATGGTTAGCACAAAAAGTAAAGGCAAGTAAAGCTCAAAGGGGCTTAATCAAAGGAAAATTCATATTAATAGGTAAGCTATTTGACTAATGTAACTTGTACAAAAAAAAGCCTATATCATTTCCATATTAACACATATGATAAAAATGTGGTCTTGAATAGAAAATCAAAGCAAAGTTAGGATGTACATGTAATGAAGGACACACATAAACAAAAGACAATGAGACTGATATGGATATGTCAGTTTATGAAAGCTAAAAAATCTTATTAGCTTGTATCTACCACTAGTCACTGCTCTTCTAAAAATAATACATATTGACCAATCAAAAAAGTAAACGTACATGCTCATGTTACTATAAATTTTTCTAGTTAATTCACTCTTTAATTATGACTATATAATCCTAGAAGCAATAGAAAAAGAAATTTTTTTGGTTTGTATTGATTCTCTCTCTTTTGTTTAAAAATTTAAAAACATGTAAGAAACAAACAAAATTAAAAACACACATGAATATAAGAAACAAACAACTTAAAAACACACATTATGATCATAACAACTATAAAAATGTAAAGGAAAAGAAATAAACTTCCCTTGGATTGCCTCCTAAGAAGCACCTTTGTTTATTTTCGCTGATTCGACTCCTTGTTTTTCTCATCATGTGACAAAGTTATGATCTTCAGATGTCACAACTTACACTTTCTCTATTTGAGGTTCGTCAGGATGGGGCCTAAGTTGATGACATTTCACATTCATTGTCTTCCCTATCTTCAAACTCTTGAACTCTACTGAGTCTTTGCACTCTTGGAATATCTCGAATGTCTCTTCACCTTTTTCTTCCACATTTAATTTCTCTAATCTGTTAGGTGAAGGTGAAGGTTTAGTCTTAGCAATAATTAGGAACTTGTTATTTACCTTTGACCTAAATGATATACCCTTGTCTCCTTCAAGCTCCTTCTCCACTTCTTCTACACTAACAATCCCTTGAATAGTCTTATTAGGATTCTCAAGCTCCTCTCAACTTCTTAAGGTTACTCCATTAACATTCCTTGTATTCACCTCAGGTTGAGATGGTTGTGTCCCTTCGCTTTGCGATTTTAGTCGGTTGATAGCTACCGTCAGCTGACCCGTCTGACTTACCAAGTTTTGGATTCTAGACGTTGTATCTTGCTGAAATTGTATCACCTCCTGGTAAAATTGCATAGTATTAGTAGCAAGAGACATAACTAAGTCTTTTAGAGATGTCCCAAAGTTAAATTAGGAGGCTTCTGGTCTATTCTAGAATTGTTGTGCATCTTGAAATCCATCAAGGAAGTAGTTTTGCTGGCTATCCCCTCCATAAATAAAATTCGTATGATCGCTCCAAGCTTGGTTATAATATTGGGAATATGTGTTATGGGGAAATTTTCCACTAATAGCATTGATAATATCCAACAGTGACATACTCCTTTCACTCTGTCTCCTCTTTATATACAAGCACAAAATAAACGTGAAAATATCAAGAAATAAATGTAAAAACTAATTATGAACAAGCATATACAAAACACCAATTAAAATCAATAACAAAAACTAAAGCAGCACACTCCGTGGTAACACGCCAACATTAGCGGTTTGTTAGTTTTCAAATAACAAAATAAAATGAAAATAAACTAGAAAAGAAAATTAAAGCAAACAGTAAAAAAAGTGATGAATGGATTTAGAATCCGATCCTCGGTTCAATCTCAACCTATAAACAAATAAGCATACTTCAATGTCTTATTATTCTCATATCTCTCCTAGCAACTATTAATTGTAAGTTAACAACAATCTCTATTAACCATGGTTTTCCCTTAGCTCATGTTTAGTTAAAACAAGCTCTTTAACTAAACTTAGCTGTTAAACAACCTAGAACAAACTCTCTAAATTTAATAGGACAGTCACATCATAAGTTAGGAAAACAAATTAATCAAGGTAACAATCACATAAGCTCGGGTCATTTAACTAAGGTTACATTATCCTTAATGAATCGAAAACACAACTATTACGTATTGTATTTAAGATTCTAGCAATCAGTTTACATAAAAATAATCAAATAGAGCATTCAATTATTCTTACACAATACCTAATTCAATAAGCATAGGATAACATAAACAATCCCTAAGAGAGAAACATCATAATACACAATGGAGAGATGCCCAAAATCTATCTTTGGCTTCAATTTCAGCTCGGAATTGGAATGGGGAAGCCTAGCCCTTCATATGTCTCCAAAGAGTGCGTGCTCTGCCCTTCATTTTCTCTCAAAATTTATCCATATTTTTTTGCGTCAAAATGTTCTATTTTTATCAAAATTTAAGTTTCAGGCATATACACAGTTTGATACATAGTCGTGTGTCAAATCGTATAAGTCAAAAAAAGTGCAACTCTTGAAGATACACAGTCGTGTATCCAATAGTGTAAGTCCAAAAATGATCTTTTGAATGTATACACAACCGTATAAGTATATAAACTTCGTGTATCTCCTAGGTTTTGTTGTATTGTTATTCTTTTGTGATTTTTTTTATCCAATCATCACCCTAATCCATCCCCTTCTTATTCCATAAGGGTAATTGAGTTTGAACATCAAAATGTTGGCTCAATGAATGCTCTTAACTCATTTTAGCTTTTATGCTTCCAAATTGTACCTAAAACCAAATATGAACTAAAATGAGTATCTTAAGCACTTCATAACAATAATCACTAGGTGTTAAGAAATGAATGTATAAATAATTAAGCACATATCATTGACCACTATCATAAATTTCATAACTTATGACTCTTATTAGTTGAGCTGCTAAGCTCAAACTATTAATCTTCTTACTCAAAGCTTATAACTTCACCTCTAATGTTGTCAGCATATCGACATTCACCTTTAGTGTTGTCACCATATCAACATTATGGATACCACCTGAGTTTCTCTTTAGCCTTTGGTTCCCTAATTAGTAATTACTCGTAGCTATATTCTTAGTTAACTTTTATAATTCCTTAGGAGTTTTAATGTAGATGATTCCACTAGAAGATACATTAATCAACTTCCTAGATGGATAACTTATTCTATTATAAAACATCCACATCTATAATCTCAAATCAAGTTCAAAGGGTAGGCACTTTCTTAACAACTCCTGCCATCTCTCTTAAGTGTCATACAACGTCTTATTCTCTAATTATTGAAAGGAAGAGATGTCATTTATGAGTTGTATTTTATTCTCTAATTATTGAAAGGAAAAGATGTCATTCATTGGTTTATTATTCATGCTAAAGGAAACTTCTCTAGTTAAAACTTTTCAACAAAAATCTATCTAAGTGGTAATAGATCTAGGAGGAAAACTCTTAACCATGACTTAGATTTTTCCTTCAAAATGAAAGGGAAAAAACTCAACCAAATAGCATCCTTCAAAGCTCCATTAATCTTAAAAATATCATAGATCTCCAAAAGTTAGAAATATATGCATTTGAATCATCTGATAAGCCATCAAACTATATATGTTGTTAAACCATCTTAATCATGTTGGGTTGATCTCAAAATTATTGAGCTCCATTTTTGACTTATTGGTGCTAGATTATGTCTAAGAGAACAACAATCTAGTATAATCTAAAAGAACAACAATCTAGTATAATCTGCCATAAAATGACGCCCTCCTTATCCTACCATTTTGTTTAGTAATTATAACCTCTAAACTTCTTTCGCTCCCTTAAATTGTAGAGTGAAGCCCTTTCAATATCTAGATCTAAATTAAGTACTACTTCTGAACTAAAATCAAAAGTACCTAAATCTTAAAATTTAGCCAATAAAAATGAGAGCATAAAAGGTAGTTTTAAACTAAATAAATATAAAATTTAAATAAAATAATTAGATTAATAAAAATAATGTGATCCCATTATCCTAGTCCTTATAAATAGCGTAAAACTTTTGATGTATATATTTTTCGAACAATACTAAAGATCACCAGGCAAGTGCACCCACTATTCTTATAATATAGTCTAAGTGAATACGATCCCACAAGGACTACAAGTCTAATAATAATTTTCTTTTTGTTATCTAATATAAAATGCGAATGATTGAATTAAAATGAATGATTAACTAAACTAAAATTACTAATTTAAAATAAAAAATAAAGTAATAAAGAAGAATGAAGCAAGCAAATGATAATCAAGATCTAGATGTAGAATCCTCTTAGAAACTTTCTATACTTAAATTTTACTACAGTCAATTGTTACCATGGTTTATTAGACTGGTAGAAATTCTAAAGTTACAACTATATTATTTCTCAATTAATACAACTCCTATCCTTAAGTTATTAAATGAAACATCTTTCTAATCAAAACCTTAAAGAATGCAATAACTTATGTTATAAATCTAAATCAAAAAAATTTATATAGTATTATCTACAGGATTCCATACAAATCTTAGTATTCATACCATGATCTATTTATACATATGATTTGCTAATCCTTATATATGAATTATGAAATTGAATTAAAACATTAACATATTTAAATTAATCGCAATAACTACTAATAAATAATATGCAATAAATCTTGAGTCCTTCATTAAACCATATAACCAAACTAGACATATAGTTCTAGGATTCGTACTATTTAGATCTAACCCATTTTAGTTTATAATGAGATAAAGAAATCCAACAACAACCAAGAAAGAGCATAAAACAAAAGAACTCATTCTCATGGAACTCGAATCTTGAAGTTTTCTCCTGAGTCTTTATTGAAATACTTTTCTTTCTCTCTAAAGTTGTTTTTTTCTTCTCAAGATAGCTTAATTTTTGTCCTTAATAATGGTTAGTCATCTCTTCCTAAAAGTTGCCTTTTATTCTCATGAAACCTTTAAAAAGTTTGAAGTTTCTCAACCAACACAAACTTGTATTAGTCTTATATTTCTTAATATCTCTAAGAACTATACCAAAAAAAATTACCACCAACATTAGTTTGCAACATGAATCCTTATTAGCCCTATATTTTAAACACATTTTAACCAACAAATCCGTGTTTTGTAACACAAGTTCATATTCATCATGCACAAATTTCATATTAGTCTAACTTATACCATATCACTCTACTTTAACTTAAACTTACCTTAATTGATTTTTTCTTCATTATGGAGCTCCAACATGACATGAAAACAAAATATATGTTAAATTGAGTACCAATCTAGTACAAATTATCCAAAAATAAGCAAAATGCACTTAAAATTGTGTTAAAGACAATATATTTTGCACTTATCATTGATCTATATCCAAGCCATATTTTAGGTCATGTCTCCTCTTTTATTTGATATATATGGGATACAGAGTGACGCGTGACCATGGGTAAGACTAGGATCCTCTAATAATTATGATTATCTTTAACCTTTTTTTTTGCTTGAAATAGCCTTCAATTCTTGACAAATCTCATACTAGGTCTTAAGCAAAACACTTAAGAAAATATTTTATACACATCAATTTCCAAAACCCTAATAGAGCGACCCTAAGTGATTTTTGTATTAGTTCTTTACACTTCATTGAAAAGTAGAAAAACAAAATAAAATTTAGAAAAACGGAAACGAAAGCAAAAGAAAAGAAAAGAATAATAAAAGTAAACCCCATAAAGGATGTGTTGCCTCATTGTTTTGAGTTTTAAAAAAAAGTGCTTCTAGAGATAAACACATTCAACTCTAATAGAAAATAAGAGAAATTAGATTCAAAAAGATATTTTAGAGAACGAGAAAGTGATTCAACAATTCTAAAAATAAATGGGGTTTTAGGTTTGCAATTTTCATATTATGATGAATGTTGAATCAAAATCTAGCAAACATATGGTAGAAGTTGGTGATTCTAGGAAATTTGTCGAACACCAACAGTGATGTTTCATAATTAAGGTTGTAGTCCAGAAAGAAGGTAGAGAAATTTTAGATTTAAAGAAAGGAAGCAGATAAAGTATTTGTAGGAAAGGACTAGAAATATAAACCTTAAAATAAATGGCTAAGATTCTTTCTAGCGACATTAGAGGGTCAAAAATGAAGCCAGAAAATGAATAGAACATTAATTTTCATAAAAATAACACTTAAAGACTCATAAAATGCTTTTAGGGAAAATTCATCATCTATACCAACTCATACATGATGTCTCCTTATTTTTAAGTGACTTGAAGCAATCTCAATCGTTTACTTTTGATTAGCATCTAGGATTTAAATTCAAAGCCGATGATTAGGATTAAATTGAGTCTGAGATCAACAGTTGATCTTCTCATTGTATGGAAAAATAATTTTAAGTTTAAGGGCATTTGATTTGTTTTGAGTGTATGTTGCAGATGATACCACGCTTATCACAAATCAATTGCCTCAATTCCTCTATATGTGGTGTTGTGATCGTGACTAATGGGATCCTACCTCGTGGAAGCTATCAACTAATCACATAAAAATTTTGTGTTAAAACATAAATATACACAAATCTGCATTGTTAGATAAGCTAAATCGAATGGTTATCGATTTTAATCCATGTGATGACAAAAGAAACCAGTAAGGGGAAGATAGGTGGTGAAAATACCTGAAAGACAATAGAGAACGTGTTTTATTCTCAAAACATATTGTTGCTTCTTTCATTCTCTACATTTTATGCACCTTCTCACTCTTTTTTTGTTGATTTCCATCTCTTATTGCAATTTTATTTTAGGTGTTTTCAAGCTATATATCTATTCTTGACAAATTATTTTTTTGGCATTAAAAGGTTAGGAAGCGTTCTAATCAATGTCCCACAGAAGAAATAACCCACCCAGAGAGGACATAAATGGCAACTCAAGGTTTCAGGCAATCGCTTAGTTGTTAGAGCATGAAACTTATGGTCGAAATGAGGCGGGTCCCAGATGTCTGGCGGGGGAAACGCGGGTGTGCGATGGAAAATATAACTACGCACCACGCCTGTTCACAGGGCAGAACCTGTCCAAAACTGAAGTGCCGAGTCAAACTTACCATGACTAAGGATCGGATTTTCTTAATCCTTACTTCATAGAAGACAGAAGTCATTTATTGTCATTTTCTGTAAGACATTCTGGCAGGACTCAAAGATTATAGATTATAGAGTTTTAAAAAAAAAAACAGAGAGAGAGAGAGCAGATATGTCCAAAGGATCCAGGTTAGACAACCAAGAAATCAGAATCAACTTTTCTACCCTGAATAAGACTTCCCCAGTTCAACAAGTGGAAGTGTGGAACCTGTTTTCCAAGCTTTTCAAACCATAGTTCACCTAATAATTCTCCTATTATAGCATCGCCGATGAAGAATAAATGGCAACCAATCTTTCACTACGTACTAAAAGTTGCATTGCGCAAGAGAGAGAGAGAGAGAGAGAGAGAGAGAGAGAGAGAGAGAGAGAGAGAGAGAGAGAGAGAGAGAGAGAGAGAACATAAGTCAAAAAGA
>JANZLC010000002.1:24909513-24922259 GCA_026413385.1 Erythroxylum gracilipes | reverse complement strand
TCGGGATTTTCAGAGTAGTCTAAGTTTCCAACGCGGTTTCGGATTAAGTAGTTGGGTTCCGGAAACGGGATCCAACAATATTCTTCTACTATAGAAGTAGGATCACATGATTTTCTTGAGCAAGGATTTATCTCAATCTCACCTAACTAGGGTGGTTTATAATGAAATTCTTACCAAGTTAGTGGAACTTTATTTTTTACAAGTTTGAGAAATAATAGGTTCTCAAACTTCTTCACTTAAGGTAGCTCTCTCTCACTTTCTTGAAATGGACCTTTCAATTGTTGTTCTATGTTGAACCCTTCTCATACTCCCCTATTTATAGAAGTGGGCTATGACTTCTTCTAAGAGTGGATAGGTAGATATTTATTAATGGCAAATGGATATTAATTACTTTTCACCTTTCCAAGACCTTTTAAAAAATGTTATCCCTATATTGTAAAAGCCTTTTTTCCTTCTTGTCCCAAATCTAATGACAAAGAACATTAATATATTTTGAGCGATTTTGGAAGTTAAGGTTCTTAGCTAGGTGTATTACTCTATAATATGTACTTCTCTTGCTTTTAACCAATTCAAGCAATAAGTTTTTCATCCATAACATCTCCTTATACTACTAGGAAACAACTCTCCCTTTAAAGGTAGTCAAGTATTTGAAGGTTGATTTTCTAGAATCAATGTCTCTAGCTAGGTTTGCATTAATGTATATGTATAACACTAGCTTCCTTAAACTGAAACAGAACTACCTCTTGATTGCAACATGAAGATACCAAAGTATCCATTTCATAATGAACTAGTGTTCTTTTCTTGAATTTGACAAAAAAGAACTCACTACACCAATAATATCGGCAACGTCGAGCCTCGATCAAACCATGGCATACATGAGGCTACCAATTGTAGATAAATAAGACACTTTTTTCATTTCTTCTTTTTTTTCAGTTGTTGGACTCTATTTTTTACTCAAATTAAAATGTCTAGTAAACGATGCTCTAACTAGCTTAACCTTATACATGTTGAATCTTGTAAGGACTTTTTCAATATATCGCTCTTATGATAGCCATGATAACATCTTGGATTGATCTCGATTGATCTTCATTCCAAGGATTTTTCATGTTAGCCTCAAGTCTGTTATGGAGAGATTTTTCTCAAAACCCCTTTTAATGCAACAATTTTCTTATATTCATGTCTAAAAATTAGCATATCATCAATGTTAAGCTATAGTATGATGAAATCTCTACTATTATACCTTTTCAAGTGATTAGTGAACATTTTCTTTAAACCATACTCAATTATAAATAATTTGAACTTCTAATATTAGTATCTTGGTGCTTAATTTAAACCATAAAGACTCTTTTGAAGTCTGCACTCTAAATGCTCTTTTCCTGGATTTGCAAATCCCTTAGGCTCCTCGATGTAGATCTCCTCTTCTAGTTCTCTATATAGCAAAGTTATTTTAACGTCAAATTATTTAATTTCTAAGTCTAGGTTAGTGGTTAGATGAAGAACAACTAGTATAGATCACATCTTTACCACTGGAGAGAATATTTCTTCAAAGTCAACACCCTTTCTCTAGTTACGCCTTTTTATAATAATTTTTGCATCTAGTTTTCAGCTATTTCCCTTAATTTTTTATCCTATAAACCCATTTATTCTTGAGAGCTTGTCTTCACTTGGATAATTTTATTACATATATGATTTTTATGTAAGGATTGTATCTCTTTTACATATCTTTTAGCCATTCTTTTTTGTTACTATTGACTAGAGCTTCCTTGAAACTTTAAGGCTCCCCTCATTAATGAGTGTCACATACTTATCTTAATAGTAACTAGTTGAGGACATCTTTCTGTATTGGATCATCTTAGTTAAAGTTATTATGAAGGTTTTGGCCATGTAATCTCTAGCTTGGTTGGCTGAGGTTATTCATCTGCAAATGACTCTTCTATTGATGGTACAGATGTTTCAACATCACTAACCTCTTCATCTTATGTCTTGTTTATGAGTTCTTCTAAATTATTGCAAACTTTTGGAGATTATTCTAGATAAGAATGAATGGCGACAGATTATGGATTTTTTTTGCCTCTTTAAATCTTCATTGGTATAAAGAACATAGCATCCTTACTTTTCACAATTTTCTTGGTTATTGGATCCCATAATCAGTAGCCAAACTCTTCTTTTAATGAGCCAAAGTAGATACATTCTTTAGCTTTTGAGTCAAAATTAGTTCATTCATCCTTAAGAACGTGGAAGAATGCTAAAAAATTGAACCCGTTCAAATGGTTATATGAGAACTTCTAGCTCGACCAAACTTCCTCTAGGATATCTCCATACAAAAGTCCTATTGGTGAAATATTGATAATATCAACAACAGTCTTTACAAATTTTCTTTATGATGTCTTTGGTAATTCAACATTAGAAAGCATACATTGAATTATATGAGACCTTCTAGCTCGACCAAACTTCCTCTAGGAAATCTCCATACAAAATTCCTATAGGTGAAATGTTAATAATATCAACAACAATCTTTACAAATTTTCTTTAGGATGTCTTTGGTAATTCAACATTGGAAAGCATACATTGAAGTCTTTCTACAATAGTTTAGTTCATTCTTTCAGCCATAACATTCAATTATGGTGTGTTTTCAGGCATGATCCCATTTATATTATAATGTACTTCAAAAGGATTATAATACTGTCCACTAATATCAACTTTTATACATTTTAACTTTCTTTTCATTTCTCATTCTATCGTTGTATAGAACTCCTTGAATGCCTTGACCACCTTGTCTTTTAATTTTAACAAAGATACGTAAACTTTTCTTAAATGGTCATCAACAAACGTGATTAAGTATAATACACCTCCTAGTGAACTATCAATCATTAAACAAACATCAATATGCACCAATTCAAGAGCACGTTTCCTTTTAATTTATTGAGAAGATTTTTGAAATGAAACTCTATTTTTTTGCCAGCTAAATAGTCAGTGCATGAATCAAGTATTTTACCTTTTATATTAAGGAAATATTCTTTTTGGGCCAAAATTTGTAATCCCTTATGGCTCATGTATCCTATCCTCTTATGCCATTATTCCAAGGTCGAGTATTAACTATCAACATTAGCTTTCCCCCTATATAACTTTCCTTGTGTGACATATAAGGAACCTTCCTTTCTACCTTAAGTTATGATTCTTAGTAAGTTTCCACTTACCTATAATAAAGAAATTTGTCAAACTAACATCATTGAGCTTTCCAAATGAGATAAGGTTGAAACACATATCTAGAACATATCTCACATACTCATCATTTATACCAACAATCTTACTTGTAACTTGATTTCCTATTTTATAGTACTGAATTCACCAATTTGGTCTCTATAACCTTATGCCTCAGGGATGGCAGTTCCATCATTTTACCTTCTTATCTAACACTTTGATAACATTATTCAATTACAACCTATTTAGGTGCTCATCCCTCACTTCATTAATCCAACAGCTTCTTTTTTTCCTTATTATGAGTGCCTTCCCTCCTTCCTTTCTTCTCTTTACCTCTAAGTGAACCAAATATGGACATTTAGGTCCTCTTTTTTCCTCGACACTTCTACATTTAACTAGCTACCTTTTATGGTAACAAATTTTTGAAAATTTCTTCACAACTGTGACCAAATTTCCCTACCTAATTTTGATCATTATATAAATCTTGAAGCTCTAGCCTTTTATGTAGAATCACCAATTGAATTTCTCTTGCTTGCCTTCTAGAATCTTGCTCTTGACTTTAACTCCAAGCCAGCTAAGAAAGGATCTTCTTCCTTCTCTAAAGCTATGAAAAGTTGGAAGCAAATGATTATTGTGGATGAAGACTTAACACTCCATTACTCCCCTCCAAAAGAAGAAATTAGTAGAGTCATTTTTTCTCCTAGATTGGAAGTTCTCCAAGAGGGAGCAAGAACCTGGAAAGCTTCACTAGTTGGTTTCTTTTTGAAGAGGAGACCTCCATTTCTAGTGCTGCAAAAAAGGGCCAACAATGTCTGGAAGAACAAAGATTTGTTTGAAGTCTTACTAGCTAATAAAAACTTAGCTCTTTTTACCTTTACCTCTAAAACTTAGGCTCTCAAAGTCTTGGAAGAAAGCCCCTTGCATGTGATGAATCTACCACTGTTTCTTCAAAGTTGGCAACCAGTGAGGCTCTCAAAGTCTTGGAGGAAGGCCCCTTGTATGTGATGAATCTACCATTGTTTCTTCAAAGCTGGCAACCAGTGTTCTAGGCTGAAATAGAAAAACACAATTCAATTCCTTTATGGATTAATTTGTACAATGTCCCCTTGTAATATTGGACTACTAAAGGAGTAACTATGATTGCAAACTACTTAGGGCAACCTTTAAGTATGGATAAAAATACAGCAAAAAGAAGAAGACTAGATTATGCTCATCTATGTATTAATATGGATATCTCCTTGTATTTACTAGATCAAATACCTGTTATGAGACTAGGCTTGAATGGGTAGTATATAAAGACAATGTAGTAATGGACTACCATTGGAAGCCTTCATTGAAACTATAGGGTATGAGGTGGATGCCAACTAGAAAAACTTTTAAGAAAGGGGATTATATGGAACTAATGGGACTAGATTAGGAGTAAAAGGAAGAAAATTAAAACATGAATCAAATCCAAAAGGTAACTAACGAGTTTCCAGCTCTATCTGCTTCAAATGAGCCACTTCAACCTAAGGAAAAATTAGAAACAAGCATTGCTAGTGATGATCCAATAAAGGATAAGATGGTCCCTTAACAAAGAGAAGAATGGGATATTACCCAGAAGGGAAGGGAGGCAAGTGCCTCCCTTTTAACCTTAAGTCATGTTAGGGGAAATGAATTCAATGAAAAATTGACCAATGTTAAAAGGAGGAAAGCTGCTAAAAGCAGAGGTAAACGCTCCAAAGGCATTTCATTATGATTATAATATAGAATGTTAAGGATCTTAACTGCCCCAAAAAACTTTTGGCTTTAAGGGATTTTTTGGTTAATGAAAATCCTTGGATTTTTTCTCTTCTAGAAACAAAAATCAGATTTGAGAATCTTAAGTTTTGTAATAAACTATACTATAACTGGAGCTTTATCTTAAACCACCAATCTTATTAAGAAGGAAGAATTATAGTTGGATTCAATATAATGATTATTGATATTGAGGTTTTAGAAATGGAGATGCAGGTTATACACTTAACATGGCATTTTATTGAGGAGAATATTTCGATCCTTGACTCTGTGGTGTATGGATTCAGCCATGCATTTCAAAAAAAAAAGGATCCCTGGGATAATTTATTGAGTTTTCAAAGAAGAGTGGTAGGACCTTGGTTAATTATAGGTGGCTTTAATTCCATCCTCTATAGAATAGAAGCTGAGGGGAACTTTTTATGAGAAATTACTCTTTAGACTTCAAGGACTATGTTGATCTATTAGGATTCCTCGACCTTAAGGTGTACGCACACATCTTCTCTTTAGCAATAAGCAAACCAATGGATTGTCCCTAAAAAATAAGCTAGATTAAGTTATATTTAACCAGACATAGTTACAATAATATCCAAAAAGCAAGGCCTTTTACTTAAATCCTATATTCTTTAACCATACTCCAATTAAAGTGTGTGATTTGTCCTTAAAGGTGATAATTTTCTTTTCCTTTAGGTTTAACAACTATCTGGTTAAAGTAAAGGGGTTCCAGGATACCTTAAGGAAAGGTTTAGAGGCTAATGTTAAGGAAACACTCCAATACAAATATGTGCATAAGCATAAGATAATCAAGGATTAAAGTCCCTTAAGAAGCACATAGGGGAAAGTACCTCTCAAGCTATTACAATAGCCAAAGACAAGCTCTCTCAAGTTTAGACTATCATGTCATATAATTCTGAAGATAGTTCTCTCTAATCTCTAGAGAAGACTACATTTAATGATTACTTACAGGCTCTAAATAACCATGCCAATTTAATGGAGTAGAGGGCTAAGATTGGGTGGCTATCAAGGAAGGAGATAAAAGAACTAAAATTTTTCTTCAACTCCCTAATTGCTAAGAAGAATTCTAACTCTACTAATGCAATGACCATGCAATATGGAGAAAGATATGCAAGTATGAGGATTTGTTCCAAGAGACTAAGAGGTATTTCATGGAGCTCAGAAAAAAAAAACATTACATACTCAACTCCTAGAATCAGTTATTAAAAAAATTTATTTGAGGTGGAGACAAAATCACTAATCATGATTATTGAGGATTTTAAAATAGAAAAGGTAATTTTTCAAATGAATCCCAAAAAGGCATCAGGGCCAAATGGATTCAATGGTCTTTTTTTTGTAGAAGGCTTGGCCTAAGTTAGGTCCAATGGTGAAAGAAGCTATCAAAGAATTCTTTTCTTCAGGAATTTTATTAAATGAAATCAATAAAACCTATCTATGCTTGATTTGTAAGATAAATAACCCAACATCTTTAGAGGATTACAAACCAATAGCATGCTCCAATTCCCTCTACAAAATGATTTAAAAAATTATTGCTAATAGACTAAAACTAGTTCTGGGTTCCTTGGTTAAATATAACTAAAGTGCATTTGTGTAGGGCAAGTAAATAGGATATAACATCTCTATAGTGCAAGAACTCCTGAGAAGTTATTCAAGGAGGAATTCTCCAAAGAACTTTTCCATCAAGATAAACTTTAAAAAGGCATTTGATAGTGAGGAATGGAATTTCATATTGAGACTACTTAAAGTGATGGGTTTTCCTAACAATTTAACTAAATGGATTGAAGCTTATATTACTTCTCAAACTTATGTTATTCTAGACAGTAGAACTCTAACAAGTATTTTCCATTGTGAAAGCGGGCTTAGGCAGGGAGATCCCTTGTCACCTTATCTTTTCATATTATGTATGGAAGCTCTAACTTCTCTTTTGAATTAAAATATTGGAAGGGAGCATAATTTAAACATCACAGCAAGTGCAGGAAAGTCTCCTTAGTGAATTTGTGCTTTGCAAATGACCTATTGTTATTCTCCAAAGTTGACGATGACTCAATTGATCTCTTGATGTCTACTTTGAATTAATGCAACTTTATATCTGGACTGATTATTAGCTATGCTAAAAGCCATTTCATTCTGTCTAAAAGTGCAGATCAAATGGAAGGAAGAATAATATTTATAGCTGGAATAAGAAGAAAACAAACCCCTTTATATTTTCTAGGCTTACCAATCACAACCAAAAGGACCTATTTTAGTGAATGCTATCTTATCTTTGAAAATTTTCAGAAGAGGTTGACATATTGGACTAGTCGAGCCATATCCTTTAGAAGTAGGCTACAATTAGTTAATTCATTCCTCAACTCCATGCATATCTATTGGCTTCTAATATGGTGATGGTAAAGGGAGTCATGAAATTAATGAAAAAACTCATAAGGAATTTTTTTATGGAGAGGTTGTGATTCTTATAGGGAACATGCCAAAGTAAAGTGATGTTTGCAGACTAAAGGTAGAGGGAGGTCTAAGAGTTATTCCAATAAAATCCACTAATAAAGGTCTTTTGATAAAGAAGTTCTTATTATGTTGGTAATAGAGAAAAGGCTAGTCTTTGGTGTATCCCTAATTGGGGATCAAATAGCCACTGAACTCTAAAGCCTCCTTCCTTCAAGTGCCAAGGTAAAATATAATATAAAGGAAGGGCAGTGGATTGAATTCCCAAGGTAACTTCAATTCCTAAAACCTAACTATAAACTAAAATTTATGTCCTCTGATAGATACACTTATAGAAACCTTCCGCAGGGACAATTCAGTATTATCATCTCCAAAAACTATTAAAAGGTCACAAAGTTTAAGGAAATGACAAAGTAGATTGGCATGGAATAATTTGGCATAAAGAGCTTCTACCTAGGTCTTCATTCATTCTATGGCTAACAACCTTAAATAAGCTAAGTGTAATGGATAGGCTTCCCTTCTTGAATCCTAATGAGGAGTGTATTCTATGTAACTCAGGAAGAGAAAAAAAAAGACCATTTATTCTTTAAGTGTCTTTTCTCTAGGAATATTTAGAACTAGATCAGACACAAATGCCACCGAGATTAAAACACCCGTCAATTTATAAGGATTATGCAATAGTTCATCAAATTGAAGTAATTATCAGAGCCTAATAAAATTATCTATCTTATTTCCTTCATGGGATGCATAAAGGAAATATGGACTAAAAGAATCCTCATAAGGTTTTAGGATACAAGTAGAAGTTAGTAACAAGTTTTTGATTGTGTTTCTATTAAAATTAGAAAGCAAATTATCTCCTCAAACTCTATCAAGGAATGCTTACCTCACTTAGCTAGATTATGGAGAATATAGATAATGTATGCTAATTATATACAATATCCTTAATTTCAAAAAAAAAAGAGGAGAGAATTTCATTATATAACACATACAAAGAAATGGAAAGCATAAAATGGAGGGCTCGCCTCTAAGAGATTGAAAAAGCAGAGATGAAGAAACATTAGAGTTGTATGTGAACCCACCTAGTAATGGGTAAGAAATGTGATCAATGGGCTGGTGAGGGAGAGTCTCGATCTTACAAAATGATCATTTTGAAGATTCAGCGTAACTCTAAAGCTAGAATAAGAATCTCTAGTTTGGAGATTGAGAGAAGATGGAGCTAGAAATGAGACTTCGAGTAGCTTCCATGGACAAATTTGTATTTTTCCACTTAGGACAAGTTGATAGCAAGTGGGTGGATCTGTTTTATTGTCATATTTGTTAAATTAATATAAGGGAATTATAGTGTTGGGTTGTTTGTAATTCTACACTCCTCTTATTAATTAAATCCTTTTTTAATTTCTAAAAAACAAAAACCTTCATATGGGATACTGTGGAACAAGGCATGGGAATCTATGATCCATAGATTATCATTGTAAGCAATATTAAGATAATTGTCTTCTCTAATAATAAAAATGTCATATCTTTTGTTGCCATAGTAATGGTGTTCTTATCTTCAATCTTCTTTGGGTCAATTTGGTTTGGCTTGAAGTTTTTGACCTTTTGATCTCACTTAAGATTTCAGCATTCAACCTTCTTTTGACCTAACTTGTTATAATAATATCAAAGTATCTTTAAACTCGATCTGGATCTTCCTTTTGACTTATCATAGCATTGACTTTTACTTCTTATATTAGGCTCATTCCCCAATGATTCTTGATTATACTTGCCTCAAATTGATCTAATATAACTTTCCCCTTTCACTTGCTTCTTCATTCAGCAAGTTATTTGTAATGGTATCCAAGGTGAACTTTTCTTTTGGAGTTGAGTTATTGAAAGTCACAATAACGATTCCCAGCCATTGGGTAATAAGCTTAGGAGGAGGAAGGCTTACAACTCATCATCAATCTTCACCAATCATCTCATCAAGTGGGCTTTATTACAAGGAGTCTTTTATGGAATCATGGATTCGAGTTTTATTCATAACTTATAGGAATTGGTGCAGGTTAACACGTGCTCAAAAAATCTTCGATCAATGTACATGCAAATCCTAGCAACGACCTTCTAATTTAAGAGCTCTCAATCTTTTTCACTTTTCCCTTTTGATTTGTTTTGGTTTATGATTGTCTCATGTAATTTTAATATAGGCAATCCTCCATCAGCATATTCTAATAGTTGTAGTTTTCTACTGTAAGCTTGAACATGTCACCATCATAAGTGAAGATACCCTCCATTTTGAATCATACAAGAGCACATCATTCCTTCAACCTAGCTCTGATACTCCTATTTGGAAATACTAAGAAAATTTTGCTCTTTATGTGATTAAGATTAGCGATAGGAAATTATGGAGAGCAAGTGAAAAACAAATAACACTTAACCTGTAAAACCCTCTAAATGTGAAAGGAAAAACCTATTGGAAAATCATAGCAAAACTTGATCTCATACATAGCGAAATAATTATGAAACCTTTTCATTTGATTTTCCAAAAGTCAAAATCACGTAAATTCCCTAAAATGATTAATACATAAATTATAATATAAGTATGAATCATAATGCGTACCTTATTTTAAAGTTTGATTCTTTTTCTTGTCATTGCTCTCAAACTGTTCTAAAATCGGATCATCTCAACTATTGCAACCGCACTAGTGTCTAGCCTCTAATGATATCTACATAATGTGTTTAGAGAACTTTGCAATTGTTGTAGAGAGGGTTAGGCAAGAAGTGCTAACTCCCTTTGAGTATAAGCCTGTTTATAATAGGTTCTAGATATTTTAGTAATTTAATTAAAATTAAATTCTAATTAAAATTAAAATTTAATTAGAATTACAAATCATTCTAATTAAATATCAATCATACCTGAATAAGATTCAATATCTTATATTAATCCTTATTTATTAAATATCTCAAATTTAATTATAAAGTTTTACAACCTTTATAATCAAGTTCAACTTAATTAAAAGATTTTTTATGTCTTCAATGTTGGACCCCATTTCTGAAGTCCAACATTCAGAATCACAAAAATATGGAGGGCTCATTACTAACAACCGAGATTGAAAACTATTACCAACTTAACTTCGGAAATTTTAAAAAAATCTTAAGGGGTGAATTGAAATTTGATTCCTTCAAAACACTTGTAGATCCATGTCTCTAGATTATCACAATCCCAAAAATCATCTCATTTAAACCTCTACTGATCCAGAAAACATCAAATTACTGAAGTATGTTCAGTGAGATAACAACAGTTTATATGATTGAAGAACACTCTCACTGCCCCAGTCTCACTATTTTCACTTAATCTCTCTCCATACAATTCAGATATCTATGATCCTTGGAATAGATGAAAATCAATGTCTTATGAGTCCAATAGTTCAAGAATCAGGTCAATTGGAGGTCTAGAGAAGAAGTTATGGCCAAAAGACTCCAACACGTTTATGCCCTCACTTGAGATGTAGATGTCCTAACAATTGCTACGGATGTCGTATTGTCTTCATGTTTGGACCATTGGAAAGAAGACTTCGAGGTCTACAACTTTCATGCAGACTGCAAAGGCCAATTCTATCTTTTACCTTCTGTATCAACTCATTTTCTATCATCTACTTTCTTCCGTCTGCTTTTCTTCCGTCTGCTTTTCTATCGTCTGCTTTCTTCCGTCTACTTTTTTTCCGTCTGCTTTCTTCCGTATGCTTTTCTATCGTCTGCTTTCTTCTATCTGCTTTTCTTCCATCTGCTTTCTTCCGTCTACTTTTCTTCCATCTACTTTCTTCCATCTACTTTTCTTCCGTCTGCTTTTCTATCGTCTGCTTTCTTCCGCCTGCTTTTCTAACTAGAACGTCTCCACTTACAAGAGTCGTAACTTTTGACTCTAATATCCAAAAAATTTCGTACTTTATACCATTGGAAATATAAAAGAAAGCTCTACAACTTCCTAGAAGGAATCAAAAACAATTTCGATCTATATCAAGGTCAAAAATTCACACCAAAGTGATTGTTCGTTGATTTCACACTAAACAGCATCAAGACTTCGATCGATCATAACTCCTAGCCCCGATATCAAAAAATTTCATTCTTTATGGCATTAGAAAGCTGGAAACATAAGCTACAACTTTCATTAAGACCACCTTGTCTAATTCTATCTAAATCAGCATAGTTTTTCCATTGACACCATTCCTATGCTTATCAACACATAAACTTCACATATCCACCCACTACTACATAATCTTCGATACTATTAAGCTCTACCTCAACCAAGTCATCTCAAACACAATTCAAAACTCCAACTTGCCATTCCTAAGCAAAAACCAGCAGCAACTCAAAAATGAAGAAACATGCATACACTTTCCTTTTTGCAAAGTCATACACAATTTCATGCATTATCAATGAAACGACACACAATCATACACAAAAGGAGAATGCTTGATTTCTCCTCCCCATTTCCAATCAAAATGAATGTTCATGCATAGCTTTAGTTACATATCAACATATCCACCATAATCTAAGCACAAAGTACAAAATACATGAGATGCTTAATGTTTGATATGCTTGTAAAGCTATCTAAAAACGCTAGTTACTAAATTAATACAAAAGTATCTAATGTCTTGGAGTTTCCGATGCCTTGCAAGGTTCAACACTTGTCTTGATTTGCACCTGAGGAGGGAAAGTGGGGTGAGTAACACGGCTCAGTGGATAATACGTTAATAGCCATCAGAGATGAGCCACACAATCAAATATATATGCATTTATTCATATAAGCATACACTTTGCAATGAAATTCCAGCATTCATAATTTAATTCACATTCTATAATTCACAACATCATTACATGTGGCACGTTTGATGTAATTCATCGTCCAAGCATAGCATTCAAAATGTCATCATAATTTGGAAAATTAAGAAGCAAAAGCACACATAATTGGCTCGAGGGTTCCGTGGAACAAAATGGCAAAACCGAAGTTTACACTGTGAACAAAACGAGTCCATTTTTCGGATCTCGTGGGCCACAAGCGGCCAGCCGGGAGAAGGCTTGACATCGACGTGCATGTGACTACGAAACGGTTCCTCTCTCGCCCAAGCAAGCACATAATCACATTTTTATAATCTCAGGATTTTTCTTCTTTTCATTTAATCAAAATGCCATAATACAAGGCATAGCCTCATCATGCTCATAATTCAATTAAAAATATCATAACCTTTTTCAAAGTATAACATGGTCATAATTCGTCATTCAAAGAGCCATTCATCTTTCATGGCATGACATAATAATGAATCATAACTTCCATTTAACCC
>JANZLC010000002.1:24894070-24904321 GCA_026413385.1 Erythroxylum gracilipes | reverse complement strand
ATTCATACTTACTAAAATAATAAAGACTCAACTCTAAAAATATTAGAACAATTAAAGCAAAATAAAGAATAAATAAAGTAAATGAATAAATAAATAAAATCAATGAATAAAAAAATAAAAATAAAAAAATTCGGACCCAACATTCAACCAGTTCTTTGAGTGTGATCTAGTAAACTCTTGATTGTGTCGTGTGGTTTTAAAATTTATAAACCCTCAAATAACACAAGCGCACAGGTCGCGATTGTAGTATAAGAGGTGTCGATCCCACGAGAAGGGGAACCAATCTAATCTTAAAATCTAAAGCCAACAATATATGAAACTCAAAATAAACAATGCAACGAAAGTAATCACAAGAATTGAATTCAACCACTTAAATTAGAAATTAAACATGAAGGAACTAAAAATTGAGCAATAAGCACGAAAAATGGAAATCAACCAAAGAGTTTACCAAGTTATAAAAAAGGGAATTTTACTTGTCATTAATGCTAACCTAGCCGATTATGTGTCAATGGAGTGTCAGTTATAGACTATCCTAGGGTTAATTACTCTCTCTTAAGTTATAACCATTAAACCCTGAATTTTAAACCCTGATCAAATTATGGAATTTGCAATCTCTCAATTCACAAATTATCCGAAACTTAATTAGATTTGAAGCACTCTAATAAACTATCAATTCATAAATTATTTGAAACTTAGTTAGATCTGAAGCACTCCAATAAACTATTAGAACATCATACAGGATCTCTCTCCACATAATTACCAATATGATTTATAATGGTTTCTATTAAATTGTTTAACTCTCATTAATCCAATTTAACCATATTTCATTCAGTTTACCCTCTCAGTTTATTACTGAATTATGTAAGAACGTAATCAAATCACAACATTCATCTAGATAACACAATCAACTAGATTATCATTAAATCAAAATAAAATCCCGAAGGATAGTTAGAACATCATCATCATTCTACTATATATCACACACAATTCATCCCAACTTTATACATGAATAAAATTGAAAGGAAAAGGAAATAGACACTTAGAATGGACAATTCGGGAAGGCAGCAGTGTCAGAAAACCTCCTGATTTGGGAAGCATGCTGAGATTGCTTCCTCTTCCTCTTCCTCTTCCTCTTCCTCTTCGGATTCCTCTTTCTCTCTTTAGGGTTTTCAAAAGTGGCTGCACGAAAGCTCCCTTTTCTCTACCTCTTTATGTTATTTTTTATACTCTTTTATGTTTTGGGTAGCACTAGGTCCAAAAAATCTCTTGAAACATGAAGTTCGTGAGACTGCGTGTCTGCCCGTGGGCTAAACCTGGAGCTTCTGTCACGATCGTGGCCTACCTGCCATAATCGTGGGCCTGTGTTGTGGCTCAAATTCCCTCCGAAACTCCTCCGCTCTTCGATATTGACCCTGAAACACTAGCAAACACATAAACCTAAACATATACCAAGTGATTGAATTAACGGCTAAACACCTATCAAACTATGCCCTAAAACATAATGCAATTTACACTTATCGCATTCCCACACTTAAAAATTTCCTTGTTCTTAAGCAAACAAAACAACAAAATCACAAAGCACACAATGTAATAATGTGACAACGACTTCAACTTCATGAAACAAATTTAATTCTAAACACAATCATTCAAATTTTTCTAAATCATTAACATGCAAAATCTGCATCTAGGGGCTCTGAACTAAATATACATATTAATCAAGACATAAATGTTAATTTTATTCATCCTTTTCAATTGTACACACACATTAATAATTATTTGGTCATTCAAACTTTATAACTAATCCTAAGTACATTTTCATGAAAAGTTAGGCTACTTACAAATTCGGTAGGTTTTTATTAGAAAACAATTTTTTATTACTTTTTATGGACATTGACCTAGTCTTTTTACACAGAGGCAAACATTGGTGATGAATGTCGATCCGGTTACTTGAATAAGTCATGTTTTTATTAAGTTGCTTGGTTGGAACGTCATTATAGCCTTTTGACGCAAAGGCAGACATTTGTGATGCACGTCGATCTGGTCACTCAGCTACATCACATTCGCAACTAGCTACTAGCTCTATTCATAAACCGAAGGCAAGCGGAATAGTTATTTATTTAAAATTTACAAAAAAATTTAATTAATACCTACCTTGTTGCTTTAACTCCTTGTTTTCATGAAACTAAGCTACTTAGTTGAAAGAACTAAAATTATGAATGAATGTGACAACTTATAGGGTGATAAACTAACACTAAATCCTAATTAACTTGTATATTTTAGCCAAAGAACCCAGATCACTAATTTCACGAGTTAATGATCCTTCATAACCTAATAGATTATGTTCAAAATTAAATCAACTTCATTCCATCTAAGCTATCAATACATTCACACAATTCACAATATGTAACCTACACACACTAACATAACAATATGCAAAATTCATACTAAAAGCAAAACACACAACCTTCCCCACATTTGAACAACACATTGTCCTCAATATAAAAAGGAGACAAACAAACACACATCGAAGGAAGTAATATAAAATAAAATATAAATAAAGACTAAATTTAAAAGAAAAGGTAGAAATAAAATCTTACGGTGATAGAGGCAGGGATGGTGTTGGAGGTGGTAATTGTATGCCTTAAACCTTGAAGTATCAATGAATCTGGCGCATATACCAGCTTTGGCGTCATTATGTGTGAGCCATCTCCTTCATCCTTCTAAAATTTTCCACAAGGGTGTCAGTAATTGCTTTGGTGTTGGCAGAGACTATATTGAGCACTTTCTTCCAATTAGGTTCTTCTGTGTCTTTTTCCTCTTCAGACTCCTCAATAGTCGAGTCCTCTTCTGCCTGCTGAGGTGGCGCTGCGTTAGAAATCACCCAACTAGACCTAATCTTCACATGAGTTTTTTGGTTGATGTCCCGAAGTTCCATGTAATGGGATTTTAGGATTTCAGTACGCCACAAGTAATGATGATTTAGAAAGTAAGGGAGGTAGATGGTTAGATCACTACAATCCACACCATAATACTCAACAATGCAGGAAACCATGTAACCCATACCTAAATTGTTGTTCCTCTTACGTAGAGACGCAACAATAGCGTTCACAACATATGTCAAGGTGTACTCTGAGATGTTGTGATCCATACACCACAACAGAAAAAAAATTTCCTTCATTGAGCACTTGTTGGTTTCTGATTTGTCAAAAACTATTTGACACATGAATTTATGTAACAACAAGTGCTCATGACTTTGTATAATGTTGTTATGGGCATTATTAGCATCAAACCACTCTAACCCAGAGAGCTCGTTCTAATAGTAGGAAGCATGAAAGTCATCATATTGATCGACAATGGAAGATTCAAGGAAACTGCAAATATCACACATAATTTCAATGTTCATTTCAGAAGGTTGTCCCCGCAACCTAAACCACATTTCCTTAAGGGTGAGCTCCTGGTAGATAAGATGTCAAAAGTGTCTAACCTTGCTCCACTGAATTCTTTATGCTAAATTCTTGATCTCACAATTCTAGCCTATCAAGCGTAGCAAAATCAGAGTATTTCGGGACTAATATTTGTTTAACTCTAAAGGATGGGAATCAAATACCTTTCTCTTGTATGTAGATTAGGAAGGGTGCTCCAAAATTTTCCACCCTGTTCCTTCACCCTCGGCCTGAGACTTGATTTCTTCCAAATGATTGGTTGCACTTCTCTAATTGCTTAATGCACGACATAATAGACTGAAAGTAGGTGGAAGTTGGAATAAAATGAAAATTTGGAAGTTAATTATAGAGAAGGGAAAACGCTTAGAGGTTCTAAACTTAGAAAGATAAAGTTAAAATAAAAGTGAGTGAAAAAATGAAGTACGAAATGAATATAAGTGAAAGAAGGGTAAAATGGTAAAAATTTTCGCTAAAAATTGCGTGGATAGATTTATCCTACTGTAGGCCACAATCGTGGCCTATAATATTTTCACCATTTTTTTGGTCCTTATACACACCCCCTGGGATGCTTTCCTAATTTCTTTTTAGCACTATCACCTCATTAGACATTCCTCTTCGATCAACTTAATCAAAATTAATGCCCTACTCTTCACGATATTTGTTTAGATCTGAAACATCCTAACTACAAAATTCAAACTATCTAAAATCAAAGAAATAATCGGTAATTTAAAACCATGTGTTGCCTCCCATACAGCAGGGCGGAGGAACCAAGTAGGGAAACTACTGATGAAGTGTTGGTAGTGACCTTAAGTATGGAGGGTTTCTACTTCCTCAAAGACAAACTGTTCGAGCTAGCTGATGATACAGGGAATTTTGTTATTCCTTACATTTCTAACAATTTTTAATTAAAAAGA
The DNA here is from genome assembly GCA_026413385.1 of Erythroxylum gracilipes. Classification (NCBI taxonomy): domain Eukaryota; kingdom Viridiplantae; phylum Streptophyta; class Magnoliopsida; order Malpighiales; family Erythroxylaceae; genus Erythroxylum; species Erythroxylum gracilipes. The sequence goes on along the minus strand of JANZLC010000002.1, from coordinate 24,899,964 downwards.
GCATTAATGGAGTCTATTGGTTTTTTTAAAATCTAATTACTTATGTTATTTTGATCATTTTACAACAGGTGGTTGCTTATAGGCACTAAAATTGATTTACGGAGAAAAAGATGAAAGCAAGTCATTGATTATTAATCTAGGATGATGTCAATATGCAGGTTACGTCTAGCTATCAATGTTAAAGAAGCTCTGTATGGGAGGCAACCCATAAGTTAATTTAAATTTTATTTTAACTTTGATATTATAGATTGTGTGCTGTCACCTTAGTATCGGATTTTATTTTCTGTTATGTTATTTCTTTTATATCTTTTTATCCTTTTCTTTTATATTTTGCAAGGATGTTAGTTTCATATTGGATGGATCAGAATCACAGAAATCTTCATAATCAGGATAGTACCACTAAACCCTCTCACTTTTTTCATAAATGCTTACATTATGTACATTTGGGACAATGTAGAACTTTAAGTGTGGGAATGGGTTTAAAGACTCACGGATTCTTTTAAACTTATTGTAATCCTGATTATAAATTTTAATAACTAATATCTTGAATTGGTTGTATCTGTCCATGAATACTATATTTCCTTGTTGAATATTGATTGAATTGGTGTGTAAAAGGATGATGGTTAGAGTCAAATTAATTTTCTAATTCATTTTATTTTGTAATCATTGAAATATTCAAGTTGAACGAAATTACATATTATTTACACATATAATTCTCATTTCTTTTATGAGCTTTTGAGCCTAAGAGCAAAATTTTCCAAATATGTAAAGCTCTTGTTATTCTTTCATGTGCGTGATATCATGTATAGTAGGATAATTCTAGAACTTGCTTTTATTATGAATATTAAGACCATATTTGTTAAATCAAAAGCATTGATATGATGAAGGCACTTGGAGTCATCAATTTGCTTTAGCCTATTTCTTTGAAAATTACCACACCTTTAAATTTACCTTTAGGAATAACCATGTTGAGCCTTACCTTTTTCATTGATAAAACCCAAATTATAAACCTTTATCCTATTTTTATTTGAAGACCCTTTTTATTATTTTGAACCCTAAAGGTTATTTATATGATTTACTTATTTAAGACTTAAAATTCTTGAAAGATCCAATATTTGTTGAATTATGGTACTGAATGCTCGAATTGTTTGAAAAAATGAGCATATAGAAGAAAAGGTAGTAAAAGTAAGTAGTACCGATAGAGTTTCATTAAAAAAAGACCTATGTATGCTTTATAAACAAGTTGCGTAATATTTCTTGAATAAATTTCCTTCACTTAAACCCCTTTTATCCCAATCATACCTTACCTAAGCCCCATTACAACCTACAAAAAGACCTTTTGATTTTTGTTTCTAGTGTGTACATCAGTGGTGGAGATGTGATTTTACTGCATGTATATGGTAAGGATTCTTCTATGCATGAATTGAAAGTCTTGATACTTTTCACCCTAAACACTTGAGCGCATTGAGTGAAATATGGTGAGAGTGTAAAGATGTATGTTTCTAATTTCAATGCGAATGGTGACATGATTATTATTAATATTACTTAGGAAGTTATTTAATGACAACTTGATTCTAATTGCATGTTAATTTGTTTCAATAAGATACAATGATGTATAATATAAACGGATAGGTTGAAATTGACAATGGATTGATGTTGTGAATTTATAATTTTGATTATAGTTTTCTTAAGGACAAGCAAAAACTTAATTAAGTGTAGGGATATTTGATATATGGTTAATTGACTATATTTTTACCCCATATTTAATGTATTCTTGCTTGATATTTTATACTTTTGTTGCACATTTGGTACTTAATGTGCTTCAAGTGTGTTTATAGGTGATAATTGTCTCCATGGACTTAAAGGAGAAAAATTCGAGCGGAACGTGACATAAAATTGAAAATTAACAATATGAAAGGAGTGCATGGTCATGCACTTTCGCATGCCCATGCACTTTTGCAATACGCAACGGATTCTGATTATGTGCAATTTGATGCACGGTTGTGTATAAAACCATATATAGCCCAAAAAATTGGATTTTTATATAAATTCAATGTTTCAGAGGCAAATCAAAGGAGCAAACTTTGGGAGGCGATTTCCATACGTAGAGAACGTCCAAAAGGGACGATTTTGGTCCAGAGAAACGAAAACACGAATAAATCACCATAGATCCATCAAAATATAAGTTCAAACCTCCGCATCGCACGAACATTCAATAGAAGACAATCATGGAGATTTAGAATTATAATTCCATTGTTTTCGATTCGTTTTTCTTTCTACGTATGTTTAAATTCGTGTTTGATCATATGTAACTAAACGTCTAATTAGTATTTAGGTTAGATGAACCTTATATTAATACTTTGATATGATTTGATTCTTTTATTAATGTAGTTGATTGTTTGATATATTGTGATCTGATTATACTTTTTATTTATGTTCTAATAACTCAAGAATATTAGATCATAATCTGATTTGATACGTAAAGATTGAGAAATCCTAGTGTAAATAGATCTACCGTAATTAGAAGGAGTTGATTGCAACACTAGAGATAGGATGACATAAATCTTCCATATTAGGGTCAAACTTAATAGAGGGACTTATAAATCAATAACACAATCCTAACCTAATAGAGGAACTCATAAATCAGTAACACAATCCTATAAGATTTAACCTTATTAATTCGATTAGAGACCTTAGGATTAGTTGTTAATAGACTCAAGGTCAGCTACTAGTATATCATAGGAGTCTCCACGGTCCAATACATCATACTAGATACTAATTTCTAATAATGATAGTTTTCAAAGTGAATTACACTATCTTTGTGTTTATTAGTGTTTCCTATTTTATTTTATTAGTCTTAATTTTAGTTTCTTTTAATTAAAATCTAAAATCAATCCTTAGGCTAGATAATAAAAAAAGGGTAATTATTAATACTCATTGTCTTCATAGGATCGACCCGTACTTGCCGATACTAGTTACAGTTATACTGTGCACTTGTAGTTATTACAATAATTAACCAACTCACAAAATAAGTCAATCAATATAAATTAGAACTTAAATTATATTTAGGAATAGATAAACTAAACTTCTTTAAATTATCTTTAATTCTATAATTTAATAATTTATATCTATAAATCAAGATTGACGTCTAACTAAGATGATTTACGTCTAACTAAGATGATTTAAAACACAATTCTCACTAAGTTGATGGAACTTTATTTCTTTCAAGTTTGAGAAATAGGAGGTTCTCAAACTTCTTCAATTAGGTTATATTTGGTTGGACGTAAGGTTTTTAATGGAATGAAATGGTTTATAATGGAATAGAATGTAAATGGATGTAATACTAGAAATTTGTTGTTTGGGAGGGATAGAAGGGTTCATAATGTAATATAGTGAAACGTTGTTTAGATGAAGGGTTTATAATGTAATATAGTGTAAAGTTATTTATTATTTTACATTCTATCCTAAACCCTCCAAATCGGAAGTTTTTTATTTTTACTGTTTAGAATAGAATGAAATATAATATGAAATCCTTCTCTTCCATCACCATTTCATTCCATTATAAACCCTTCTCCTAAATAATGAAATAGTATTACATTCCATTCTATTTCATTATTAAACCCAACTCATGCTTTCCTATTTATAGAGGTGGGATGTGACTTCTTCTGGGTATGTAAATATTTGGTAGGTGGATATTAATTGTTTCTCATATTTCCAAAACTTTTAAAATAATGTTATCCCCATACTTCTAAAATGCATGTGTTCTTTTCTAGAGTTAAATGATAAATTTCCAATATAATCCAATTTACTATTTTTAGGAACCAATAATTATAGGGGGATTCCCAACATTAAGCAACTCCATTACAATCAACCCGTCGTAATCACACCCAGGTAGCATTATAGTCTCTCTGGGCTTGCCCCTGGCCAAGTAGCCTGCAGGGGCCTTAGTGACGAACCGCCTAGCTGAGCCAGGTGCAGTGGAGTTCATGAGAAGAGCGGAAGTAGAAAGGGTTTATTTATGGTTTGAATGGGATTGAAGGACGAAAGACTAGGAATAGAGAGAGTGTTGGCATTTGGCATTTGGGGTAGATTGTAGATATTGCGATGTTTTCTCCTCTTGTGTGTAGTAAATGAGTTTGGGCTTTCCGCTAGGCCTTGAGTGTGTGCTTGCCCATGGGGTGACTAGTGAGAGTTACATGAACAGCTCACCGTGTACAAGTACAATGTGTCCGATTCTCTCTTGTGAATACTTAAAAGATTAGGTGCATGTGAAATAAAGAATCTAACAAGGAGTACGTACGTCCATCATCTCTCACTTAACTCTGGAGACTTATTCACGTTTCACGACAATCCTTTGACCAAAATCTTCCATTACATCATCACTTTAATATAAACCTGTTTCCTTTCATAGAACCCAAATCTCTTCAACATATATGTCAAGTTCAAGATTCATGGCAATCAGAAATTTTATGTTGATAATCTTTTATAGAACTCCACTAGTTATTCAAGTGGTCCTAGAACTATGGTCGTTTTAGAAAACAAACAAATTATATATATACACACATTTTCATTCTTATAGGAAACACTAAGTCAAGTTGCACGCGTATTACTCCATTAAACTTCCCCAGGCAAGCAAAACCCAAAGGCCCAACTAACTATAGTATGATTCAGGACGGATTTCTGGAGAGCAATACTTTTTTTTATTTAAAAATTATATTAATCTAGACCAAATAGGTTAAGTTACTTTTAGACTATTACCCCGAATTTGGTAGGTTACTGTCCCTGTGAGTAGGGACAGTAGACAGGACCAATAAATCCTACCCCCGGTGCTATTTGGTTGATGTCTTCCTTTTTTTTGTCCCTATCTTCAGAAGACAGGGACACGATTCTCTGTCTTTCCCAAAAAGGGAGGATAGGGACATGTTGTCCCTGTCTCCGGCACATACCTCAACCCATTTTTACATTTATGTCCAACTCTTTCAAGTTCAGCCTATTCTTCCCTGACTCCTTACTGTCTTCGTCCTCGACTCCCCTGCTGTCTTCTCCCAACGCCACCGACGGTTTCTCTTCTCCTTTGAGGACACAAACCATTCCATTAGTTTCAGATTTTTCCAATCTACTTACTTCCATCCCGGGATTAGGCAACAATACAACACAAAATTAAAAAAATATTGCAACTCTTGGACTGTCGGTGATGGAACCACCACCGTGCCCAAGCACGCCTCTGGTGTCCTTTCACCGTCGATGACTCTAGCTGAACCGACGAAGGCTTTGCACCACTCTCCCGGTGTTGTTCTCACTACCACCGCTCCTGGAGCTGTCGGAGAAGGCGTCACCACCGAGCAGCTTCGGATCTCCCCTGCACCGTCCACGTTGTCGGGGACACCTACCGACGCTCTCCGCCTCCATGCCCCGTCGATCTCTCCCCACCTGGCGCCTCGGAGCGCTTCACCGTCGTCGGATCTGGAGCTCCCACCACCGTCGGCCTACCTCGCTGTTGGACCACTGAAGGGACCAGCGGTGGAAGTTGAAGTGCTTCTACTCTCTGGCTTCTGCAAATTTTTTTGGCATTTGTCATTAAACTCGAAAATATATTATACATGGTTTGTGTTATGTTTTTAGTTTCTTATTGAATTGTTATTGTTCGTTAGTGATGATAATGGTCAAATGGTGCAGAAGTTGTATTGTTGTTGTTGAATGAAGGGAAAACAGAAAGATTTGATTGTGTTCTTGAGTTCAATTATGGCTGCCCATAACATGTTCGACAAAAGTCCTCAATGGTTTATTATGGAATTGTTATGTTGTTCTTTGCAAGAGAATGTTTCTGTTGTGTTAAAAATTACAAATTTGTATGTCAAAATAGTTGATCATTTTTAGATAATAATGATTCCTTT
>JANZLC010000002.1:24843913-24889123 GCA_026413385.1 Erythroxylum gracilipes | reverse complement strand
TTTTGGAGTCGAAATGGGTGTAGAAATGTTGTAGGAGTGTTGAATAACCGTTTAGATAAGCTATCGTTGAGTTTTGGGAAGATCTGATCGAAAATCTGCAGGAAAATCTGGGTTCGGGGTTGTTCGTCGCGACGTGCTCAAGAACACGCCGCGACGAATTAATTAATTTATTCGCCGTTAGTTCGTCGCGACGTGCCAGGTGTCCGCGACGAGCGCGGCATTTGTCGTCGCGACGAGGGCGAATTTCTCGTCGCGACGAGCGCCTTCGTCGCGGCGAGCGCCCGTCGTTAGTCGCGGCGAGGGACCAGTTTCCAGCGAAGAATGAGTTTATTCTTTTGGCATAACTTGAGTTGTAGATGTCCAAATGAGATGAGGTTGGATCCATTGTGAACTAGAGACATAGAACTACGAGTTTTGACCATGACAAATTTTTCATGGCCGTGAGAGGTGTGTCCCATACAATGCCCATGCAAGGTGTATCATGGCCGTGAGACAATTACAGCTTACCCAAACTCTACATTTTAGTATAAAAAAATCGTTTTTGTGACGACATATTTTTATGTTTCGTTTGGGAAAACGTTGGAGCTCCTGGTTTTGAGATTTTGGGAGAATAAAGAGGGGCAAACCTCTCATACTTTGGAGACCCATGGAGGGCTAGGCTTCATGACGCCTATTTAGAGGTGATATCAACATTGTAGTACCTGGTTAAGCATTTCTCTCATTGTTTGTTGTCCTTTCTCTTAGGGGTTGATTATGTTATCTTATGTTTAATATTTTGGTGTTGTGTGAGAATGATTGAATGCTCTATTTGATTATTTTTATGTAAATTGCTAGAATTTCAATATAACCCGTAATTGTTATGTTGAGATTCGTTTGTGACAACTAATGATTTTTAATCATTAGGGATAATATAACCTAGGTTAAATAATCTAAGCTTGTGAGATTATTACTTAGATTAGTCTGTTTTTCTCATTCATAAGGCAGCTGTCTGATTAAACTTGGAGAGCGTCTCCTAAGTTATCCGATAGCTGGAGTTAATTATCGAGCTCTTCTTAATTAACTATGACATAAGGAAAATCAGGATTAATAGAGCTTTTTGTCAATCTACGACCAATAGTTCAAAGAGAGGTGTAAAGACAACAAATCAATGAAATATGTCTAATTGAGTGTAGGCTGAGAATGAACCATAAAACCGGGTCTCTAACGAATTCATCACTGTCATCATTTTTGCATGTTTTCTTTAATTTGTTTTCATTAGTTTAGTTTTAGTTTATTTTCATATTTGAAAACAAACAAACCACCCATAACCTAAACGTCGATTATTTTCATTTCAAAAGCTTTACACACACTCTCTGTGGGATCGACCTAGACTCACCACTGTTATAATTGTAATTCTAGTTTATTTTGTGTAGCGTTACAATGTGCTATGTCAGATCTGTATACTTGTGGTGTAATGAGGGTTTTATTAAACTTGCTCAATAATATTCATTTTAAACTCCATGCGCATTTATTGGAGTGCACATAAGTTTATATCAAATGGCCTAATCAAGATTATTGAAGGAATTATGAGACAATTTTCGTGGGGAAAAATCAATGATAGTAAGTATAATGCGAAGGTCAAATGATCAGAGGTATGTAAACCTCTTGAAGAGGGGGTCTTAATATCATCCCCATATTGGTAACCAATAAGGTATTAATGGCCAACAGACTTTGGAAGCAACTAGTGGATAAGGAATTGCTTTGGATGAGATGGATGCGTAGCTATATATTGAAAGGGGACAATATTTGGGCAATTAAAGATAAAGATTCTAATTAATTGTTCATATCTTAGTTACTTAAGGAAAGGAACTCAATTGAACCTAATATAAGCTATTCATGGGGGCACTTCAACAATTTAGAGGCTGTCCAATTTATCGATCGCTTCCCAGCTCAAGCCAAGGTTAATAGTTGGACTCTTTATGGGCAATGGCACAATTAACTATGGCAATTGAGTCATATGTTACATAATTACCCTCCTAACATAGAGCTAAGGGTATTCACTTGGAATAACCACTTGTATGGCAATTTCTCCAACAAAGCCTGTATAGAATGGATTAGACCAAAAGGACAGTTTGTGGCTTACCATAATCTTGTGTGGGATACAAGTCTATTGCTTAGATACTCCTTTCTAATGCGTTTGGCGGCTAAGAAAAATAATCAACATAATAAAGAGACTTCATTTCCTTCAAAAGCACGACAATTGTTTATTATGTGGAATGGAAGCTGAAAGTCTGGCTCACCTATTTTTCCATTTATACTACCTATTCTAATGCCATAAGGAGCGGTGTCAAGATGCTGTTGAATTGGAACTCTTATGTGGCTAGTTATCTGGATATCATCCAATGGGTAATATAGGAAACTACAACAGGCTCTCAAGAGGGGACTTAGTTGCTATTACACAATTGCTTGGAAAATTTGTCTATAATCTGACATGGAAAGAAAGCAACATCAGGAGGTCTAAACATCAAGCAAGGACGATTGAGGTAACACTAAACCTGACTCTATCGTGTATTAGAGAGCAATACATACTTTGCATGGAGTCCAAGATGATGAGTGTGCATATCCAATATGCATGGACAATAGAATAAACTATTTCTGGATTCATATTCAAGCTTACTTCCCAAACATGCAAAGGAGAATTGAGCTGGATAAATATAATGCATGAAAGACTTACAAGGTAGGTGGCTGTAAGTATAGAGCTCTTGATGATCCCTTGCATGAAGCCATGAAGCACTCCTTATTTGCGTAAATAAAAACGTAAGTTACACAATGAAGCATCTCAACCTTGTATGAGACAATAGCGACTAACTGATGGTGGGGTCACCATGAAGCTGGCTCCAGGCGAAGTGACTAGTAGCATGTAGCCTGCCATTGTGCCTCTGGACATAACCAGAACGAAGCTGGTAGAGAGGGTGTGCCTGTCCAGGACCAGAGGAGGAGTTAGTGCACGTGGAGATGTGCAATTGCATGCAGCACACATGGTGAAGTCTCTCCACAACACTTGTTGAAGACAAATGTTACCAGCGTGCCATACCTATTGATCATTGAAATGCCGCGTTTTGTTTAAATGACAGCTTAAGTCAATAACGCAAAATTGTGTTGTATGTTAAATACTGTTGTAAGTTCCTTGATTCCCTCTTTAATGGAGTAAAATTTCATTTTCGAAGGGAAAAAAGAATTGAACAATTATTTTTCACTGGGCAATAACTTGAGAAAAGAGGATGCATTGGTGCTGAAGATTGCTCTAAGCTATACAATTTACATGTTATGGTAAGAAAGAAACAAGAGAATTTATCAGAAGTTGTTTGTTCATGTACATCACGAAGGAATTGACCTTTTCTAGCCAAAAAAAGATATTTTACATTTGGCTTAAAATGCGAATATCTCCAAATCAATTTGAATGTTAGTTATGACAAGTGAAAATAGAATATTATACGCAGAAACTGGTGGCTACTGAACTAGATTGAAAAGAGAAAATAATATTAAATATAAGATTTGGGTTTAAAACATCCGATGTGGCTTAGGAGACGAATTGCTGCACAACATTATGCCATAATAGAAGGATCCCCTCGCAGCAATACTTACCGAGCCATTAAAGTTACAAAAACTACTAGCTACAGTACCATATATTAAATTAAGATAATCCCATTAAATGCTTGTACAAACTACATCTTCTATGGCTGAAGCTTCAAGCATTGATCCTTCAGTTGTTAATTCTCTTTGTTCAGTGTACATTCCATTTAAGTTATTCCACTGTGCGCAATCCAATGGCGTGCTACAAATGCCTGAGAACAATTCAATCTTTTCAGACAAAAAGAAAATAATATAAAAATGAGGCTAATTTGATAGTGACATCCATATCGCACAGAATGAGTGTCACTCGCAATACGCATGCCCTATTCACTGGGAAGACACGATGGAACAATGCAGAATTGGCCGGGACCAAATATTAATCTGCGGTTGATAAACAGCCAGTATAACATCCCATCCTTACATTTGCAAGATTTAGGATGATAAAAAGGAAAAATGGTCGGGTAGAGAGGACGATCAGCCAATAAAGCATATTCTCGCAACCAACATGCCTCTGTAGACAGTCTCAATCTTGAAAAACCGAAAAAGAATGAGAAAAGGCAAGCAACGTGTAAAGTTTCTTAATCAAATAGTCAATCAGCACTTGCGTGGGTAATGCACTTTTCCAGGTGCCTTTCTGGTGCAGTTTTGAGGAAGACAAAGTAAAAAGCAATAACTAGAAAGTGCTGAGCCATGAAAACAGCAAGCAACTGCATATTGACTCAAAAGTACTTGGAACACAAACCATAGCAATTACGTAGTAGGATTAGCAAAAGGTGCTTAATGAGGATGTAAATGGAAAGAAAATCACATAAAGACTCATGAAAGTATTTATGTCTATTTGCCTATTTTTTCATTATTTGCCTTTTTTTTTCCTCCTCCTCTCTCAGTTAAACTTTTTATCCTCCAGTGGATTAACTGTAGCAGATTCTACAGAGGAAAGAAAATGATTTAAGCTTTAACTTCATGTGGAAATACTAAAGTCAATAATGATCTGTTAATCGATAATATCATAGGCTATGAACTAGGCAAGGCTTCTCCTCAATGGTTGCTAAGAAATCTGAGGATCAAACTCCAAAAAGTTATGGTTAACGATAACCAAAGGTTGACTAAACTAATAAACTGAAGACAGTATCAAGTTTCAAACCAGTATCTACGCAAGTGGTGCTCTTACTTCTGGACAACAGGATCATATTACTGCTGGACAGCTCATATTACTCCTGAACATGACTCAGTGAAAGTATACCAACGTTTTACTCATTGGAAAATAAGAAATAAGATTGAATAGATTTTCATTTGTTATCTGGATAGGATTAGTTTGAAATTTGAATAGATCTGACAGTCGTTATCTAGATAGGATTATTTTCTATTTCTATAATAGAAAGTTTGTTAGTTGTTAAGATAGGTCTTGCATCCTATATAAGGGAATGCAACAAAGACAAAATTATTCATTCCAAAACAGTATACATGTTGAGATCCAGGGCTCTCTTAACGAGCTCTATTCCTTTTTTTAAACTAGATAGATGAGGAAGGCTTCCAAGCAATGCCGCTAGATGACTTCCAAGTGCAAGATCCTGTAACCAGATTCAGAGCCAGGGGCAATAACAATTTGGTACAAAGCAGTCGGCGATGGGGGCCCTCGAACCATTCAGCAACAAATTGAGGCTTTCATGACCATGTGCCAGGAGGATCGAATAAGGGATCAAGTTGAAAAGGAAAGAGAAAAGAGTATGATAACAGCTAGACTAGTTGAGATCACCAGCGAAATGACAGCTAACAGAGGAATCTACTGAGAAGCTAATGGTTAGAGAGGAAGCAGAGAGCACAAGGTAGAGAATGGTGAAGGAAGGAATTCATACCCATGTACGCAGAGCTGGATTGTCCTCACTATGACAATTCTTTTGACCCCCTTAGATGGCTAAGCCAGTGTGAACACTTCTTTCACCATCAACCAAATCCTATGAAAACAAGGTGGGATTGAATTATTTCGATATGCAAGGGGATGCCTAACTCTGGTCCATGAAGTTAGAAAGGGATAGGCCATAAATGATGGGAAGAATTTAAAATCAACTGCAACTTGGATCAACAATTCATAGAAAAAAGGTGGGAGCACTATCAATGATGCGAAAGAACTTAAAGTACATAAAAGAAATAAAAGAGATGAAAATTGGGAATTGAGGTTACATCAAAATAGGCTGAAATTTAGACTGTGTTAAGATTCCTCATTAGATATGAAGTAGTTATATATATTATTCTATGTTAGATATGCTATCCTAGTTGTATATGACTTATAGAATTTCTATTATAATAGGATTTAAATTAAGAACCCTTTTCTACTAGAATAAGGGTTCTAAGAACTACATATAGGTTTGTGTGTGTGTGTGTGTGTGTGTATCCAACTCTTCATCAAGAATGAGCAATCTAAAATTTTTCTACAAACTTGAGTTTTCAACTAGAAAGTGTGATGCTTTCTTCTAAAAGTGATTCCTAATTTCCTATTATCCATTATTGGTCTTCTTCACTACATTCCAGCAAAATTAACCAAAATTCCAACCATATCCAATTTTCAGCAACCAAACGTTAAAATTCCAGTAGACTAATATCAGCCATATTTCCTAATTTTGTATTTTTAACAACTATTTAATAATTTTTATTTATCCTACATCAATTTGGTGTCAGAGCTTTGATTCACGATGGCAGCACTTAGAAGAAGGGCATATAGAGAAATATTTAGTGGCCAGGAGCGAGATGAAATCCTTGTAAGAGTTAAAGAAATATTGGACCTTAATAACCCTTGATCATAAGGTGCTCCAAGAATTAATCCAGAAAACAATATCAGACAACAAACTACAATTGATGGTGAGAGTGGAAAAGTGAAATCCAAGACGAAGAGGTTGACATTAATCAACAACGAATGGGGTTAGGAAATGAACGCCTATCGAGAGATCCAAGACAAAGAAACCAACCAGCAACATATGGAGAGCGCATGAGAACTTTTAGAGGCCACGATATAGTTGAACCACACAATGAACTCGTTGAAATTACTAAGAAAGTTTGTGTTGAAGCCCCTGATTTTGCAGAAAAAATAGATCCACACCTGTTTTTAGATTGGAAAACAGCAATGGAAGATTTTTTTAACTGGTATCACAAGTCAAAAGATTGAAATCTTCAATTCACAAAGATGAAGCTAGTTGAACACGCTAAAATATGGTGGAGATCAGTAGAGAATAGACTTTGAAAAACAGGCTAGCTACTAATTGTTGATTGCGAAAAGATGAAGCTGAAGTTATAGAAAGAAAAAAAAAACTTACCATTTCATTATCAAGAACATCTCCAAGATCAACTCACAATCTTTAAACAAGGGATTATGTCCTTAACTGAGTACATAGAAATTTTTGATAAACTTTCTATCCGATGTGAAGGGATGAAGTCGGAACTAAAACTTATATCTCCCTGAAAAAATGGCTTAATGGTAGAAATTAGCAAGGAGCTAATAATGCAAAGGATTTACAGCCTCAAAGATGCATATCACTTTGATGTGAGCAGGAGTAAGGATCACCATGGAGATGGCGTGCGTGACGGGGGCGAGCTTGTCATTCCAGTTGGACCTATGTCCAGAGCTAGGACCGAGAGACTCAAGGAAGCTCTCTATGCGCATGTGGGTCAATTTGTGGAGAGGATGGAGTGCACCAAGCCTATTGGAGGAGAGCTATCTGAATCACAGCCCAAATTGATTCATTTATCTCAAATCCTTAGATTGGACTCACTTGGGACTTGAAGACCATTGTATTGGGTTGCACATCATCAATTAAGCTCAAGAGGAGATACGCGCCTATGATCAGACTTGGGAGCGCGTTGGACCAGGCCTAGACGTGTTTTTATTATTCTATTTTGGACTTGCTTTAAGTTATATTTATTTTGGGCTTCCATGTATTATTTAGCTTAAGTCTTTTATTATTTGACCTAGGTATAAATACCCTCTTTAGGGTTAGGGAAAGACAACTTTTGATCATATTATTTCTTGTGTGCCGCCGGCCATATAGAGAGGAGAAACCCAACAAAGAGGAAGTAACAAACGGCCGTAAATGTCAAGAAAAAGTCTCTTGATATCCTTACGGAGAGAGAATTTGAAGTTGTTAGCAAGGAAAAGGGAATTGTGTTTGCAATGGTAGTGAGGGAAGTAACAAAAATAGCATCTGAAACACCCTTTACCTTACCAAAAGAAATGGGAGAGTTGTTAGCTGATTTTTCAGACCTTACATTGGATGATTTACCAATGAATTACCTCCTTTACGAGATAATTCAGTATGCTATTGACTTGGTACCTGGATCAAATCTACCAAATCTTCCAATCTTTCGCTTGAATCCTATTGAGAACGAAGAGCTGAAGAGACAAGTAGAAGAATTACTGAAAAGAGGATTTATTCAAGAAAGTCTTAATCTGTGTGCAATCTCAACAATATTGACTCCTAAAAATGATGGAAGTTGGTGAATGTGTATTGATTGTCAGACGATAGATAAGATCACAATAAGGAATACCTTGCCTTGATGATATGTTAAATATTTTGATTGAAGCTACTACCTAGGATCAAGATAATGTCTTTGCTAGACAATAGGGTCATGTTACTCTTGAACATGATTAAGCGAAAATTGTGTCTTTTGACCAAGTTTACCAACATTTTACTCATGGGAAAAATAAAAAAATAAGTTTGAAAAGATTTTGCAACTGTCTAGATAGGATTAGTTTTGATAGATCAGGCAGTGTTATCTATATATGTCTTCTATTTCTATAAAGAGTTCATTAGTTGTTAAGATTGTCTTATATCCTATATAAGGGAATGCAATAAGGGCACTATTATTCACTCCAATAATATACATGTTGAGATCTAGAGTTCTCTCTTAACAAGCTCTAAATCTTTTTTTAACAAGTTAGGGAGAATAGGGAGAAAGTCTTCCAAGCTTAGGGTGCAAGCAAAGCTACTAGCCGACTTTAAAGTGTACAATCCTTGTTAGGAATAAGGGTCACAGAGGAGGAGAGTGGATAGTTTAGATTAAGTTAAATCGTTACCTAACAGTCCTATAACTAGATCCCAAATCATGGGCCATAATAGGCATTGTATAGGAATTTTGATAAAGTGAAAATGTACTTACATATTCATTATTGGTGTGAAGGACAAAGCTCATTATCACCCATGAGCTATTATAGAAGCAAATCATGGCAACCAAATGAATATAATAATCAGAAATTGTCGATATGATGACTAAGTAGGGACTCTAACTTACTTGAGTCTTAATTGTCACTAATGGCAATTTCTTTCAAGTTATATAAGTTGAGCTTTCTTAAGATCAGAAACAACTCCATGGTCTTTAGTGCCTCTTTCATTATATATGACCTGAAACGATCAAATGAGTAGGTGAACCAAAAAGCTAGCAAATCACCACTAAAAATTATGTTTGACTTAAGTACCTTGTCTATGATGCCGTATCCAATAGCCTCTGATGGACTAAAGTATTTTGGCCGACTCATGTCAGCCTCAATTTGCTCAGGTGTCTTCCCAACGTGCTTTGCCAAGAGATTGACCTAGATGATAATTGAAGCAGCACAAGTAGAATAAATAATTTAAGTGTTTATAAACAGACATAACCTTTACAAGAGAATCACGTTAAACTAATGTGTTATTTTTTTACTCTCTATTCTACTCTTTACTTTCAATGGCATCAGAGCTAATAATAAATAATAAAAATCCTTATTTAATACGATTATATTCTTATTTTATAAATTTAATTCAATTCTTACTCCATTAGAAATAGGGTTTCATGACTTCTTTTATATATATTTTTCTCTAATAACAATATAGTAAATTTTCATGTGTAATTTTTATCCCCTAAGGCTATGTTTGGTTAGGGGTTTATTAATGGAATGAAATAGAATGTAATATTATTTCATTATTTAAGAGGAAGGTTTATACTGGAATGAGATGGAATGAAATAGAAGCGATAGTAAAAATGAGAAACTTCCAGTTTGGGGAGTTTAAGATGAAATGTAAAATGATAAACAACTTTTCACTATATTACATTATAAACCCTTCTTCCAAACAACATTTTACTATATTACATTATGAACCCTTTTAACCCTCCCAAAGAACAATTTTCTAATATTACATCCATTTATATTCAATTCCATTATAAACCATTCCATTCTATTCCATTCAAAACCTTACTTCCAACCAAATATAGCTTAAGAGTGTCTCTTAGATATTTAAGAGATTGATAAACTCTAAAAGTGATTTCTAAAAACCTATAATGCAATTCCAATTTTTTTATTTGTTTGAAATCCTAAGTATGATTCCTAGCACTAATATAGATCCTAGAAGTGATTCTTAGACCTATCTTTGATTTCAATTCCTTAATTTTTAAATTTCTGACCCCAAATTCAAAGTTCTAGCATCCACTATTTTTAGTTTGCTTTATCAAATAGTCCACATTCCTACATTCATCCTACCATCAACTTGGTATTACAGCTTGGGTTCAACAATGTCTACATGAAGCAGAAGGGTGTAAAGAGGATTGAGCTGGCACCACAATGGTGACATACAGAGGATTGATGTGTAAGGGATAAGTCAATGATCAAGAGATAGATGACCTAACCGTACAAATTCTGAAAAGGCTAGACAAAATCGAAGCACGTCTTGAACAAGAGACAATTCCCATAAGAAAGAATACAACAAACCAGCAACCTAAACTTGATGGTGAAGGTGGGACAAGATAGAAAAATAGAAGATGAAGCAACTGAACAAGAAGCAGAAACATCTGAATAACAAGCTGGAACAATTAAGCAGCGAGCTGAAACATGCACATAGCATGCCAAAACACCTATACTACAAGCTAAAACAACTAAACCGGAAGCTGAAGTGATTAATTAAGTACTAATGTTTCTGGAGAAAGTTAGAGCAGTGGTTCTTGCTAACAAAGGTGCATTTGATATTGATGAATTTGACGAGATGAATAATTAGAATCAGGTAAATATCCACGAGGAAAATGTATGACAACTATTGATAGTCAAGGTCGACTTTCATCATGTCAGAGAGAATGATACAGAAAAAGAATAGTTCAATTAGAAAAGGAAAATTTCTAGTTTAATTTGTTCTTAGTTGTTTATGGTTTAGGTCATATTTCCTTAAAAACTGAATGAGTCACATTCCTTCTCCACTCTTGCGCATACTCTGATTCAATTAGAAAAGGAATATTTCTAGTTTAATTTGTTCTTCTTTGTTTACGGTTTATGTGATATTTCCCTAGAAACTGAATGAGTCACATGCCTTCTCCACTCTCGCATATACTCTGACAATATGTCCAGGAGTTTTTTCTTCCTTCCCTTTCTGCCTGTCCAAGAGTTTTTTCTTCCTTCCTTTTCTGCTTATTTTTATTAGAATACAATATGGGCTCTATTAGGGATAGAGAGAACACTATAACAAAACCCTGGTTTTGTTTGTAGAAACGCTCAACATACCTTCATTCATAATTGTAGCAGAATTAGTAAATATGGTTTGACAGTTACTACTACCTCCACGAAACTAGGACAATAACTGGACATGAAAAATAAAATAACTTCCTAACCCCACTTCCATTAACACAAACTAATAATAAGGACAACAAATTCCACTAATAATCTAAGACCTACAAAAATATATTTTCCGAAATATTAGTCTTTATGATATGTGACAGTTTAAGTCTAGTATGGAATAACAAAAATCCTTATTAAATTCTTATTTTGAAATCTATTTGGATTTCCTACACCATTAGGATTAGGGTCTCAAGACTTAAACTATACATAGCTTTATGTATAGAATGTTTAAATGAATAAGAATAAACCAAGTTTTCAAGAGTGAGACTTTGTTATTCTAGAATTATTCCTAGATAATTATATGTGATTCCTATAAGCTAGAAGTGATTTCTCAAAACTTATGTTTGTGATTGCGATAATTTTGTTTGTTTCAATTCCTACGTGTGATTCCTAGTTTTTGATACAAATCCTAGTAGTAATTCGTATAATCATTTATTTCAATTCCTTTTTCTTTATAATTCCCAGCCCTAACTAAAAGTTCCAATAGACCCGATTTTAGTTCATATGCACTTTATCACCTTCTGTTCGTCATACATCAATATTGTGCCTTTAATATTCAATGATTTACCCACATCACATCACTTGTTATAGTTAGCAATAGAGATAAAATTGCAATTCCAGCACTAATAATCAAGAAGAATAACAGAATGGGAAGACAATATGGCTAAATTTCCATACATAGCCAAGGGATAACATCATACCAGTTCAGCTTTCACATTCTTAACTTCTTTTCTTGCAAGCTCAATATCTGTTGCTTGACCTTGAAATTTGCCAATTGGCTGAAGATTGACGGAGAAAGAACATGGTAACCTCATGTCAAAGAACTAAAAGCAGCCACATAATGCAGCCCAACAAGGTAATAGAAAGAAAAGGTATGAATGATTAGGAATAACATACCTGTTTTATCATAATAGTTGATGAGGGTAAAGCAGAACGATTTCCCTTTGAGCCAGCAGCCAAAAGTAAAGCTGCTTCTCCCCAAGCATTGCCAACACAGAGTGTGAATATTGGAGGCTTGACGTACCTGGAAAAGAACAAGTTAGTTAAAGATGAAATAACTAATCTCTCAGGTGTAAATATTACTGGGCAGAGAACAGTTTTGACACAAACAACACCATCACTACAGTTATATGCCCACATGCAAAAAAACAAAAATCACAATTAGCATGATTACAACACAAAGCAACTTAAATAGTACCTATGTTGCCTTCATAGAGGCAAAGATATGCTACAGTTTGAAGAAAATATCCATAAATTTAAATCGTTCACACAATAAAATATGTTGGAAGAGTTAACCCCAAGCATATTACAAAATCAATACCAAAGTATTACATTTTCTAAAAGTTGATTACACAGACACTACCCAAACAATCTTCCCCAAAAATTTGAAGCTTGAAAAGAAAAATGGATAGTTTTAAAGCACTGTGGATCTCAACTTATGGACTTTGGCGTATTAAAGACAAACGTAATGTTTCATCACCTCAACAAATTTCACATTTACCATTGAATCACTCTTGGCATAGCACATTAAGGCAGTTCAAAATTGGTAAAAGTATAAAAGTTAACAAAGAGAGTTCAGGTAAGTAACACTTGATGAGGGGATGCCAAACCATCATACTAAAATTCAATTAATGAACAATTTGTAACAAAATAGAACTTTAATGAAAATGACATTTAAAGGGGACAAAGATCTATAACCCCATAACATCATAGACTGCAAAAGCTTCTGTCTCATAGCCCAGCTTCTCTCCACCCTGAAAAACAAACGTAATTCTACTCATAGAAAACTTTCTTGTAATTCTAATTTTCTAAAAATATTCAAATAAATTTAATTAAATGTAAAATAAAATGAAATATGATAGTGTAATAATAAATATTGTATATAATATAACTAAATATAGTAATAATGTCAAACTAGAACGATAATTGACAAATTTTCAACTTTATTGTCTATGGTTGTCTGTATGCTCATGCTTTTGTGTGTCTGCATGATCCTGCATGACTACCAGCAACGGTTTAAAGTAATGTTCCTTCATATGTTGCACTACTATTGGCACCATGTCATCTAGACAAGAAGAAGCTAAGACAAGGAACAACTACAAATGCAATAGTAAATTTACATATCTTTCAAAAAATTTATTATCCGTAGATCATTAAGTGAATAGTAATATAAAACATAATCAGTCTATGCATATTTCTTATTTTGGCATAATAAGACTTAACAATGTAGACAATACATGACCTAGCGGTAGATTTAGCCACTAAATTCTCAAAAGATTAATAAAAAACTATTAAACTTGTAGATTTCTTTATGAAATTTTCAAACAACCAACAGATTGAAGATTTCAACCAATTAGATTCCAAAGTAGGATGCCTAGAATAGGATAGATAGTGGCTTGGAAGAAGACAAATACAATTAGAGTTTGAAGAAGACATCTTAAATGACCTTCAAGATAGACAAGTCCATGGACTTCTATTTTAGAAATTTTTATTTGTACTAGTAGGAAAATTTTATCGATTGATTGAAAACCAAATCTCCCTAAATCCTACCAATAAAACTAATAAAAGAATCAATGCAGAAAATACCTAAATGAAATTAGAAAAATTTAGAAAAACTACTAGCAACTCTTGGACCAGTTGTGCATCAACAATTTTGGGCAGGTTCAACTACAAACCTAACTTCTTCTATTCTATTAATGAATTCTTTCCTTCAGCCTAACTTGTCAATGATGAAGGAAATGTTAACTAATGTGGGTTTGAAACTCAACTAACACTAATAAAAACCATTGGCACACAGCAATACCATGATTGTTAACCCCAGCAAACAGTGTTCCAACTCTCTAAAGAACTTTGCAGCGCTAGAATTTTGTAAGTTTATAAAATTTGACAGTTCTCTTGTTTGAATAAACGCCAAGAAAACAATTTTAATACAATCATATTTTCATTACACGAAAATAATGTTAACCTTTGTTGTTCCGGTGGAGTTTATGTATAGGTAGATAGGCTTTTCTTCATCTTCATACTGAAGGTAAAGAAACTCTGCCAGTATTAGCTCCGTAACAGAAGGAACAAGAGACATGCCCAGGTAAACAATCCTGTTTTTGAACAAGTAAGATGCTAAATCAGGGGGAGGCTGTTCCCATGCACTTCCCCTTGTATAAGGAATAACCTGCCAATAAAAGAATGATAACTAAATAAGGATTTGCAGTTCCCGTAAAATTTCCATTAACCTTTATTCTAAACAAAATAAGAACACAAAGTTTAGCGAAACTCCACGAAAAAAGTCATGAATAAGCGAGGACAATATCGGACTTGCAAACAAACTCAAAACAAAATTTATATCTTTTATAAGCACAAAGAAGATATAATGTAGAACAAACATGAAAAAAAACGAATATTTTGAAAAAAAATTCCTACTATTAAGCTCATATAGATGGCTACTAGCAGGATAAGAAGTGACTACCACAGGTTTCCATAATTACAAACCAATTTGGGGTCCCTTAACCAAAGCAAAAATCTAATAAACAACCAATTCCGAAGTAGTCCTTATACTGCAATCAATTATCTCATGTACCAACTTCTCAAATCCCTTGTTCTTATATAACCTATCTCATCAAGAAATGCATAGACAAGAATCAATGCTCAAACAAAAACATGTATATCAATTAAGTACCATGGTAACGACATTTCTTTTGCGTTTGGAACTAGAAATTGATGTTGGATTGAGGCAGTCAGGTCGGAGTTTAATGCCAGAGAAGCTCCCTGGAACGATTCCCGCGAGAGAGGAAGAGAAGAAGTTGATAGATAAATTTAGGTTTCGATTAAAACTTAGGTTCCGTGGAGTGATTGTCGACGATGCTGAAACATACGGGTTCAGGGCCACCCTCGATGTTGCTGCGGTTGCGACCTCCATTGTTGGGGGAATTTGAAGATAGAGTGAAGAGACAATAGTTTGAACGGAAAAAAAAGGTACATGCGAAGCAGCCGGTGATGGGCCAGTTTCATAACATTAGCCCGTAGGTAAAGAAAAGGTCAAATTAGTAATATTTTTATCATTATACATAAATTTTAATGTACTCCTCAAGTTGTATAAAAAAAATATATAATCGGATTTAAAAATTAAAAATTAAATAAATATTCTCTTTCTCTCGTCCCTTTCTCCGTTCTTCTCCTTCTCTCTCTCTTCAACTTCTCTGCTTATTATTTTTCTTTTCTTTAGCAAAAAAAGAAAAAAAAAAGATATTTAAATCTACGAATTGGTATAACCACAGCATATGTAACTTTCAGTTGCAACCTCTGCTAAATTATCAAATTGCAGCATTTTCGTTCTTGGCCTCTACCGATGATCTTACCACTAACTGGCATAGAGCTACTAGTAGTGTGATTAGGGATCAAAATAGATAGAGTTCGGTATTATTTTACTAATATTTATATCATGTTTTTATGACTCAATTCATTATTTATTTAAAGTTATCCGTTTTTACGATTTATTACCTATATTTAAATTTATTTGATTGTTCGAGTGTTTAGATATTCATAGAATTGTATAACATATAAATATATAACTTCTAAACAGAAAATATAAAGAACATATTTGTGTGAACACTCCAAATCAAAATTACTTTAATAATAATAAGTCAAGATTTTGATTTGTATGTCTTAAAAAATTATAAAATTGGAATAATAAAAATCATAATATCTAGTAGAAAGACAACATATATTTTTCACAATCAAGAACTGAAACAAAGACTGAAATCCAAAACTTCAAATTGTCTTTGCGTAAACTCCGCAACATTCAAAACTCCATCTCTATATTATTTGCATTATTATCATCCTATAAAAAAATAAAATATGATGAAAAAGATGAGGATTAAGGAATAAAGTAGAGATTTTTAAGTTGTTTTTTAAATAAAATATTAATATTTTATTATATTTAACCATAAATATTCAATAAAAAATAGAAAATAGAAAATAGAGTTAATAAAAAATTAGTAGGGTATGGGTATCCTCAGTTTGAGTTATCACTAGACCTATATTCAAATCCATATCTACATCTATTTTTTAACATCTATTTAAAATATATTTTTTAGCCTCCATATCTATTTTTTTGGGTCGGGTAGTGCAGATATTAATCGGGTTGAAAACCCACCGCCATCACTAAATTGAACTTTTAAATTTAATCAAAATCAATTAAATTAATATAAATTAATAAACTTAAAATAATTATAATAAATTATTAATTTAATTTCACATTAAAAAAATGAATTGTAAAGAGTTAATTGAATTATTTCATTAAGATTAATTGCTTGGCAGAGAAAGAGACATGCTCGACACTTTGAAATTATTAGTAACAATGGCTATTACATAAAGCAAAATGTTGGGTGAAGTTGAATTGTGACGGCAGTTTTATAGTTAATTCTGGGTTAACTAGTGGTGGGGGGTTGTTGCGTGATTCATTTGGTCGTTGGCTCGGGAGATATTCGTTTCGACTTGGTGTTTCGACTATCTTGGTGGGAGAGTTATGGTCCATTCGAGATGGTTTGATTTTTGCATAGGATCACGGTTTTCGGCAGGTGCTTGTAGAATTTGATAGCAAGGAGGCGGTGCAGATGGTGACTTATGGTGTTCTCTTTTCCCATCCTTTGTCTGTTTTGGTCGTGGATATTCAAACTTTACTTGCTAGGAATTGGAGTTGCTCTATTCGGCATGTACTTCGTGAAGAGAATTTTGCTGCAGATTGTCTGGCTAAATTGGGTCATGACATTGCTTCTAATTTTTAGGTTTTGGATGATATTTCTATTGTCCTCTCCTCTATTATATAGGCTGATGCCTGTAGTATTTCTTTTATGAGGTAGTTTTTTATTTTTTCGTAGTTGTAACCAAAAAAAAAAAAGAGCAAAATGTAGGGTTCAAATTAAAAAACAAAGTATTAAGATGTGCAAAACGGAAGCAGTTTGCATTTCAGCCACTACTTCTATGTTGCAAATTTTTTAATGTACGTTACACATTAAATTACTACTTCTGCAAATGTCAATGTGTCATAAGTCATGATGAGCAAAAGCAAGAAGGGACAGAATTGTCATTTTAAGCAAAGAAAAAGCATGCCACGAGCCAAACGAGGACAAGCAGGAAAATCCAAAAGGGAGAATGGGTGGCGACCTAATGACATTTGGCATCATATTCAAATAAAGTGACTCTGCCAATTCTTTTACAAATGTAAGATATGGGGTCAGCTAGTCCAAGAGTTAAGTCATCCCATTTTCTCACATTAACTGCCTTACCTCCACGCGCCTCCTTATAAACCATTTCCAGACATCCCAAGTTAAAGAGTAACGATGAATTTGTAGGCAGTTTAAGATCGCACGGCCACACATCCAACTCCTCATTCCCACGCGTTGGTTAGTTGTCACCGTGGGAGTTTGACTACTATGATTGTGTCCAAGAGGCCCCAGGTGCGGTCGCACGCGCGCCTGCCTCGTGGGTCCTTCGTTGACTCTCTCACCAAACATTTTCGTCTCAAGTCGTAATAGTTACCATAGTTTATTACAAATTGACCAAAAACTAAACCGTAATAAAATCCCAGTAGAATAACCAAGTATTCAGTTGGATGGTACCAAGACATTCATTTTATTAAATTAAATTAAAGGACTATTGAAATATTAACAATTACTTAATCTCACAGGCTTAGATACGTTTTTCAAGCCTAACATTTTCCAAATTTGGAAAAAAAAAAGAAATAGAAAGAAACTCTACAACAATAATATCCGGTATAAATTTATCTGAGACACAAAATCTGAAGAAGTTTAGTAGTACGTAATTTTATCTCCAAATAGTAAATAAGTTGTTTCTAAAAAATGGACAGAAACTTCATTTGGTTAAATCCATCATATTAGAGCCATTATTAAGCAGCAGTCGAGAAAATTATCAATAAAAATTGTTGTTAACAAATGTTGGCCCCATGGAATTTAATTATATCATAAGAATATTCGAACCCCAAATATACTATTCACGTTGACACAGCATCTTTTTTTATAAACAAAAGTTGATTCTAATGGCATACCTTGACTCCAGATATGTATCAGTGTCAAGCTTGTTGAATCGATTAGATTCATGAAAATTTGCATAGAATTATATGATATGCAACTGGCCTAACTTCCCTACTTGGGTTTTGCTTGCCCTCTCTTACTAATTTGTCCAAGGCAATCTTTAATGCCATTTTGTACTCTTTTCCATTAGAAAAATTAGAAAGTGCGTACATGAGGTACTTATATTTCCATGGGTACGTGTAAAGTAACAGCAGACAAGCAGAAGCAACAGAGTTTATGTATTCATGGAGGTTTGAAGGTTCGATTACATTAGTTTGACAAATTGTCATTCATTAGATTGTTTTGTATATATATGATAAGTGACAAATTTGATGACTTCTGTTATCGGCAAGATTCGGTATTTGGGTTTGATATGGGAAATGACGATGATTTCATTCTATACGACTTGTAATTATAAAAATTGGAAGCAAAGCATTGGGTCAACTGTGCCACTGAATTGATGGGATTGGTTATTCTGCAACTACTACAGGTTAGTTTCCATGCATACATACATCTTTGCATATTTTTTTTCCTACGTACATACAACATATTTTGTTGAACATGCTATCTTTTTCTTCTTATTGACATTGGAGAGGAGGAACGATAAGCTATAAGCTGTCTGTTATGGTCTGATCTAATTGTAAAATATGATACTTGAATTTTATATTGGTTAAATACAAAATTGATATGAGATTTATAAGGACTTTGGACTTTCTACCCTCATAAGCTAGCTTTTGGGGTGTGATTCTCCTAAAGTCCTTATCAATTGATATTAGAGCCGGATCTTGAAGTGGTGGCCCACGAAATGGTGGCCTGGAAGTGTCAGCCGTAACCAACGTGGCCGTGACCAACAAGGATCTCATAATGGTGACCCATAGAGTGGTGACCTAAAAGTGTCAGCCGTGACCAACATGACCGTGACCAATGAAGACATGGATTTTTATGAAGGGACGAATGTTACGGTCTAATCTAATTGCAAAGTATGGGATTTCAATTCTATATTAGTTAAATACAAAATTGATATAAGATTTATAAGGACTTTGGACTTTCTACCCTCATAAGCTAGCTTTTGGGGTATGATTCTCCTAAAGTCCTTATCATTGTCCCTCTTTCATCTCATATTTAAAATAATAAAAAAAATAAAAAAATCCTCAAATTTTCTATTTTTTGACGATTTCATATGCTATAGATAACTTGGCTTTTTCTATTTCTTCCTCAAAATTAAAAGGTCTCAGTTTAATACTACATTGCAACTAAGGTGGCAGGTGCAATGCGATTTCCAATTTTTTTCCCTTTGCCTATAAATAATAAATTTTATGAGAAGTTACTCACTTTCCCTTTTTGGTATATATAGTTTTTATGTTGCAGCGCACGAGAAGTGGTTGTGTACCTCCTGGTATATATCTAATAAAAATTGTCTTTTTCTTAGGTTCGTTCGTTCATAAGGAATAGAATTAGTGGATTGAGAAAAGAGGTAGAGAATAAATGCACAAAAAATATTAAAGTGGAGTTAATTATACTGACTCCCAAATTAAAATCAATCGGATCAATTTTTTCTTTTGGAATAGATAACTGGCTAGGATCTTGAACGTACGGATACCTTATGCTCCATTTATAAAAACAATGGAAAAAAGACATCATAAGTTTCATGGCTTTAAAACGACACGAAATTGCTCTAGATTATTATGTCACCACTCTTTAATGAGATCGGTAGGAAACATCCGAACACATCATAATTGATTATTGTTGAAATAATGATTAATTGCGAGATGAATAGTCCACATGTACAGAAGAACAAATTAATGAACATACGCTAGTGATGGAATAATGTCACCCTTGTCTTGCATAAATAGATGATGGTAACAATACCAACAATATACCAATAACTATATTGTACCACGTAACGGTATCTTAGTTACGAGAGCAATAAATGAGGGAATGCGGAAAATACCTGATTTCAGTTTCATAACTTCAAACAAATTTTTCGAAGTCGAAATGAACACGAATCTTTGTCGTCTTCACGGGATTAGTACTTTCTTTATTTTGCAGGTTAATTGCTCAGTTTCTTCTAGGTCACAACATTCGAGGTTCTCTTAGGATTGTCAATGCTTGCCATGCCCACCCTTGGAGGTTCAACACAGTTATTTCTTGGCGGCAGTTTTCCTCTTGGCCTCATTCCGGGGCCATGGTTATTCAATTTACTTCAGTTTCTCCTTGGCTTGCTAGCTATGGGTTTGGAATTTCTTAGTCAGGCTTTCTACTTGGATTTTGTATGCTTGGGTTTTATTTGGCAATATTTCTTGGTGTTATTGTTGTTGCGGTTGATTGGGTTTCGGGTTGCTTCTTCCATTGCTACTATGTTCCTTAGTTTATTTTGGTTTGTCCTGAGGCTTGTTGCTAACTTTAGCTGGATGAGCTTTTGTGGCATAGTTTGTGAACTCTTTGTACATATTTTGATCATTTATTTATATTTCTGATTTACCAAAAAAATTGTTCACCAAAATGCGGTCAACGTTTTTCTACAGTTTTCTTAAAATATAAGCTCTCTTAATGGGTCAGAAACTCTTTATGCTTATGAACAATATGAGCAATTGCAGGAGACCTTAACCTTTATATATACTTCTATATCGGGCTTCCTATCACAGACTCAATATGGGTCCGATCCACATTGATCGGGATCCATTTTCTACCCAGATTTTGACCCATTGATTTAGATCATTTATTTGGTCACTTTATTATCTTTATCCAGATCAAATTACATAACTTAACCGATAAGTTATTTGAAAAACCAAAAAATGTAATTAAATGTTGTCCAACTTTATGGGAAAAGTAAAAAATATCTAACATTCTCCCCCTTGGACAATACTTAATTGCGGTATTGACTCAACTTGAAAACAGTTTAAAAACTTGGTTAAGCTACGCTACTGTATTAGTCTACTAAGCTTAAAAATAAAGCAGTTGATCTAAAGATAATGAAAGTCTATCATTCCGTCTTGCAAAGTTTTCAATATTGAAAAGTGTCAAATGCATGTGTCATGTGCGACACAAATCTAATACAATCATGTATACCTAATACCTCACTAACATGAATGGGAAAATAGAGTGTGACAAACTAAGATGATACATTTATGGTCTAAATTATATCATCTTCGTTTGTAGGTCTCGATTTTCCAACTTTATGCTAAACTGCATTAGAGAAATCTTGTTTCCTCTCACCAAATGCTAAACAACATTAGAGAAAACTTGTTTCCTCTCACCAAATGCTAAACAACTTAGAGAAAACCTTTATGTTTTCTTACCGAATGCTAACCTGCATTAGAGAACCTTTATGAGATTAAAAACTTCTATCCCCCTATGCCATGTCAAACTTTATGGATATCCGTATAAAACTGTATGTGTCCAAATGACATAAGCTCAAGGTCAATTTGTATATATGGTGACCTTTAAATGCTTAAGATTGACATAAATCTTAAGACTTTCATACGTATTATGACAATGTATTATAACACGTATTGCTGAGGATAAACAATGATCATCTTTATTAATGAACCATCATATCGTCATTGTACATCAAAATTGTACAAATGTATATGGAGCAAACATAACGATCCTCTAACTAACAGTGCCTAAGGACTTCAAAATACTCATACTATATACTTGTATTCCAAACACAAGTGGGTGAAGTCCTTTAGTTAAAGAATCGACTTATAGTTCCTCAGTCCTTAAATGCTCAAAACCTTATGTCACCTTTTCATGTCAACTCCTTTATGGTCAAGAATTTACTTTCAAATGCATAGACCCTGTGATGTTCTTATTGTTACTAAGCAATATAGCAACAAGATTATCACAGTACAATCAAATGGGTCTGACCATTGAATCAACCACATACAACTAAGAAATTAAGTTTCTGAGCTAAACTATCTATAAAGTAACCCTATAGCATGCACTCTACATGCATGGTTGAGGAAAGCACCTGTTTCTACTTGACACTCTTCCAAAACATTGTACCATCTGCAAATTTAAACTGTAACTTTAAGTGAAATTTCAATCATCCGGACATATAACTAAATTTGAATTTGAATTTCCTGCGAGGTTTAGTCTGTTGACTTTTTTATATGTCAATATATAATCCTTGATTCCCTTTAATTATCTCAACACTCGCTTGACTGCATTTCAATGGTATACACCTGGTTTAACCAGATATTGACCAAACGGTCTAACAGTAAATGTAATCTCCCGCCTAGTACTTATCCGAGCATACATCAAGCTATCAATCGTACTAGAATGCAGAACCTCTCTCTTTGCTTTATTCTTTAGATATGGTGCCAAAGATTGTCTCTCACTATGAGAGATAGGTGCTACAATAGGTTTACATTTAATCGTATTAAACCTTTGTAACACAAACTCAATGTATGAACTATATGAGAGGTCTGATGAGTATTGAGATCTGTCCCTTGAATCTGATTACCTAGGACAATGCTACAACAAGGTCCTTTATGTCAAAGATCTTGACCAAAAGTTGCTTATCCTCATACAATATGGTCAACTAATTTGACGTGAGTAATATATCATAAAGGACCAAAAGAGACATTACTAAGAAATTACTTCGCTATGTTTGTGTTCGGAAGTCCACTAAGCAGATGGTCAAGAATGGATCATTTAATGGTCATAAGACTTAATTTGTTAGACCGATCCCAGGCTTCATAGGCTACTTTATGAGCTTTCGAGCTTATGGATGTAGGTAGAGATGGCCTATCCGTCCATATGACTATATCAACCTCCAATATCTCTATAGCATTTAATACATCCTCTGTCCACTTCTTTGTATTGAAACTAGTTAGAGTTTCAATGGTGACACTAATATTATTGACCGAAAAGGTGACTGTAAAATGATAATGTTTAAATCGGCACAAATGTAGGATAACAATGATACTCAAAACCATTAAACAGTATATTTCCCGAGAATCCAATCACATATATTATGAAACGCCTTTGGGCTGTATACATAATATATACAATTAGACCTCTAGATAAAAGCGTTCAGAGTACAAACCATCAACTCTCATGACACTATCACCTTTGGGTGAATAGATCACTTGAGCAACAACTTTCCTCCATCTTATACTTTTATGCATATCTCAAAATGTTATATAAAGCCAACACCTCTGGGCAGAATAACTAAACATAAAACTAGAGACATCCCCCAACATGCAAGCAAAACAATTCAAAATATTGACTTGAAATGCCACTTTGGTGACTACATCCTCATCAGTACTCAAAAAGTCCACAAAACAAGGGATACATCTTTATGTCATCCTCACATTTTTTATGGGCATATGGTATGTGACAATGTAAAATTAATAAATTCAAAAATTCGAATGCACAATTTTATTGTCACACACTCGTGCTAAAGACATTCTCTGAAAACTTCATTTGAGACTTTTGTAAAGAAAAGATCTCATTAAAGCGACTATCGTGCATCACCGGACACTAAACTGACCACCTAAGACATGAGAACCTCATGTATCTTCCTTATCGCAAGTTCGTTGAATGACAATTCACTCAAAATAGCTTCAGAATGTCTTAATTCATTTTTCGAGTCATTATCATGCAATGCCAAACACTAAACATGAGACCCAAGACACAAAAATTGAAGTATCTCTTTCATGTGATGTCTGAAGCATGAAAATTCACTTGAAATCAGATTCAAAGCATCTTAATTCCTTTTCTAGAGTTAAACTTTAATACATTACTAATGTAATAAATCCAAAAAAATAGAAACCGACACCGACCCAAACACCCCGGGGTACCCTTACAAAAAATCTAAAATTTTTGTGTGTTTTTTTGTTTTGAAAACACTATAACATGATGTCAGTAGTGCATTAGCGCACTATAGCGTTAAAGTCAGCTGCGCATGGGGGAGTCGGGGTGCGTGTGCACTTGTTGTCTGCATGTTTGGTGCGTGTGGTCACCTAACTAGAAAATGGCAATTTTTGGTGTATTTCGGGCCAGTTTTTTGTACTGTTGGACTTGTTTTCAACCTGTTTCTTATGGCTAAACAAGTTTATATCAATTTCATACAATAAAAAGCAAGAAAAAATTGAAAAACAGAAGTTAACTCTCTCAAAACCTTGTGAAAAAACCAAAAAATCTTCGTTTTTACACCTGATCATGTCACCGCTCTTATATCACGTGTAACACGTAACGGTACCTTAGTGAACGTGAAAGGGCAATAAACAAAGAAATGCGAAAATACCTAATTTCAGTTTCATAAGTTCAAACGAGCTTTCTGAAGCCAAAACGAGTGCGAATCCTCTGCCGTCTTCACGGGAATTGTTCATCTATCGTGGTCAATGTCTTTCTACAATTAAATATAAACTCTCTTAATAGGTCAGAGAATTCTTATACTAACAAATGATATGAGCAACTGTAGGAGACCTTAACCTTTGTATATAGTTTCCATTTCGAGCTTTCCTATCACAGGCTCGATATGAGTCTGGTCTACACTGATTGGAATCTATTTTCTACCGAAACTTTGACCCATTGATTTAGATCATTTAATGAGCCACTTTAATGTTATTATTTTGTTAATATTATGTAAGGCCAACACCTCTGGGCAGAATAACCAAATATAAAACTAGAGACATCCCCCAACATGCAAGCAGAACAATTCAAAATATTGACTTGAAATGCCACTTTGGTGACTACATCCTCATTAGTACTCAAAAAGTCCATAAATACAAGGGATACATCTTTATGTCATCCTCACATTTTTTATAGGCATATGGTATGTGACAATGTAACATCAATAAATTCAAAAATTCAAAAATTCAAATGCACAGTCTCATCGTTACACATTCGTGCTAAATACATTATCTGAAAACTTCATTTGAGACTTTTGTAAAGAAAAAATCTCATTAAAGTGACTATCGTGCATCATCAGACACTAAATTGACCACCTGAGACATGAGAACCTCATGTATCTCTCTTATCGCAAGTTTGTTGCATGACAATTCACTCAAAATAGCTTCAGAATGTCTTAATTCATTTTTTGAGTAATTATCATGCAATCCTGAACACTAAACATGAGACCCGAGACACAAAAATTGAATTATATCTTTCATGTGATGTCCGAAGCATGAAAATTTACTTGAAATCAGATTTAAAACGTCTTAATTCCTTTTCTAGAGTTAAACTTTAATACATTACTGATGTAAGAAATCTAGAAAAATAGAAAAATTCACTTTATGAATTTCCCGAACCCAGAAACCGACCCAAAAGATCCCGGGGTACCCTTACAGTAGATCTAAAATTTTTGTGTGTTTTTTGTTTTGAAAACATTATAGCATGACGTCAGCAATGCATTAGCGCACTATAGCGTTAAAGTTAGCTACGCATGGGGGAGTCACAGTGTGTGTGCACTTGTCATCCACGTGTTTGATGTGTGTGGCCACCTAACCAGAAAATGGCAATTTTTGGTGTGTTTCGGGCCAATTTTTTGTACTCTCAGACTTGTTTTCAACCTGTTTCTTATGGTTAAACACGTTTATATCAATTTCATACAATAAAAAGCAAGAAAAAACTGAGAAACAGAAGTTAACTCTCTTAAAACTTTGAGGAAAAAATAAAAAATTTTCATTTTTAACCACCTGATCTCGTCACCTCTCTGATATCACGTGTAACACGTAACGGTACATTAGTTACGTATCCTAGATTGAACATTAAAGGGCAATAAACGAAGAAATGCGAAAATACCTAATTTCAATTTCATAAGTTCAAGCGAGCTTTCCGAAGTCGAATCGAGAGCGAATCCTCTGCTGTCTTCACGAGAATTGTTCATAGATCGCGGTCAATGTCTTTCTATAGTTAAATATAAGTTCTTTTAACAGATCAGAGAATTCTTATACTTACTGTTAAGAGAGCTTATAATACAAATGATATGAGCAACTGCAGGAGACCTTAACCTTTATATATAGTTTTCATTTCGAGCTTTCTCATCACAGGCTCAATATGAGTCCGGTCTATACTGATCGGAATCTATTTTTTATCGGAACTTTGACCCATTAATTTAAATTATTTATTGGGCCACTTTATTAACTTTATCCGGATAAAATTACGTAACTTAACAACAAGTTATTTGAAAAATAAAAAAATGCAATTAGATATTGTCCAACTTTATAGAAAAAAGTCAAAAATATCCAACATATATATCATTTGAGTCGTAGGTGCTGCTAATTGTAATAGTAGTGTATCAATAAACAAACATTTTTTTAATTTCTTCCTATACACTTTGTTAGTTATTCCTACCACTTGATTTCTAGCCTACCATTTCTAGTCAATAATTATCGTATTTGGTCGATGTGTTATTATTTTGTTAATGACTATTTGATATGGAATAATACAACCTCTTTTGGTGCATAAAATTGGCTGGATAGTGTTTCTAAGACAGACTTTAGTTATATTCAGTTAGCTTTCCAATTCACTAGTGCTTTCACGCGCCATGGATAAGAATATAAGAAACTATGTACACCTACTCCTGTACCCTACACTTTCCCTACCATCTTATACTTGGAACCTCAGGCCACCATTTATGGTCCTTATTGTCTGGTTTCTCTAACTTTTTATGGAATATTATGGACACCCAAAATTTATGGGCCTTTTGATTTGATTAAAGAGGAGTATGCTATTCTTGATTTGGCATTTCGATCGAAACCCACCACCGTAATCATCGTCATCAAACTGCACAGATCCCTTTACTTGTAAGGAACAATACTTTTTCCCCTAGATAAAACATAGAAGAGGCTTCATATGATAAGAGGATAAAAAATTATTTCCCTTTAGCCAAATACTTAAATTAAAAAATTTTAATAGATAATCTAAATAATTTGAATTTATTTACTATTAATAATGAAAAATATAAACCTAGAATTAAGAGAGGAGAATAGACTTCATGAAATGTTATATAATATCTTAAGTGAATTTGAGCAGTACAAAGAAAACTACAAGATCAATAAAATCAATACTAAAGTCAAAAGGACATAAAAAGAAAATTCTATGCAAAATGCCTCCTCTCATCTGTCCAATCATCCCGTTGATTTGTCAATCCAAAATTTTTTGGTGATTTTCATTGACTGAACCCATCAAGGGTCGCATATATAAATTAGCCTAAGCTCCAATATTATTATACTTCCTTTGTCATACACATTACAGAGAGAGAAGTCTATAAGTCGTCACGCAAAGAAATAGTTTTCTGTATTTTGTGGCCATGGCAGAGGAGTTTCGGGGCCGGATTTGCGGCGAGAGCTGGTGGAATTCATCGAGAAGCGCGTTCATGGGCGGCTCACCGCCTTGTGCTTTTGGGGGTACAACTGATATGGGGTTTGGACCTTACGTTGTGGATTTGAAGCCTAGGTCGTGTAATGTTGACTCTGTATCAGAAAATTCTATGATTTTTCAGAACTCACAGAAGCCTCAACAGCAGGCCAATTCTGAGAGTGGTGATAGCACTATTTTGATGGATTCCACCTTGCAAATGGTGGGTTTCGGGCTACCTTCTTCGTCATCGTCATCGGACTGGAGCCAAACTTTAGCGTAAGTTACTGTACTGAACTACTCAACTCCATGATAAAGACACGTAGGTAAAGTTCTACTTCAAATTGGAAATTCATGGTTTTCGTTAGACCACTAGACCTTAAAAAAAGTTGAAATCTTCAACTACAAGATTGAACAAGAATCCTGATGACTTTTGTTGCTCTTATTGGTAAAGCTGCTCAAGTCAAACAAAATCATACTAATTAATTGTTAAGTACTGATGATTTCCTTGTATCAATTAACTGATGATTCTTTTTCTTTCTTTTTTATTTTTTGCAGTTTAGGAAACGGAAGAGCTGAGAATGGTTACAATTCCATGCCCCAACAAGAAGACGTGAACACAGGCTTAAATTCTTCTCTGATGCAAAAAGATTGGAGTCCAAAGAGCTTTACAAGCACAAGTGATGACTCATCAGTTAATGCTTTTAAATCTATCAACCAAGACTTTTGTTTAGAACAACAAAGGTTAACTCCGGTGAACAGCTCGGCCAACTCTACCACAACTTGCCAGGGCTTATCATCAACAGGTCTTTTGATGGGTTCCTCATCAGCATCTTATGGGTACCCTTCATCGTTGATACAAAGTTTATTTGAGCCTGGTGCTCCTCAACCACAACAACTTTTCGACAAGCGGTCCATGAACTATGCAAATTATGGTAGCAACTTAAATGAATTACCACCGTCCTGGACAAAGATTTCTCCTTTCATGAAACCCTCATTGCCAAAGCAAGAATACAGTCATGGTTTGCAGGTTTCTAGCAACACTCCTTTTTGGAATGCCTCAACAACGTCTATAGCTGATATTGGAGCCACTTTTATAGCCTCTTCTAACCCTCAGTTTCTTATGCCAACTCTTGAGGATAAACCCAATTGTCCTAACCTGAGTATAAAGGTAAATGAAAATCTTTGAACCATGAGGATACCAATAATCAGTTTGTTGTTGGATGACTAGGGTCGTGAATTCAGATTAGTAACTAACCCTTTTAACGTGTATAATATTTTTAGGTTAACAATGAAGCAGTTAGAGACTCGGGATCGGTGGTTAAGAAAGGAAGTGAACCAGCATTCAAAAGGCCTCGAATCGAAGCGCCAACGCCATTGCCAACCTTTAAGGTATGTGTGTTCGACTAAACTTGACACCTTTCTGTATTGTAGAGTTTTTCCATAATAATTGTTTGGTTTCTGCGAAACAAGAGAAGTGAAGATTCGTTATCGTTATCAGGTCAGGAAAGAGAAGCTTGGGGACCGAATAACTGCCCTTCAACAATTGGTATCGCCTTTCGGAAAGGTTACTTCTTGTATTTTTCTTTTACGGTTTTGCAAAAAGTACAATGACCGTAATAGTGTATAAATCTACCTTTTGTAGTTCAATTAAAAGCTTTTACTTTGCTATAAACTGAATCTTTATTTCGTACCTGTTTTTCCTTTTTTTTTTTTCTAACAGACTGATACTGCATCGGTCCTCCACGAGGCTATCGAGTACATCAAGTTTCTTCATGACCAAGTTAGTGTATGTCCCTTTATTTTCTTATAGATTAAGCATTCAATTGGAAAATGAGGCCAAATTTTTTTATTTCTGATGCATGTTCTCTTTTTCTTAATGCAGGTTTTAAGCACTCCTTACATGAAAAATTGCCAAGCTATCCAACACCAGCAGGTATATACAAGACAATTCATCTTTTCCTTTCCGTTGTTTTATTTAACTTTGTAGTGCAAGTACATGAACTTTGCAATCGACAAACTGACAACATCAAACATTGATTTTGATATTATAGGTTGTCGAGAATAATATGGATTCGAATGGGATAAAACAAGATCTAAGAAGCCGAGGGCTATGTTTAGTGCCCATCTCAAGCACATTTCCAGTTACTCATGAGACTACAACTGACTTCTGGACGCCATCTTTTGGGGCCACTTTCAGGTAGAGTAGAGATGGATCAGGTGTTTAAAAGTTAAAAACGGTTTTTGTCCAAAGGATCTGATCCTACAAAAAGGAAAAAAAATCTTAATGTACTGTCAAACCAACCAAGATGGCGAATGATAAGTTGAATATATAAAGCAGATTAGGAGCTGTCCTGCCGTGCTAGCTGTACCAGCTTGAGAGAAAAGCTAAAGAAAACAAAGGAAAGTAAGAGAAAAGAGAAACTACCAAGATGAACAGATAGTGCGGGGGCCAGCTACAAGCAGAATGATGTAGGCTAGGAAATGATTAGGAACCGTTGGAGAAGAGAGCTAGGTTTTAATTCTATCAGCTGTAATAACCCAAAGGAGTATTGCTCTGAACTCATAGTTTGAAATTTCAAAAAGGTGAAATCAGGGACAGGAACAAGTTCTAAATTCGGCAGAAACTAAGTATAAAATGGGTCTTGAAGTTTATTTCCTGCTGTAGTTATTAGCTGAATTTAGCAGATGGGTTGATTAAACTACCTTTGTTCCTGTTGCTCTAGAATGGATACGTAAAGAGCTAGCTTGATAGCATCTTTTTTTTTTATTTACTGTTGTTTAAGAAAGAAAACGGAAGAGAAAGAATTAAAAAAAAAATATATTGTACTCATGAATTGGATTGTTATTTCAGAATGAGGAATGAGTGGATCTCATTTCACTGGTTTTTACAGCTTTTCCGACATTTGTTTATATATTTGGAAGGTGGTAGTGGAAGTCAGAGGGCGGCCCACTGTTCCTACTTTCAGGGCTTATGCATCTTTCTGGGACTGAGAGAGATTAAGAAAGGACATGCACGCGTTCATAGCACGCGCATTATAGATTATCATCATCACGCATCTTCTCCTTTCTTATATATGTACGTATGCAATCGTCAACTTTAATGCTAAAAATGCGTTAAGCCAGATGAAGAAGACATATCCAATACATATTACATAGACTGATAGACAACCTCAATGTTCAGATATCAGGTTTTCATTAAAACTGCCAAGTTTCTTTTCTTTCCTTTTTTCACCATATATCAGATAATTTGTAGAGAGAACCTTAAACTATGAATATGATATGGATATTCTCTCTGGTATACCGACGTTCTGAATCGAATTCACATCCCCGTTAGCAGGAAAAAGAAAAACTAAATGTATATACTAACCTAAATTGTCATGAAAAAAAACTACATGGTTTTTGGTTTCTTTTGTACCTCAAACGGTATTCTTAATGGCTGCGAAAATACAAGTTAAACGGCAATTTCTTCCTAATCATTTAGTTTTGCGTATTGACTTAACATGCAGGGAAAATGTTGTCTAGAATAATAGAAAGGATAATAATTCTACACATCTTTTGCCAGCATGAATGTGCTTCAAGCATTGCCATAATTAGTGCCGTCTTATCCCCATTGTCATTGCTCGCTTGTTCTTTCTGAAACGAAATCATGTGGACATTTCACATCTCAAAAAGTCTCTAAGCTCTGGTTTGTTTTTGTTTTCCACACAGTTTGTCG
The DNA here is from genome assembly GCA_026413385.1 of Erythroxylum gracilipes. Taxonomy (NCBI): domain Eukaryota; kingdom Viridiplantae; phylum Streptophyta; class Magnoliopsida; order Malpighiales; family Erythroxylaceae; genus Erythroxylum; species Erythroxylum gracilipes. The sequence goes on along the minus strand of JANZLC010000002.1, from coordinate 24,857,775 downwards.
TATATCCACAGATCCACTATTGATTACCCATAAATGGTAAATACTGCAACTTTTGAAGATAAAGAATGCCGTCTTCAGAATTAGGAAAAACATATGTATTCTTTTTCATGCTTTTTCTTTTGCAGCTTTTCTTCAAATAAAAAATTTAAAAGCAATGAAAAATGATTTTTTACAGAAAATTTTTGCATATGAAGATTACAAGGTAATAGATAATATTAGTTGTGACAGATATGCATTTATTAATGTCGTTGTTAATTTATTAAGATTAGAGTTTATTCTTTGTATTTTTTGTAAATATTAATCTTGCACCTCGTGTTTGGTATAAAGAATTTAAGTACTTTTCTAATTATTTTTAGTGGCTCATATAATTACTCTTTTCCCTTTATTTATAATGCAGGTGGCAGCCTATATTTTCTCTTAGTTTATATTAATCATTTGGAAATCAATAGCAATAATGCTAAACTTGTGACTTCTCTTATTTCTCAATTTTTACAAGAATTTTCCTGAAAGAGACTTTGGTGACATCATTTTCTCGGTTTACAATTGCTATCCCATTCTCAAAGTTTGATGCTATTTCAGAAAAATTATATTTGTGTTGTTTTGACAAAAATGAGAATGAACAATTGTAACCCGAGTTCAACTCCAATGGCTGAAAGTGTTCCTTTATCCAAATTGTAAGGTACAACTCTCTCTCATGATGAGGCTAATATGTAACACATAGTTTGTGACGATGAGGCTATCATGTAACGCATAGTCTGTAACAGTTTGTAATACATTACTCTTATTCACACATCTCGTTTGATGTTAATAAGTTGTGCCAATTTCTTCACTAGTCAACCTTAGCTCACTTTCAACCTCCCAAATGATTGCTTAGATTAAGGTCATTCACTTTCGTTGTTGATATCTCGTGGTTCTCTTAATTGTCTTTAGTGATGCTAACCGGGTTAGATATCCTGATGATCACTGTTCCATTGGGAAATTTTCAATTTACCTAGGTAGCAACTTGTTGGCATGAAAGTCTAGTAAGAAATGTATTGTTTTAGGTCGTTTATAGAGTCTGAATTCAAAGCTATTACAAATGCTTGTGTTATGATTAAGTGGTTTATAAAACTTATCATTGAAGTAGGCATAAAGCTTACTGAACCTTCCAATGTTTGGTATGATAATATTATAGACATTCATAAGCGACTTCATGATATTGGAGAGCTTAAGATGGAGGAAAGTAAAACTATTGGAGACTTTCATTAGGGACTTTGTGATATTGCCAATCAAGCACATCAACTTGGGAAGAAGAATTCAAATATGAAATTTGTTAAGAAAAATTAGGTTCATTATCTCCTAGATTCATACCGAAAATTGTAGTCATTGAAGAAGCCCATGACATTAATGAGTTATCTTTGGATAAGGAAATTGGGATTCTCACAAAATTTTAGATGAACTTGTTGAGAGATAAGCGTGAGAAGAGCAAAGGGTAGACTTTACAAGCGGAAGTTGCTAAATATGTGAATGATTTAGGAGACGACTTCGATAAAAATGATGATGTGATGTCGCTAATAAGAAATTTCAGCAAGTGGCTAAAGAAGGTGAAGAAAGATAGACCTGAATTCAAACATAATAGTGGGAGTTCATCAAACAAAAAGCAAAAGCTCAAAAAAAGTGAAAAGAAAGGAAAGAAGATACAATGTCATGAGTGTTATGGTTTCATACATATGCAAGAGAAATGTGCTAACACCCTTAAAAGGAGAAAAGAGAAATCTTACACAAGCACCTGGAGAGAAAATGAATTTGAAAGTGAGTACGACAACAAAGAAGAAATTGTGAGTAATCATGTTGCATTGGTTGCTTTAACAAACAAAAGTCCAGTTGCTTCTTTAGTAGCAACTAGTGAAGAAACTGACAACAAAAATACAGATGTTTCAATTCTAAATTCTAATTATGATTGTGACAACATTGACAACGATTCAGAATTAAAACAGGAAGACATCTACAAGGCCTATGAAATAATGCATGCCAAATGGGTGAAAATGTGTAAATAAAATGAGAAAGTAAAGAGGGAAAATTCAACCATGAAGGACACCATTCAAGGTTTAAAGATAAAGTTGCTATCAACAATAAATGAGCTTGATGAAACAAAGCTAAAGATGGTCAATAACAAAAAAGGAATAAGAATGTTGAATGGTGGTACCAAGAAGTTACATAAATTGCTAGAAATTGGTAAAAACAAAGGATATTTTTAAGGTGTTGGTTATAAAAGTGAATGTTCTCAGTTGAATAATGAGCAAAATGGTGAAGTTAGATTTGTTAGTTGAAAAACTTCAAAAAGGAGCCGAAAGTTTACGCCTAAATGTCACTTTTGTGGTGTAAACGGTCATATAAGGCCAAAGTGCTGCAAATTGTTACAAATGCTATTTTGGGGAGCTCAAAATAGAAAATCCAGACACTTTGTGAAGAATTTTCAACAACAACTAGTATTATCAAAGCAAACTTGAATTAGAAAGAATCAACTACAAGCACTTATGGCTTTTAAATCCATGCATGCCACTTCTCATAATGGATGGTATTTTGGCAGTCGACGTTCATGACATATGTTAGGTGAAAGAAGCTGCTTGATAGATCACGAAAGTTGTATGAATGGTCAAGTCAATTTTTGTGATGGAAAGAAAGCAAATGTGATTGGTGGAGGAACTCTTTGCATTGATGGATTGTCTCACTTCAAAAATGTGCTTTATGTGGACAGTTTAAAAGGTAACTTAGTGAGTATTAGCCAACTTTGTGATGAAGGGTTGTTAGTTAAATTTACTATTGATGGATGTAAAGTGTTGAATGAGTAAGGAGATTGTATAGTAAGCGCCAGAAGATTGGCAGATAATTTCTACATGTTATAGGCTATTATTTTTTTGCAATTCCGCCGCATATGATAATAGGACTCTCCGACAGAAGAGAATCTTCCAAATTAGCTTCACATATCAAATTATACGCGCAATGAAATTAAAAGCAGAAAATATTTAGAATCACAGTTAGCTGTTTGCAGAAAAGAAACCAACCAGATAGAGGACCAGCTGATTGCTTCTGAGTAAGAAACCAATGAGATCTCTGATGCAGAAATAGGCTTGGGGGTAAACGAAAACATAAAGGAATGTGATTTCAATAAAGATCCTCCATGATGAATCAAACAGGGTCCTATTGAGAATGTGACTAGTGAGATTAGTACTTTACAACTTTAAAGCTTATTGAAGTAAAAAAAAACAAGGGTTCAAAGTAGCAACATCTAAGCTTTCTAGGTTTTTGATTTATAGGTTTTCTAAAGTTCAAGTGATTGCTATATGTCTGGCTTTTTCTTATTTGTGGAATATTATATGTGAAAACGAGGCTCTTCTTAATGATTTAAGAGTTATGCTTTTGGATTTTGATTTACAGAGTTATGTTGAGAAAACATTGATGCTTGGTTAGAGACCTATAAGATGATAGGTTTTACTATGACTTGGGTTTTTCATGTTTTATCTTGGTTTTTTCTCTAGATCGTGGGCTGTATGAGTTTGGGCAATAAGCTTTCACTAGGAAATTGCTTATGAAATAGGATTTGCAGATAATGCTTTATACGTGAAGATCATTGTTCACTTATATGGCACTGATACAAAATTGTGGGAACAATTTGATTTTCTTCTCAATGATGGATTTATTTCTCAAATGATTGTGGTATGATTAATAGGGCAACAAAGATTATAAACCAAAGCATAGAAATGAAAGTTGACAAGGTGAACTATTTGTGTCATGAGATGGGTTGCTCTTTACATAATTTTGTTTCTTTTCTTGCATAAAACTTTGGTATAGATTGCAAGAGCTGCTTATGGAAAAGGGTTTATGTACACTAAGTACTCCATTATAAGGTCCTTGATATTAATGGCATTGAAGGTATCTTTTAGGGGGAGATTTCAAGGTATCTCCATGATTCTTAGTTCTTTTGGCATTAATTTGTCCTAAGGGGGAAGATAGGATTGTTTATAAATTTTATATTGCTTGTGAACTTGGCTATTGACATGACTTTGATGTTATCTAGAATCTATTATTAGATTGCTTAATTCAGAGGCAGTTATTTGATGTCACAAATAATGCCGAAAAGGGAGAGATTGTTAATATATTTGCTAAGATATCTAATTTATTATTTTGGGCATTATTTGTAGTTTAATATATTTGATATATCATTAGTGATAAAACATTCACTTAGTATAGGATTCCATTATCTTTGATAATGTAGTATTTTCTTAAAGATAAGATAGTGTGAAGGAAGGAATCCTACTTGAACTAGAATCTTAAAGAAGATAGGATTTATTGGAGATAGACATGTTTAGTGAAGATATACATGCAACATCTTTATTGGTGATTCCATCGTCTTTTTGGAAACTACATTTTCTAGATTGTGTGTGTATAATTGGACTGTTGCTCTATTGATTTGTGTGTGAAAAAAATGAGCAGTCAATTGATCAATATTTGCAGTTATGTTTTCTTTATGAGTAGGAAAACATTATACGATCTATCCATAATCTTTGACAGCTGCTTTTCTGAAAAAATATAAAGTCGATTGATTATTGATTGTAGCTACGTTTTCTTGATGCTTGAGTGAACAATTACTTGATTTATCCATCTATAATTGTAGTTGCGTTCTATGTGCTTTGATGATTGATTACACATTCAATTGATGATTTGTGTGGTTGCTTTTTTTTTTTATGATTTAGAGCTGTTGATTTGATCAATATTTTGGGGCTGCTAGTTTGATTGATGATTTGGAGCTGCTAGTTTCTGTGGTGCTTTTCGTGATTGATTACAACATATACAACAATCTATCGATTGATTTTTGCAGATATGTTTTTGGGATGTTTCGATGATGAAACACATGTTCATTTGATGATCTTTGTTCTGCTGTGCATGGGATTCTTCATTGATTATTTCAAAGGTTCATAGCATAATTTTGGTTAAACGACTTCCCATGATTTCAGGCTGATGAGGTTGCATATATAAGGGGAATGTCTTTTGACTCAAAGTGTTCCTTTGTTTATGTCTTTATTGATTTAATCATTGGGTTATTATTTTCATCTTTATTAATGTTTTTTGTTCCAAAAATCCTTTGTTGAGGTTAGCATGAGATGGTCATTCTATTGAGAGTAAAATACTGTCATGGGGTGTCAATACTAGTCGGTAGCATCAAGAGTTGAGTGGCGTAGGCTTAGTAAAGCCTTATATAAGACTATTGTATCATAGTAAAGATTGATTAAGTTGGGTGAGGGCTCACAAATGTAAGCAAGGTGTGTCGAATTGCGTTATCAAATTTTGTTTATTAAGTTATTTGTTGCATGATTTTTTTGCTTGAGATTTAATTATGGAAAAATTCACAGTTGCTTTCTATTAAGCAACCATCAGGTTTAGTTCAAAGCAGTTGTGGCAGAATATATACGTTGTGGAATTACAACCTTCAGATGTTTTATAAAGAAATTACTATTGGTGTTATTTCTTCATATGATCAACTTGTTGACATTTGAATGAAGCCACTTCTTAAGAAGCATTTTGACCATTTTGTTTCCAAGCTTTAGTTGTGTTCTTTTCGTCCTTCAATTTGTGGGAGGCGTATTAAATAATATTAGTTGTAACATATATGCATTTATTAAGGTTGATATTATTGATTAATTAAGATTAGATTTTATCCTCTGTAGCTTTTATAAATATCAATCCATGTATATAATTTGTATCTTACTATTGTTATATATAAAATTACAACCTTAATCTCTTGTTTTTGTTGAGGGCAACTTCATATCAAAATGGACATCAAATGATTTTTAAAATAAATTCTGCATGTGTTTTATGGAACCATTGTAAAATCTTGCCTAGCATACACAAAAATGGAAATTAAAAAATATAGAAACAAGAAAGTGTATCCTATGATCACTAATTTTAAAGAAGCATACAAAATAGAAAAATAGAGAAATTATAATTGATATAATTTCATTGTCTTTTTTTGACCTTAGATTCTGGCCTCTTAATACATTTCCTTCTTTTTCTAAAAAAAATCTTAATTGAAATAATAGATCTTGGTTGTTGCTTTTATATCATCTTTAACTTAGGGTTGATTAGTTGATGGCTATTATGCCATGCCTTGAAGCATCGAAATATGTTCTAGTTGCTATTTGCACTACTTTATGGAATTAATTCAATTTTGTTTGCAAAGTAAATGCTTTAGTTGTAGAAAAATACAAAAAATAAGAAGTGTTGTGAAAGGCACATAACAAGCTAATATTGCAATAGAATAACCAAACTATTTTTTTCAAATTCTGATAAGGAGGAAGCAATCAATTATAGTTCTCACATAAATAAAAATAAAATCATACATTGCACCAACCAATAATTATTTTTTAGCATGGAAAACTTCCCTATGTGAGGAGTAAAAACTACGAGTATAAGCCAATCGAATCTTTCACTCTATTAAAGTAATGGGTAATACAAATTGTTATTCCCTAGCACCACTAGAGGCAGTGTCAAAATAAATCTTTAAGAAAATTAATTATTGGTAACAAGATAAAAATTAAAGAGATTTCACCTATTGAGAACACCCAAAAAAAAATTCGACAATTAATCTTCAATTACCTCTGCCCCTCGAAAAAGATGGACTGATTGTGTCTTCTCCTTTAGTAAATTTTTATTGTTGTCATAAAACTGATGCAAAAGGCTACGCACAATTGCATACACTAAAAGAAGAAGAAGAAACCTTTCTTATAATACCTATATATATATATATATATATATAAGAAATGTACCGGCCCCTAAAATATCCAAGTTAAACATAACTTTTAATATCTAATTCTTAATTGGATATCACTATATCACATGCACATATCCCATTTTTAATTTATTTTTTAATGTACATATGGAATGGTTCCATTGGGAAAGCCCCCCAATAAATTTCGCATTCATACTTATATGGGAAGGATCGCCATCCTATTGATTGGATGATAAACCTTAAGTTTCTCCTTTGGTAGAGTCTTTATTAACTTATCCATACCATTGTTATCATTATGAACATTCTCAAATTAGAACAACTTCATATTTAGCACATTTGTTATCTAGTGATATCTCACATCAATATGTTTAGACAGATAATGGAAAGAGGAATTCTTACCAAGGTGGTAGCAATCTATCTATCGTAAAATATCCTATATTTGTCTTGTTGGAAAACAAGTTCTTAAAGAAACTTCTTTATCCATAACAACTCCTTGCAAGCTTCCATTATAGCAATAAACTCTACTTCAATGGTAGAAAGTGCAACACGCTTTTGCAATCTCGACTTCACAACACTGCTCCCCCTAAGAAAGTAATCAAATATCCTGAAGTAGATTTACTTGAATCAACAATCAACATCACTAGCCATATAAACATTTGTGTATCCAACTAGGATAGGCTTGTAATCTCCAAAACACAAACACATACTAGAAGTTTCACAAAAAAAACTAAACCCAATTTTCTTTTCTAAGATTAGAAAGAAAATAAATAACCATACCAGTTGTATGAGCAATATCAAATTGAGTTCACACCATCATATACATTAAGTTACCAATAATTGAAGCATAAAGAGCTAGTTCCATGCCTACCTTCTCTTCCTTAGTATGAGGACTTTAACTAGAACTTGATCTGAAGTGATTAGCAAGAGGAGAACTAACCACTTTAACTTTGTCCATATTAATTTTCTGAAGTACCTTCTCATTATAGTTCTTTTGTGAAAACCACAAATTCTTGGTACCCCTGTTCTAAATGATCTTCATACCAAGGATTAGTTTTGTTGGCCCTAAGTCTTTCATGGTAAAAGACTTGCTCAAAATTTTCTTCAACCTATCAATTAGATAAGCATTCTTGCCAACAATTAGCATGTCATTAACGTATAGTAAAAGAATAAAATTATCATAAGAGAGATTCCTTTAGAAAACACAATGGTTAGAAGTAGTATTCTTATAGCTTTACTCCTTCATAAAGGACTTAAACTTCTTATACCACTGTTTTGGTGCCTGTTTCAAATTATAGAGACTCTTCTTTAGTCTACAAATATAATGCTCTTTTCCTTTAACCTTGAAACCCTCTGGCCACTTCATATATATCTCTTCCTCTAAGTCACCATAAAGGAAGGCCTTCTTAACATTTATTTGCTCAATTTTTAAATCAAGACTAGTATTATACTAAGTATTATGCAAATGGATGTCATCTTCACTATTAGTGAGAAGATCTCATGAAAGTTGACACCTTTTCTTTGGCTAAAAGCTTTCACAAACAATCTAACCTTATATCGTGGATATGGGCTGTGCTCTTTATATTTGACCCTAAACATCCATTTGTTTTTCAATGCTCTCTTGCCCTTAGGCAACTTCGCTAACTTATAAGTCTTGTTCTTTTTTAAGGATTTCATCTCATCATACATGACCTTAATCCATTTTTCTTTGTGTTTATATTCCATTGCTTCCTTAAAACTCTCAGGTTCTCCTCCATCAATCAACAACACATATTGATATGAAGAATATCTAGTAGATGGTTATCTTTCCCTCATAGATATCATGAATGGAATTGAATTAACATATGGTACTAGTGTTTGATCACGAACATGATTATTATCAATCTATAGAGGAGTAACTCCATCACCCATACCTTGCTGTTCACCCTGAGCATCAATACTAAATTGTATTGGTACTACTATTAGAGGCACTCCATTATAGTTTGTTATATTATTATTAGACCCAGAATCTTAACTTTATTGATAATCTCAATGGTTTGGTCCTGAATAAACATAACATTATGGCTCCTTACAATCTGCTTTTGAATGGGATCATAAAACCTATAACAAAGTTAATATTAACCATACCTAATAAACACACACTGTCTTATCTTGACATCAAGTTTAAAACACTCATCATTTGGAATATGCATAAATTCCTTCCACCCAAAAACCTATAAATTATTATAAGACACATCTCTTCCTAGCCAAACTCAACCAAACTCATTCTGGAAAATCCAAATTTAAAGCAACGTAAGGCGAATGATTTAATACATATGTAACGGTACTTAAGGCTTCACCATAAAAGGACTTAGACAATTTCGTATGTAAAATTAAGCATCTCGCTCTTTTCATTAATGTTCTATTCTTCCTCTCAAATACTCCATTCAATTGAGGTGTCTTAGGGGGTGTTGTTTGATGACAAATGTATTTCAAAATTTTCCTAATCTCTCTCTCAACTAAGACCTGAAATAACTCGAATACACTGAGCACATGATCCTTTGTCTTCAAGGTGTAAACCCAAATCCTCCTAGAGTGATCATCGAAAAAACTAAAAGAATATTTAGCACCATTAAGTGATATTGTCTTCTTAAGATCATAAACGTCATAGTGTACTAAATTTGGAAAAATGTTCTTTCTAGAAGGAGAGGAATCTCTTAAAGGAACTTTATGTTGCTTCCATGCTAAACAGTGAGGACACTTTCTCAAATGAACACTATCTATCCCAGATATCACCTTCTTCTTCACCAACACTGTAATACCTTTTTGGTTAATATGATCGAGTCTCCTGTGTTGTAACTTAACTATACTCTCATTCTCTAAAGCATTCATAATGCTTTTAGAGAGCTTTGCTTGCAATTGATAAAGAGTACTTACTGCTTCTAGCCATAATTAAAGAACCCTTTGTGAGTTTTTATTAGCCATTGTTAAATGTGTTGTAGAATTCCACATCATCAAGTCTACTTGTAGAAATTAATTTCAACTGAATAACTACGATATATTTAACATCTCTCAAAATTAATTATGTACCAGAACTAATAACTTTTACCTAACTATCATTCCCCATCTTCATAACTCTATAATCACTTGGTTTGTAAAATATGAAGAAATCTTGATGATATGAAATATAAATGGAAGGACCATTATCAATAACCTAATTGGTCTCATAAGTAGCTAAGTTAACAATATTTTCTTCATACATGATAAGGAATGGCTTAGTGGTAGTAGACACTTTATCATCATCACTGTTATCATCTTTCTTCTCATCCTTACCTTGGCTCTTCTCATTCTCTCTCTTATGCTTTCAATAATACCTTTTGATATGTCCATTCTTATGACAATAGTGGCATTCAACATTGGAAATTTTTTTGGATTTTCCCTAATTTTGTCTTTACTCTTATCTCCACTCTTCGAACCTAAAACCTTTGACTCAGAAAAAGAAGTACCCTGTGAACTTTGTCTCACCTTTTTATTCAGAACACCATTTTTATTGAATTCCATCATTACAATACCATTTGCAGTATAACTATTCAATCAGATCTTCAAGGTCTCCCTTACCTCCAATAATGAAGTAAGAACCATAAGGTCAACTACCTCATTATCAAATTTGAGAGAGAGATATGAGAGAGAGATGTCCTAAGATTCTGTAACTTGCTCGACCGTCCGTGGCTTGGTTCTTCTTCTTCCTATGGCCTCTTCATCTTCTTCTTCTCCTTCTAGGGTGCCTCTAGCCTCCATCTCCCCCCAGCACCCAAACCTGCCCATTTTCTCCAGTTCACTAACCCTAACCTTAACCAAAATGCGAACCCAAACTTTCAAAACCCCGCATCCTCTTCATAGATCCCAATAGTTGTGGCTGTAACCTAAATACAGTCGCCATTGTCCTCTTTGACAACACCTTTGGCAATCCAATCAATGAAACCTCTTTTAATCCTTAAAGAACTAGAATGTTTAAAAACATCGGGGAAAACTCTTCCACCTAGAACATGGAAATCTGTGGTTTCTGATGTTGGATTGAAAACAAAAGCCTACTAGATTTGGCTAAACGGTAGATTTCAAAAACTTTTTCCGAAATCAAAACGTAGCGGAAGCATAATAACCAATTCAACATGTTTAATCCATACATGATACGGTATTAGAAAAATAAATGGCATAAGAACAAGATCAAAATTTTACTGACACCTTTTCAACAGCTTTGACTCCTCGCTATTGTATCATCTCCTCGCTATTGTATCCTCAAACAATCCGATCTACCACTTATTCTCCTTGGACAACTTAGTTAACAAGATCCTTTGGTGGGAAAGGAGAAGAAATATTGTAGAGGTTTTTCTTAGTTAAAAGAAGCCAAAAAATAAGACACTCTTAATGTTAATTTTTGGTCATGAAAAAAAAAGAGAGAGGAAGACCAACCAAAACACCACTTCTTTCTTTTTTACAAAAATGAAAGAGAGCGCCATAAATAAGACATTCTCATTTGTTTAATATGGCTAGATGAAAAGAATAAAAACAACAAAATGACACTCTCATTTTCGGTTGCAAGATGAAAGAAGGGAGAGCGAGCAACATAAGCACTTACTCCTATTTTAATCAAAAGAATGCTAAAATGTTGATATGTTTTCCTACATGCCGACATTAAATGACAACCATTAAACCATTCAATGATAAGACCATTAAACCATTTAAAGAGGACACCATTAAATCATTTAATGATGATGAAGAATTATAAAAGCCCACCTTTTAGCAATTCAATGCTAAATGTGCAGCTATCCATTTAGCTATGCAAAACCGAAAACTACATCATTGCAGTTTCGGTTTTGCTCTCCTTTTTTTGGAATTTATAAAAATTGTTTTAATTTAATTAATCTAATTAATTAAATCAAACCAAAAACTAGCCCAATATTAAATGTTCATTTTGGGCTTCTAATTAACAATTAATTAGTGTAAGCCCATCATTTAATCATAGGCTTAAAACTGAATTTAATTAACTCTTAATTAAATTATTCTGGTCTTAATATTCCAAATCTAATTTGGTCCTTTTCTTTTAGTTTCTTTATTTCTTGTAACCCCCATTTATTTTTCTTACTTTGCTTAATAACCTTTCCTAGAATTCAAGTGGGGAATCTAATTTGACTTATATAATTCAAGCTCTAATAAGCCCATAATTAATTTAATCTCATTAGAATTAATTCCAACTTATTAACCAAATGTCATTCCACTAAAGACAATTGGTTGAACTCTTGAATTACTAAATATTATAAGAATACATGTTTCAAATAAGATGTCCAATTGCAAACATTATTATGAGCCATATTATAGCCATCCACACAATAAAAGGTAAAATTACTGTTTTACCCTTATGTTTCTGGAACCCAACTCTTGCTTTGATACCATAAATGTTGGGTCCCACTTGATTCCGAAATCCAACTCTTGCAAAATCATAAAACGTGAGCGTATTATCCTATAGGGTTATTTCCATGAACCCTTATTAGGCATCATCCAACAAGGGTGGCGTGCCCACGACAGTCAAACATCAAAACAAACTTATTACTTTAACTCAACCATTTTAACAAAGAAGTCAATATGAACAAACACAACCGAAACTACTTCAATCTCTCATTTCATTACTAAAACAAAAGAGTTTGAAAAACTTTGTTTTCAATCAAAAGCCACACCATTGGCTTATTACAAATACAAAAATAGAAAATTTGAAGCAATTCCCTTAGGCTCTTGATCACTTGAACTCTTAGCTATCACCTGAAGATGGGACAGAAAGGGGGTGAGCTTGAAAGTTCGTGAGTGACAGTTTATAACGGAAAATAAGCAAAAACCATTGAAAACATTCACTTGTCATTGAAAATTCTTATTGAAATCCATAAAGCACATTTTTCTCAAATTCTCATCATGTAGTCAAATTCACAATTTACAAAACATGAATGCATCAAACTTGTTCATATAACATAAACACATAAACATAGCAGAATGGTTTAGGAGATGCAAACTATGTATGCATCACTCTTGTCATGAGCACATAAACATATCAAAATGGTTCGGGTGGATCCAAAAACAGAACGTACTACACATTTTCACTTAATGGTCCTATGTAGCCGTGAACTTATGGGAGTCCATGAAGGAGCTCCATGCCACTAGCGAGCAGGCGGGAGAAGCCTTTAATTTGGTCAACGTGCACGTGACTTAACTTAAGGGACCACCATAAACCCATATAACACATATTTCTTAACTTGTCAACTTGTTGCCCAAAATGGCACCTTTCTGAAACTTGATTTTTCATAAACATGAGATATTTAAAAAATCATTTCTGAAAACCTGATTTCATAAACTTGTATCCTTTCAAAAAGAATCATTTTCAAAACCTTTTCATAAAGTATCAACACAATTCATATACAACATATTGCACTTTCTCAAATCATTCGAAAGCAAAAAATGCAACACTTATCATGCAATTGGAAACTTTAAACTTTCTTGATTCAAAGAAAACATCAATGGCTTATTTACTCTATTATAAACATGTACCCACCTTGATTTCCTTACTTATAGACTTGCTCAAAAAGCCTCTTTTCTTGTTCCTCTTGCCTCTTTTGATCCCTTTATGCAATAACAAAATTCTCACTCAATAGGGTTTTCAATTGAAAGTCCCACAAAGCACAATTACTAAAATTAGTTCTAGCATACTTAAACCCATGCATTTTCTAAACTCCATGAACTAAAATCCTTCCAAAAATTCAAAAGATTTAAAAATAATATTAACTTCATTCTTCACCAAATGAAAGAATCTTTAGCTCAAAAGGATGCTCTTTTCTTCCTCTACCTTTTTTCCTTCTTAAACAGCTCCAAAATCTCTCTTGAAGGCTAACACAATTGAAACCCTAGCTTGTTTTCTCTTCTTTCTCTCTTTTTCTTCTCTTGATATTTCTCTCTCTTCCTCATGATACTCTCTCTTTTTCTCTCCAATTTTCATTCTTCTTTCTTCTTAAAATGCAAGACAACACTTCTTCTTCCAAGTATGCCCTTAATGATTCTAAAAAGTCCATTTTACCCTTCC